>CM074444.1:8485098-8885098 GCA_037101425.1 Elopichthys bambusa
TGGTTTGAAGACGGAAAAATGTACAAAGCACAATGTTCTCTCACCATTCCTGATTTCTAACACGCACTCACTGCATTCGGCGTAGTCTTGCAGCTATTAGGGCAGAAACGAATGCTGCTGCTCTCTAAGTTTTTCCGTCGTCTCTGGCCGCATTGATATGTAAATTGCGCAAGATTATTTTGTTCATTAGATCCAAAGACATATATATATATATATATATATATATATACATATATATATATATATATAAAAAAACATATTTACCCGCCCATAGACCTTCCCCTCAAAGAAATCAGGACAGAAGTGGTTGAAAGTGGACAAAAGAGACGGATTAAAACACCAGGTGTAAACAGGTATGTGTCTCCCTCGTCTACTTGTGATCCAATCGAGCAAAACGCATCTTAATACCAGGTGTAAACAGGGCCTAAGACCAGCAAACCAGCCTAAGTTAGCTTAAGAAATTTTTCTCAGCAGGGAAATATGGATAAATCAGAGAAAATCACTGAATGATAGATGTGGTACCTTTACGAGACAAGATAATCGAGCAATTTCACAGCAATTTAATAGTTTAGAGTGATTATTATCTAATCTCATATCTAAAAATTAAATCTATAATAATTATAATTAGCTTAATTTACTCACAATAGAAATCAATGGGATGCCCTTGTCAGAATGTGCATTTAAGACAGGAAGAGGTGTATATGCGCTTCACTCATTTGCAGTATTATTTCACCCTGTCCTAAAAATCAAGCCCTCTTTTGTCTGCAATGTGCCTGTTTGACTCCTGCGAGAGTCGACCGGTCAACAGGGAAGCCATTACCGCTCATCTAAGACTCCAATACTTCTTCACACCTCGAGCTGTCTCACAGACACATACACAGAGACAGAAAAACCCCTACAGCTAAACACGAAGCAATTACTCACAGACACCGAGAGGGAGCCTGAGAACGAAAACACATGGATGACTTCAACAAGCCAAAGGAACCTACTATCAGCTCCATTGTAGCACATTAAAAGACAAAGTGTGTAAATCCTGGACCTAGGCTGATGTCTCCAATTATAATGATGATAATTAAAAAAATACATTTTTGTTGTCTAAACACTCCCCCATTTGCCATTGGTCAGACAAACGGATAGTCCCGCCCCAAACTATTTTCTTCCTCAGTAATTTTGCGTTTTTTTCCCAGTAAACACATTCTTAAATTAAAATTTAAAGTCATTTTGCTTCTTAAGTAAATGTATCTTGATTTAAAGTGATTTAGTACTGGAAAACGACAAAAATACATCATTTTTGCAGTGCATTGGCTGAGTCAGTGTCTGGCTGGTTGGGATGTTTTGGAACATTTTTATGGGGATCAACCTAGAAATGGCTTTGCATATTCAGCTGAGAACCGTCCAAAAATTACAAACTTCACCCATAAATCCATTCCACAAAATTCAGTACATTTTCCTCCTGACAATCAGTGCTGAAAATATGCATTATAACAATACTGCATCTAAAACAGGTGTTATAAAATAAACTGCCTGGAATGCGTGTTTATTTAAATTCAGCCTTCAGGAGACAAGCAGACAGGCGGTGTGTGATCATTACGGGGTGTGTGGTGGCATGCGGGCGACAGGATTGTGCCGTTAGCCTTGTGCTGAATCCGTAATGGTGTGTGTCTGTGTGTGTGTGTAGGGACAGACAGATGCCAGCCTGGGGATCACGTAGGACGCAACCCCCTTTTGCCCCTGGGCTAAACACGCACACACACACACACACTCATTAGGTGGGCTGACAGCACCCGTTCCATACTCATCATTAAAGCATGTAAATGTCCCTGTCACTCTCACATAGACACACACGCACGTGTCCCGCAGGGCCTGCACACATATGCTCTCCTGGAGATGTCTTGGGTGAGAATTTGTCCCTAATTAACCCACCTTGTGTGGGTGGAACGGGGCAGGATGGGCTCTCCTAACAAACAGCGTGCGGTTGGTTAGAGCTGACAGAATTATCTACAGCAGCACACGGCTGTGAAACGAGAGACAGGCGATCAGCAGCCGCAACGCTCGTGTTTGCAAACGCAATGGAAGCTGCCGGGTGCGCGTGTGTGTGTGTGTGTGGAAAAACAGCTGAATTTGAGAGTGTACTTCTCCAGGGCAAAGTTCTGCTTGATTCGATAAAGACTGCCAGTTTAATTGAGAGAAAAAACTATTTTATCTTCTCTCCTTTCACCCTTTCTTCTAGGTAAAAGAGAAAATAAAACTAGTTTTGAATTTCCTGAAGGAAATAGCTGTGCTTGCAAGGCAGCAAAATAAAAGTGTTAAAAAAAAAAAAAAATACAGAAAGAAGAACAAAAGGAAAAAGAGATTGATGGTAACATGCAATATACAAAGGCTCCAAAACTACTGGGATAACTGACTTTGCATATTACAACAAAATATCACATGCACAAGCAGACTTTTCAGGCAAAAAAACAAACAAACAAAAAAACATTACAAATGCATGGTCTCATAAGGAAAATGAGTTGTTTGTGAGATTTAAATTATAAACCAATATACTGTATATTGTTTAAAAAAGTATTTTTTTCTGTCAAACATTAGTGGAACATGTCCAAAGTTAACGTGATGAAAGATTTTTTTTTTTTTTTTTTTGTGACTTAAAGGTTCACCCAAAAATGAAATTTCTGTCATTAAGTACTCACCCTCATGTCTTTCAAAACCTGTAAGACATTAGTTCATCTTCGGAACACAAATATTTATTTATATCAAATGTTTAGAAAGCAGCAATGTAAGTACCACATTCAAGGTCCAGAAAAGTAGTTAAGACATTGTTCAAATAGTCCATGTGACTACAGTGGTTCAACTTTACACCATGTCCTAACCAGACGCGACGCGATGCTGCGACACGTGATAAAAGGTATCTTTTCCATGTTATTCAGAGTTTTTGTCCTAACTAGCCACAGCAATTCTATTTTGGAAACAAAGTATGGAAATGATAAATGTGCTTTATTTAATGTTAAAAGCGTCTAATGTAAGTTTGAATATCATTTTGTGTGTTTTTATAGCCGTACTGAAGCAACAATGGACAATTCACCTCAGATCTTCAAAATAAATGAAAGGAAATAAGAACATTCAAACTGTCAGCTGATTGCGAACAGAAATGTGTATTCTATTACAAAAAAAAAAAAGAAGTTTCAGTAACTTAGTATGTATTTTTAATAATGTTACAATGGTGTAATATTCATGAATTTGATTATGTACTTATCCATTTTGTTGCGAGTGCCGGGAGCTTGGCGAGAAAGCCCGCCCACGCGCTCTTCTGATTGGCTGTGATTTTTGATTTACTTTATCACATTTCATAGTCAATTTTGCGTCTGGTGTACAGGTGTAGACAGACAAATTGTTTGTCGCTGGAATCTTATTAGTGCTGTAGTACTCGAGTCCGGTTTCGAGACGTTTTTCTGTTGTCTCGGACTCGTTGATATTTGCACTCGGACTTGTCTCGGACTTGGTCATTGGTCTCGCCAAAAGTTCTACTTGGTCTCGACCGAGTCCAGCAGGTCAGTCTCACTTCTTTCCAATTCCGAGCCAATCCGTTGTTACCAGCGGCGACGCACAGGCAATAATGTCAGCCGCACATTCTTGCTCTCTTCTCTCCGACGGTGAAATGACACACCCTAGTCTCATTCGCTCCAGTTCCCGCAAGTTTCGCGCTCACACCAAAAGCGCGCGCCACTGATCTATATTAGTGGAGCGAACAAGCCACGCTCAGTCTCAAACAGAGACAGAGGTCAAACAGTGTCACAAGTACCAAAATGAGTGACTTACTGCGCTTAAAAGGTCAAATATATACAAAATTATGTCAAAATGCCGTCTTGGCAATTATTCAGACAGTTAAATAGCTAAGAAAGAGAATGCATGTTGTGTAACAGTATTGTGTCCGTTCATAAACTCTTAAAGGGACAGCAGTCCAATATTCCTGCTGCTGTCTGTCATGTTATTTAAAGAACAAAAGACAAAGAAAATCACTTTCTGCTCTTGACTGAATACGTTTTATAACTTTAATGGTAAGAATAAATCTGTATTTAATATTTATAATAAATAATACAGAAATTAAGGTACAGAAATTAAGTTTATTTATCGCAAGTCATCGTCATTGCAAAAACCCCGCTGGTTTATTGTTTTAGTTACTTTGTAGGACTACTATGGATTCTTTAGGACAAGTAATAAGTTCAAGAATGGGAACGTGTCCTTTTTTTTTTTTTGTGACACCTGTGTTGCTTGTTATTTTTTTTTTACATTTTCCATTGGTAGCCCAAAATGTGATTGTTACACTATAATAAAAAAGTCTGAAAATTTGAAGTTGCACTTCAGCTTTATGTGACTTTAGTGAAATTGCTATACCAAAAGTAAATAAAATGGGGTTATTTGATCCTACAGTGTTGCTACTCTGCACATGCTTTTTGATCATTACAAATAATAATGCAAAATGATTATCTTACAATAGAAGATATGCTGTCTCTCGCATCACAAAAATTATCAATAGTTATGTACGTGGTTTTGAAGAGGATTCTTTTTTTTTCTGTCTCTGTCTTGACTCAAGTCTCCAAATGAGTTGACTTGACTTGGACTTGAACCTCTTTGGACTCGAACCTTTTGGACTTGGACTTGACTTGGACTCGACAAAGGTGGACTTGACTACAGCCCTAAATCTTATCGCATCACGTCTGGTTAGGACATGGGGCTAATGTTATGAAGCGATGTGAATGCTTATTGTGCGCTAAAAACAAAAATAAAGATTTTTATTCAACAATTTCTTCTCTTCCCTGTCAGTCTCCTACACTGTTTACGTTGTAGACACATTGCAGCGCATCTAGGTTCTACGTCAGAACGCTGACTCATTATTGGCCGGCTCCACATGCATGCGTCGTGCTGCTCAAGTGAACAGTATCCGCCAATACTGTTTTAATGACCGAAATTTCATTATTGGGTGAGCTAACCCTTTAAGGGTGTATCTATAATAAAAGTATCCAACTACTTGTTGGGGCCACTGGGGACCAATTGCAATTCAGTATGAAAGTATTTAAATGAAATAAAAATAAAATATGAGCAATATCAATACAGTGCCACCTTTCAACTAAAATTTAAATAAATAAATAAATGTTCTACTCACCTGTACCAGCCATTTTACAAAGACGTGAACAGCAACAGCATGCAGAAGAAAAAAGAGAAGAAGAAAACAAATTAGAGATTAGACAGCCAAAAACTCAGAATAAATGAAACACAATTCAAGGTCTTTAAATTGCATTTCAGCCACATGTGTGAAAACTGCAGTGAATTCTGGGGTAGAGTGCGAGCTTAATGGAGCTGAGGGAAGGTCAGTGCACACAGTCAGATATGGTTTACTCAGCAGAGCTTAATCTCATCTTGATCTGAGGACTAATCGCAGACAAACTCTCCAGCAGAGTCTGTGGTTACACACTCAGGGAAAGAGAGATATTAATGTAGCTACATATATCAGGAGCTGTTCAGTGCTGAATCAAGCATTTGTTCTTGTATCACTATTATTGTTTTTTCTGCTTACATTTGTGTATTCTCAAAATATCTTCTTTTTTTTTTTTTTTCAGACTGTGTCTTCTATCCATAACTGCTTTGTTATTATTGTCCACAATGGATTTTCACAAGAAGAAACATTCTGAAAATTGTCTTCTAGGAACAAATGTTTTTCAGAAATCCCTTAATGCTCAACACCGGAGACCAAACACCAGCATTGATCCCACAGGCCTGCTGAAACTCCACCATGACAAAGCATGCAGTATTAGCCTAGCGTCAACTATGTGTCAAGAAGTTTTTCATCACAGGCTTAGCCGTGTTATCACCTCTGAGAGTGTGTTCATGTGTATTTATGGAAGAATGGCCTATTAATGGCAACACACACACATACATACACACGGCTCAGGCAGGGTGCTGAAAACCTCAGGACTTATGCTGGGCTCTACATGGACTCTGGACAAGAGCTGTCAGCATGGCGACTCAAGCTAACAGCCTCCGACAGGAACTCGATGGGCCCCGGAGAGCAGCGGCACTGTGCTAATGACATTATCTGCATATTAGCCCGAGCTCTCCAAAACAGCCTCTCTCTCTCTCTGAAGTAACCCTTTCCTCTCCATCCAATCAATATCGGCAGCCCGGTCAATGACAGGAATGGATATGAAGGACGAAGCATCAGAAGAGAGAGAGAGAGAGAGAGAGAGAGAGAAATGCATTGACCTTTTTCCATTCCCTGTGTGGCCTATTTCAAATGAGAGGATATGAAAAGAAAAGACAGGTACGGATGGATGGATGACTGGAACGAATGAATAAATGAAAAGCCAGTCTCCTCTTTATGACAACAGGGGATTCCCGGAACAATCTCATTCTTAAAACCAAAGACACGGTATAAAATACAGCCAAAGATGAAGTCGAAATGAGAGCCTCTCAGATGGCGGTGGACAAACATATGTGCTGTTTGTAATAATTACGGGGTTGGCCGCCATTATCGGTATTATCTGCTTTAATCAAGCTAAGCCCAAGGAATTCCCAAGTCTTTAAGAGGGATTTAAAAGTTGTTCGCCGCTTGAACAGAAAAGCTCAGGCTGATATATCATGCTAAATCCAAGCAGATTAGCACGAGGGGGAGTCAGGTAGAAAATAAACATCGAAACGTCTGGAGTGGGTTTAATTTGAGAGAATGATATTCAATGAGAGATTGAACTCTCATTGTGAATTATTAAGGAATTTTTGACAACAAAGCCTGCAGTTTTCAGTGAATGTGTAATTCTTTCCTTCTCGCTCTCCTCCTCTTTTGACCTTGAATAACTCCTCGCTTAGGCTTTTTGCTGTAGGAATGTCAGCGAGGCAGAAAATATCTGTCTGAAGTTGAATGAAGGGGAAGAGATGGGAGACGAGAATGAAAGAGAGCGGGAGAGAGATTGCATATTCAAGCATGATCCGCCATTAAAGCCCTGGCACTGAAAACCGTATTCCAGCCTGAAGGACTTCTTTATAGTTTCTTTCTATACCTGTGCGCATTTTAGAAATTACACTGGATTCATAACGATTTCTCTCTGTATGCGCCATAAAGGTCTGTAAAGCGTTCATAATACATACAAGGTCAACCTGATACGGCAACTTTGACGAGCGGTGCTCAAACTACACATCGAAGTGCACTCACAAACAATTCCATTTTAACATGCACCAGGGCATATAGCGCTGTCGTACGGTTCGCCTGATCGCTCTTTGACACCAATAATGGGAATGGTTTGTTAATGCAAATGGATTTGCGTGGGTGTAACGACTTTGCATTTATTTATTTAATTTCGTATTGCTTCAATAACATTGATTTTAAATATATACACGGCAAGAAGCAGGCTAGTTAGTCAGCAAAGCAGCGAGTCTTTGATCTTTGGTCTGGAAGCTTTGAAGCCGCTTATGACTTCTGCAGAGTTTG
Source organism: Elopichthys bambusa (assembly GCA_037101425.1). Classification (NCBI taxonomy): domain Eukaryota; kingdom Metazoa; phylum Chordata; class Actinopteri; order Cypriniformes; family Xenocyprididae; genus Elopichthys; species Elopichthys bambusa. The sequence goes on from CM074444.1 coordinate 8,492,573, forward strand.
CACTCTCAGTGCGAACAATTGGAAAGCATGTCAAATGTATTTCTGGGCCAGATGCAATTAGGGCGTAGTCGGTTAGTCTGCAGTCTGCACATTTGGAGAATAAGTTATTGAAGATGGTGTGTTTGCTCTTCATTATTGAAGAAAGATTAAATAATTGATGTGGAGAATCACAGAGAGACACAGATACATCAAGACAAAGACTTTGTCTACAGCTCTATAGAATTATGGGTCAAAGAGTTATCAATTTGCAAAGTGCTGGTATTCATACAGTCAGCAGGATTAGGGGTATTTGCCCATTGTGAAAGCAATAATATTAACATAAAACATAACTGTTAATTATAATTATTAAATAATATATATCAAATATTACATATACAGTATAGTATTTATACAGCAGTTCTTTCTGGTTCTCAAATCTGATTGGCTGATAGCTGTGCAATATTCTAGTGATAACAGCACTCCTACCTTTTCACCGTTTGTATCACTCCGCTTAAAAGCGATTGTCATGGCGGCCGAGCAAATCAACCGCATGTTTTACAAATACTACACTTGTTGTACGAACTGTGGTTTTAAGAGTTTTTTTAGGTGAGAATGTAACTGTATAGACCTGAAATATGTGACTAATATTTAATCATAGCGCCTATTTTACAACTTGTTTAGACGTTTTCTGACATGCGAGCTCCAGTTTGGTGCTCGTGTACCCGCTGAGAACAGCTTCATCTCGGCCAGTGCTTCTGGGATTTGCCGCTGGCTCTTACAGTGGGTATATATATATATATATATATATATAATATTTTAATAATATATTTTATACACACGATGATGACAACGAAAACACAAAGCTAACAGCAGTGTGTTTTAAAGTTTAGAAATAAGGCTAAATAACATTAAATGTTAAATAATAAATGTTATTGATTTTGTTTCTCTTTAAAAAAAATAGCTGTAGGCTCTAAGATTTTTATGATGAAATTAAATGCATGATGTCAATACAGTCGTGCGTCACTTGTCTTGTTTTGATAGGAAACAGCTAATTTCAATGGAGCAAATCATTGCTTACAGATGGATGGAAAAAAAAACAATGAAAAAATAATTTCTTATAATGTTAAATGCATTGTTAAATTCTTTTTCTGTCAAAGCCAGTGAATTGGTAATTAACATTCCCTCCAAGCCATCCTTCCATTAACTGCACGGTAATGAAAGTTGAAGATAAAGACTGGGAACGGTCTTCTTTTTGTTCTTTTGATTTGTTCTTTATTTCTTTATTTCTTTTCTCTTCTTTTTTTTTAACTTGAAGGTCTCCATTAATATTATTTCTGTAATGCCAGAGCATTTTATCTCTCACAATTATAATATTAACATGAAATCCAGCAGGGACTGGAATATTTTTTTATGGCTTCATTCTAGGAGACAGTGAAGAGGAACGATTCTGGCTTATTGAAAAATAGAATAATAAAAATTCAGTTCCAGAGGTCAGTTGCTTTCTCCCAGAGACCATAACCAATTGGCTATCTCCTAAAAAAAAAAAAAGGCAGATAGGTGTGCGAGGGGATGTGGATGGTTGAACAGCGATGCAGGAGACAGCCGTGCAACTGTGGTCTGTCAACTCCAGGTGAAGGCTGCATCTCAAACCTTTCAACCTCCTCCGTCAGAAAACGACCTTTTCGATTGCATTGGGCAGTGGGTTGCAAAAATGCGTAATTGCTTCAGGAATAAGATGCAATAGGTAGTTGTCGGGTTCAAACAGAATGCCTTTGGAGCTCCAATTCCCTCCCCCTACCTCTCTAGAGACCAAAGTCCTTAAAGGTAATCCTCAAACACTAAGAGCGTGTGTTTCCATTAGCACAGTGTGTCTTCGCCCCAAACCAGAGATGTGCTCATAAACCAAACCCTGCCTTTCTCTCTCTGGAGATGGGGAGGTTAATATTACATTTGTGAGACACATTCTCCATTTTTTATTTATTGAAAGGCAGTCGTGCGTGAGAGACTGCTGGCATGCTGGGCTGCTGGATTAGCTGACCCCCAACCCTTCAACACATCATATCAATCGCCCGTCTTCACACCGCCCCCCGAAACTGTGTCTCACGGGTTGACAAACAGGGGTGAGAGGTTGAACTGTTTTAAACTCATCCCCAATATCGTTTGTCCTGTCTGTCAGAGTAGATGGCCCTCTGTCCAACGGACAGCTTGGAAAAGCCATTAAAAAAAGAACTTGAGGAACACTGAGGTCTGGAAATCATGCAATGCCAAAGCTTCAGCATCCACCCCCACTCTTATTCTTTGCCCTTTGTTGACATTGCCCGAGAAAATTAAAGTAACAGCCTCTTTTCTTTTTCCTGTGGCGATTCCGAGGGCCATCAAGCTCCCCGGAGAGCTGACGACAACAGCCACAAGCCGCAAAAACATAGGGTCGGCCACTCAAAGGGAAAAAGAATACCCTGATAACAAAAGAGGCACAGAAATGGACAGCTAGAATACTCCAAACATGAAGAAGCAGTGCAAGCTTCCTACTGACCTTGGAAGAACGACGTCTTAATTTCAAAATGATGAGAAAAAAAAGTGGGATAGAAGGTTATTGGAGATGAAAAAGCCTGTCTGAGAGTCTGAGCCATCCTTCAACGGGATTTATGACGAGGAATAAAGCATGACATAAAGCCTTGGAGGACCACAGGAACCCAAGGTCTCTTAGACCACAAGCACACTTAATCAGGTACCATGACCTGCCCGTCTCCTGCAGGACAAATAAAGGACATTGTTCTGACCAAAGCACACAACCATCCATATTAAACATTAAGATGTTCAGTTTAAAGAAAATAAAAGCACATCTACTGTGCTAGTCCACTTGAAAAACAAATCTTTTGGGCTCAAATTTCTGCCAACTCTAAACACATATACTCAGATTTTCCAGGAGCAGTGCTGAGATCAAATGCTTGGGGTTCAAATGCCAATTATTTTTATTTTTGGTTACCATTAGCATGTGGATCAGATGGAATCAAGGGAGAGTGGAATCGGTTCAGTCAACCCTGTCCAGCTGCACTTTAATCCACATGCAGGAATTGCACTGAGATGCTGGTGTGACCCAGGGTTTTATCCACTTACTGTTATTAATTTGGCTGCTCTCGGGGGGCTGCAGGGGACGTGTGCTTGTGTGTTTGTCAGTAGGCGGTAAGTTTTGCATGCAGCTTGGCAGATCCGCACACGGCCTCTAATTGATTTATGGCAGGAGAATGCGCTTCTGATAAGGCATTGTTTTATAATCAGGCAGTGCAGGGACAGCAGTCTGGGCCTGGCCGGGTTTAATGGATGAAAGAATGAAGGGGTAGAGACAGAGGAGGAGGGTAAACGATAATGTCCTTCATTCTTTTACTCGTCGTTTATACATTCAGTACATCAGTGGCACAGGCTAAATCATGAGGCTCCAAATTTTTCTTTAAATTATTCTTCATTTTGGCATAAATCTAGTTGGGCATGCAAACTACGGCTGCAACAACAACATCAGTCAAACTGATAATAATCAATAATGAAAAGAATCCACAAAGAATTTCATTATTGATTAGCCTTTGTGCTGTGCACAGACACTTACTTAACAGTTAATACTTAGTCTGGGGTTTACTTGAAACCATTTTATATTTTATCATTTACATTTTAACCCATTATTGAAAATGTATTCCATATTTTATTTGGAATTTCCAATTAATCAAAGAAATAATCAAAGTAATTGGCTATCAAAATAGTTGTTCATTGCAGCCCTAATGCAGACATAACAAACCAGAATGTTTACGAGGAAAAAAGCGAACCAGACAAAACGTCAGTGTGCAAAACATTTTGTGTGGATGCTTTCTGATTGCTTGGCTTTGCTTTTTGTTGTTGTTTTTAAACATTTTTTTTCAAAACACAATGTTGTGAAAAAGCGGTGTCTGAATAAATAAGATAAAGTAAAGGATTGTAATAGAGTCACAGTGTGGTGTCTCTCTGTGGAGACTGAGCTTTGGAGCCGTAGGCTGCTACAGCAGCGCAAACAGGGGAAAAGAGCCTCTTTCCCAATTAGGCCTTTGTGCTCAGTGTGGCGGCATGATTATCATGTATTTTTCATGCTTTCCTCTGTCTCCTGCCTCGTCTCCACGCTTGGCCTGCAGCTCCTGACTGACAACAACATGACACGGGGCGGCCCGACGACCCGAGAGAAAACGCACACAGAGGGGAACTTGCAACACAAAAACTGCACACAGAAATAAACACTACAGACAGACAGAGAAATACACCACACACACATAAGAAACCTACACAAAGACAGATTCACTATGCAGAACCTCTATTAGCAATGAGGGAAAACAATTCTAAGCACCTATCAAACAATGCAGCTTGATTTCTATTTATCTGTCAAAGGCAGGCAGAGGGCTCACATTCCAGATGCGAGCAAGCAAAGTTATTCTGACAGGGCGGATGAAGGAAAGGCCTCCGTTAAGGCTCCTGAATGCAAAACAGATGACAAGCGCCTGATATGCAGGCAATATTCCAGATGTCTGACTCTTAATGGGGGGTAAATGGAAATCAATCTTTACTTTTCATCCACCTCGACATCTAATCATAGGTAATTGTTTTTATCAAGATACTTTTGAGTGAAAGACGCCTGAACCCCATAACCTCCCCTACGTCTTTAACATAACTATACAAATGCATAAAGATTAAACACAAATTGCGAGTGCTTGCATTCAAGGAATTAAATGTGGGACATTTGTTAGCGGAAACAGGATGCGGCTAATCTTATTAAACACAGGCGCAATTATCTTTATGATACTCATCGTAGTGAAGAGTGTCAGTCATTGCATTCAGCACGGTAAGACACCCGCAGACAGTCAATTAATGAAATGGTGAGATTTGCTGATGAGAAACATGGGCTTTTTGTGGTCTGAGATCAAAGAGACAGCGGTCTGGAAAAGGCAAAGATAGCGACTGAAAAAATTGGCAATCAAAATCTATTTATTTTAAATAAATATTACATGAACATGATGAACAGAACAAAAGCGTTTTTAATTACTTTCTGCCATTTAACATACTGATAATATACTTAATATTGCAAACATCATGGTGTCTTCTTAAAAGGTCAATCGCAGCATGCGCTATTCGCTGTTCAGTCAGAAGGAAATATCACATGAAAAAAAGTGACAGAGCTTCTTCTAATAGAAACTGACACGACATGCAACTTCCTGCCACCAGAGACATCAGTGCAAATTAGCAGCTAATTTAATTTTTTTCTTCCATTAGGGAAACAGTGAAGTAATAAAGCAACACCTCCCCTTAATGTCTTCATCTTCCCCAAGACCACAGAACCCACCAGCTACCGTGACCGTTGCCTCTGCCAACAAATGAAAAGATGGGATCAACCATTATATGGCAATAACTCCCGATAATATGTCCCTAGCTAGTTCTGTAGCTGGTTTTCTAGAGAATATTGAGATTCTGAATTGGAAAATATATAAATAGGTCTCAGAAATGTGAATAGTGCAAATTAATGTTAATCAAAACCCCTCTGTCTGCATTCATTTTCAGGAAAATGCTATGACCTCTCCACCTGGAGCTGTGCTTCCAGCAAATGCTTCAGCGACAGTCAAGCAATTCATGTGCAGGCCTCTAATTAGAGCTCCCTGCTCTGTCTATTGAGCGTGCACCTGCAAATGCACCAAAGGATCATGGGAGTTAGAGTCCAGGGGCCGGTGTATGCTGCGTGTTGGCAGGTGAGTGAGTCCAGGCTGGCTGGACTACAGGATTGTGATTACACAGCTGTTGATAGGAGTATTAGCTCCCCAGCTGCCGGCCACGACCTACTACTGACAGGAGAGCATGGCCCCACCTTCATGCTCAGTGATCCAAGTAATTACACCGTCTAGCTGACCCACACACACACATACACACACACACACGTGCACACAAACAGACACATTCCATTTCAAAAAACACCTGCACTGTGAGTCCATTCCTGCATTGCTGCTGGACGTGTCGACAGATCACACAAGGTTCGGTTTTGCTTTGTTTTTACTTAACACCACAGAACATTACTTTCGCTTGTTAAAAATGATAAAATGCAATTTCAACATTGTTTTAAGCCTTATAGAGATGAAAGATGCATTTAAACCACTAATTAATAATGTTTCTTTTAGAAAATGTCTTAATTTAGGTACAAGAAATATGCATTTAGAAGAAGACTGAAGCAACAGTTAACAGTGCTAAATACAGTCTGTCCCCTGCAGGGCAGAGGAAACCTTCCATCTGTCCTGGAAGCTGGGCAATTACAAGGGGCTACTCTTGATCAAGAGATACTGTTGAGTAGCAGACAGGCCCTGAGGGATAAAAATCATCCACTTCTCTCTTTTTCTTTTTCCCGCACCTCTCTGGAACCTCTCTACCTACTGTAGTGGGTGGAGACATGAAGTCCCTTGAGGAAAATAAAGAATGTTCTCAACATGTTTCATATGCATTACTTAAAATCATGTACAAACATGCTAAGTAATATTCAACACAATGAGCTTTCCCTTGCAGTCACACAAGTGTAAAGGGTGACCTTTACATTCTGGTGACATCTGGTGAAGCTCCAAAAGCTTTCCCATCCACAAACCCAGCTTTACAGAATAACACCCTGCTGACGTTTGCTTCTACTGTCAGCAAGCTTAAATTTGTATGCGAATGGGAGATCTGTACTTCACAACATCTCCTGTACCTCCCGGCTGCTGCTGACACACTGCCAGGGGCTTGATCTCCATCCTCTTTCTTCGATAACCAATGACCCAAGCCACCCCCACCCTTCCTCAAGGGGCTGTGTCAGCTGGGGGGATAAAAACTGTGGGATCAATGACAGTGGAAAAAGCCTTATAATGGCCTGGATTAATGATGAGAAATTTGGCGTCAACCAACAAGTTCCCAAACATTCATCACCACGGAGGGGCCCTGCCAAGTGGTGGATCTTAGACCCCCACTGACCCCAGAAGCCAGATCATGAAGAAGCCACTCCAACTGCTGCCGTTTCCGCTGCTTTACCCTGTCCAGCTGTGCTGCTGGGAGTGGTACGCAAGCCTAGGCCAAGTGCCTAAAATAGCAGGGATACGGTTACACGCTGCAGACGCCGATGCCGCGGTCACTCACTGTGTGCCATGCTTAATGTTCTTAGCTGTGCCTGATTGGATCCTGGAAGTAGCTCTCATTAAAGACACCCTCTCATCTTGTTCTCTTTTTCCCCTTTCTTGCTTCATATAGTAATATTCTTTGGAAAAAACATGAGTGCACCTGGAGAGTGTTTTTGTGAGAGAAAGGCAAGAGAAAAAGAATGGGGGATCAGGCATTTTCTCCAGCCCTGACAAATAAGCATTCCTGAAAGCCCACAGTACCCTACCTCTCCCATCTACTCTAGCCAGAGTGGAAACAGTCGTTGTCCCTATGTCTCATCCTAAAGGGAGGAAGTGCTTTTCAATGCACACCAGGGATGAACCCTACACATTACAGAAGCCTCCCACAGACGGCCAGACAGAGACAGGTCTATTACGACACTTTCAGACCAGAGAGAGATCCTGAGAATTATCCATCTTCAGGCCCCATAGTGTTTCCAAATTACCTCTCAATGACTAGCCTGACATAAGTAGCTAAGAGACCAATAATGGGTTTTGCTTCTGTTTGGAAGGAAAATATCACAAAGGTGTCATTATGACTGGGCAAATGTTGCATGTTCTGAGGGCAACTTTAAAAAGCGTTGGTCTGAAATCTTCTGCATTAACCTTGTATGAAGATGGTTGTGTATAAACGTACAAAAAGACTAGGCCAGAAGACCCCTGTGTGGATGTTTAGTACATGTAAATGCATGAGAGCTTACAGCTTGTAGTCACCTCACTTGCTTATCTTCCCGTGTTCCTACTGTTTATTTGCAAGTCTACTTTACTGTTTCACTTAGTAAGAAAGAGACTGTTTTATGTTTTTGGTTTAGGGAAACAGTAGCTTTCACTTTAAGGACTACAATAAAACATTTCTCTGGACCTGTGAGTTGTTGATACACAATGGTACACAAAAATGTGTTTCTCCAAAGTGGTACACTAAAAGATAACTGTCCATCCAGACTAAGGCAGCAACAACATGGCAGCTAGAGAAGGGGCACGGCCAATTCTTTAGACCCTTTCCGGCAAGCCACATGGCAAGACCCATAAATCCGTGTCTTCAGCTGCATTAACAGACAAGAGAGGCAGTTTTCCAGGAACTTGAGGCATGGGCAGATATTGGGAGCAGGCCTTGCGGAGTGAGGTTGAGGGAGGAAAGCAATTAGGAGCACTGCACCATAAGGACTGCAGGTGTGCGGCACAGTGATAAGGACGGTGGAGGAACCATTTCTCAACCCGATTGTCCCCCCACTACCACCCCCACCCCTCTTCCGCCTGGACCACAATGGCAAACAGCCTCCCCACCAACAGCCAAAGCTGTTTGGCAGCTTACGAAAGGTTTTCCTGGTCCTCCATGTGGCGGAATTGCTAGGATAAGAAGTAGACTGATAGAAGGCTAAAGGGGAGGGATGCATTTCATCACATCAAGCAGGGTGAACAGATGAGGGTAAAAAAAAACTTGTGTGTGCAATTTTGCTGGGAGAAGTCGTTTAGAGTAATGACGTGAACTGCAGGCTGTTCCGACTGGCAGGCAATTAAGATTAATTAAGTGTTCGCTGTGGCCATTTGCAATATGGATTGCACCTTTTATTAAGGCTAAAGGCCCATGTTAATGGGTTATATGGAATCATTATTTAGGTGCTGTTTATTTACAAAACATGACGAATATTAGGGGTGCGCTACATATCCAAAATGTTATATCACGACATGACTCATTTTATTTTTACGCTAACGATTATATCAACAAAATGAACAAAAACAAAATATTGAGGTGAAGAAACTACTCTAGACATGGTACGTGAACAGAAATATACTGTAGCGTGAGCCATATGTCGTAGAAGCTAAACTGCACAGGAGAGGTTGGTTAGCAGGCATCACACTGGGCATCTCTGATCACAGAGTGATCCTGATATCACATCCTACTCTGTCAGCACTTCTCTGTTCCGGGTCTCTGAGCTCCAGAAGCCCTCCTCCACCTGCTTGCGTATCTATATGTGTGCACAAAGGTGTGAACATGCATATAGATGTGCAGGTCCCAGCACTTGACACCATATTGAGACCTGAGCGTGCTGGAGGGGTCGTAGGGGGACGTTGCGGAAAAGGGCATCTCTCTGGCACGACACACACATTGTCATGAGTGACATTTATCCCCGTCGCTGTCAAACATAAGGGTGTGTGCACACTGTCATTTACCCTCTATTTAACACTTTCTGCTGAAAGTAGCACACACACACACACATACGGTTTATAGGTTTAGGCATAATACTAAAAATGCAGAGGGTGTGAAACCTGAAGGAGAGAGAGGATGAAGGGAGAAAAACACATAGGGGCCATTTCCAATTTTGACAAAAATAAATCTATAAGCAATTTCTGCACAGCTCTCTCCTTTCCTCTCACTTATAGTGACTCTGTGCTGCTGATCTCAGCAGTCTCTTTCTCTCTTCCCCCTGGCTTGCTAAAAATGTGAGCTAAGCTCGAGCTGGTAACAGTCCCATAGAAATGCACCATTTCTAGTTGTAAGCTCCACAACAGCAGCTTGAACTAAAACTCCCTGATCTGCAGTTTATTAAATCTGCAAGTTCTGTTAATGGTACACCTGCTCCAACAAAACACTGTGGCACATAGTGAGAAGTCTTTTCACTGTCTTATATGCTAAAATTGAGCTCCAGATTAGTTCCCTGTTGGAAAAAAACAGGGATGAACCACCTTTATATCAGATGAAGGTGGTCAAGCTGTTTTGAAACACGGTAGTCAAGGTAGTCTACCTGTGCAAACCAAGCTGACCTAGGCTTCTTTGGCTTGGATGAACAAAAATTACAAGCTAAACACTATATGAAACCAGCTACTAGTGTTGTCAAAAGTACCGATTCTGATACCAAGTCAGTACTGAAATTTAAAAAATGTGACGCTTTGAGTGCTGTTGAGTGGATTCGTAAACACCTCAGATTGGCCATTGTGTTCACACGCTCAACAGACATGTCTGCAATTGTCTACAATGATCAAGGCACGGGAGCGTTTGAAAGCACACGGAAGTGTTTGAATTTGAAAGCGGGATACAAACGTTTATGTGTGTGTCTGTGTAAGCGCTCATTGAAGAGCGTCGTTGATGTGTATTTACAACATGCTTTTGAAGAGCTGATCATTGTAGCCAACCACAGACATATCTAATGAGCACATGAATACAATGGCCAATCAGAGGTGTTTAAGAATCTGATCAACAGTGCTCAAAGCATCACATCTTTAAATGTCAGTACCGATTTGGTATCGAAGTCAGTACTTTTGACAACACTACCTGCTACCGTCCATTTCCAGCAGGGTTTGCAGAGAAGGCTTGACTAAAAGATGTAAATCCATGAGAAACTCAATGAATCATGTTCCCAAAAGTGGCCCCATATCCTAGCCATACTAACCTATCCACAATAAGTCCTAATGCTAGTTTTGAGAGAGAGAGAGAGAAAGAGAGAGAAAAAAAAAGATATTTTCAATCACTTCACTGCTGCCTCTCTTTCCATCACCTACTTGGCTCTGTAGTCACTTTAATTAGCAGAGAGTAATCTAATGTTTGGAGATTAGTGAGAGCAGAGACACTGTTGCACAGATAACCAAACACAACACACTGGAGAGATGCTAAAGCCTGCCATCCTTACAAACAAATGAGCGCATTTGCATTTAACGAGTTGATGAGTGAGCGAAGAGGACAGAGAGAGAGGCAAAGAACGCTGGCTAATCTACAATTCCCCAAAAAACAGAGGGTCCAGTCCAAAGAGAGAGACAGAGGGATGTCTTCATTGACTGGAACAGACATTGCAGTGCAGTAATTAGCGACTAAGCCTCTCTTATCAGCCCTGTGCCGCTGTCAATAGTGATTTCACTCACAACGACAGTCAGACAGAGTCTCACATGCACGATAAACTACAGTATTTAACCCTTACGAAGAAGTTAATCCCTGGTGTATGTCAGCATTTGGCATAATGTATACACTTGCACACCATTATACACAGAGATATGATATTAACTAATATGACAGTTATAGGTGACACATTATGTCCATCATCAGAGCTTAATGAGAACTAAATTTCTTATATTTCTGCTGAAGAAACACTATGAATTAAATTAAAGTATGATTGCCAAGTAAGCATCTCCATCTGTAAAAAGTATGCATTATCTAGAAAGCATCTGCATTCTACCTTTAAGAATCATAAATGTGCAGCAAGTTTTAGCAATTTTATGCAGATGAACAATCAAATAGATGTCTTGGTGACTTATATGTGCATTAAAGGTGAATTATCTGCTAAAGTAGGCAAGTGTGTGAGGTGGTTCCAGCTTCTGACAGGAAGGCCAGGTCAGTCGCTGAGCTGTCCTCCCTCAGGGGAGTTACTGGTGTCAGGACAGCACATGGTCTAGAGCCCTGGGGCTTTCAATAGAGGACACAGCCGATCCATACTGGAACCTTTTCAGCAGAGACAGCAGTCATTAGCTCACAGAAGATATAATGAGGAACCATCGTCTCACACTTAGGAAAGAAGAAAAGAAAAGGGGATTGGAAAGATTTAAAGCTGGCTCAAGGTACACAACTAATGTATCATTGTCAAAGACACATCAGAACAACAAGGGAGGATCTGTTTTCTGAAATTTTGTGCTGATGCTTTGGTCTGAAATGGGGCAAGTTGCATGTGCACACACACACATAGACCCTTGAAGATACACAATACAATATGTGTATTTCAGTGAGAAGCAAATCGCTGAGTTGCTCTGGTGCAACCTTGACCTTTTTCTTGAAGACATGGCGGCTGTGAGGTGAGGAGAAGATGAGAGAGGGAGGGAGACGTGGTCTTGCATTTTAGCACTACATCTCTAGCCAATACCAAAATTGCTAACTGCTACAGAGAGGTCAAACATTTACAGATGGAGAGGTACAAAAGACATTTCCCTGTCTTTCATCACACTCATCTTGTTTGTCCAACTTTCTAGATTTCCGTCAGATGTTTCCCTGGACAGGGATTTTTCCTAGCCCTGGACTCAAAGGCACATACAAAATCATTTTTGGCTTTGCCTAACCTTAGAACAGGGGTGTCCAATCCTGCTCCTATCCTCCAGACTTTAGCTCCAATCTGAACCAGCTAATTAAGGTCTTCAGGATTACTTGTGTTAGGGTTTGTTGGAACAGGTTGGAGCTAAACTCTGCTAGACATTGACCCTCCAGGAACAAATTGGACACTCTTGCCCTGAGTTAAGGTTTAGGGAAATAATTAAGACATTAGACACAATATTTTTCACTACCAATGAGACAGTAAAGTGCACATGATTCATCTCATTATACAGGTTTTCTGGTGTTTTTCACCCTTTGTGTCTTGATGATTTTCTTCCTGACAATTTTAGGAAGAATTTCGAGGAACAAGTAAACAATACCACTGCAGGAATCCCAATGGAATGACATGACTTATGCCAAGTAGGTGACTAATGGCGGCTTTGTTTTAGTTAAGACTCGACGTGCAGGAAGACGCTCTGTTGCTTATGGCTTCATCCTTTGATGAGGCTAATTATGCTGTGTACAGAGCCTGTGGACTAGAGCATTCATTATGCATCCACTACCCTTCTATGAGTCCCACAGCACCACACAGAGACAGGGCCTGCAGCCTAACACTATCCCCACAGACAGAGCCCTGCTACAGGGCTACAGCACCACCGTCTACCCCTACTGCCCCTGGAGCTCCACATCACACTAAATAATGGCATTATACTAACACTAATACATGCACACACACAAACAAGCATACTTCTGAGCAGCTATTTAAAAATTCAACTCTCAGATCAGACAAATAACTCCTTAGGCTGACAGATTCTACACTGCAAGAAATGGTTGTCAGAAAATAAGAAATAAAACATTTAATGAGGTTTCTGTTTAAAACGAGTGGATAAAAAAATGTGCCAACTTAAGAAAAAAAAAAAAAAAAACTATCTGAAAATAGTCATCATATATACTAAAAATATATATTTTCTTAGGTAAATTTGTCTTGTGTTTAGGATGAATGGGTCAATGACGTGACGGGTTATTGTTTTGTCCAAAGGCCTTAATAATAATAGAAACAAAGATATGACATCCAAAGTATGTAAGGCAGCACAACTTGATCTATTTGATTTAATCCAAAAGGTTTTAATTATATTTTGCACCACATAAAGGCATTTTAAAGATTTTTTAAGTGTCAAAAGGTAATTTGGTTAAACCATCCAAAGGCCAATACAGCCAATTCATTTGTGATTAAAATATCTTAAAATGTAATAAACATATATATTTTTTATTCTGGTATGATTTTATAACATCATATATCAACAAAATGGTATTAAAATTATGTGTAGAAGTCGTAGCTTTGTTAAAGAATGTCTGGAAAAATGAATTTTATTGATGTCATTCGGAGTAACCAATATAAAGAGAGCATTTTGGATCAAGTCATGCGGTCAGTATCATGTGACAGGATGTGACATTATTTAGACACCATGTTTTCATGTTTTCATTTCAGGTCATTTGGTACAACTGCTATAAAACATGGAGAATGTTGTAATATTTTAAAAACTTGTACTAAATATAAAATGTTCGATTGTCCTTTTGCTAGCTAGCTAGCAAGCTAACGAGCTAGCTAGCAAAATATCAGCCTGTTAGCGTTGTTTGAAAATATCATTATTCGGTATAACCAAAGTGTCATTCGGTAAAACCAAAAAATGACAAAAGCAGTGTTAATTGATTATAAGAACCACATAATCTCATTGTTAACACTTAATACAACTTTAATTAATTTACTTTAATTATATCTCCATTACGTTTTTTTACACTTTTAAAAACCTTATTCGTCAATGACCCGAATATATATTTTTACTAAATAAAACCTAAATACAGATTAAGAATAGAAAAAAATATAAAAGATAAATGTTTAATAAAAAAATAATTCAAATGAAAATGCAAATTAATGAAATAGCCTAGAATAGCCTAAAAAAAAAAAAATCAATTTCAGGTGGTGAAAGTGATGAACTTTGGGATCATTAGTTTTGGTGCATCAATGACTGGAATCAATTTTCTATCAAAGACATTGATTATCTATAGTGTCCTGTCACTAAAATTTTTCACAGACTAAGTTGAAATTGAAGATAGAGTCTCTTAGGAGTCAGTGCAGACCTTTGCATTGACTGGAGGAATTTTGCTTAATTAATTGTAGAGTAAACAGAATATTAACTTGAGCTCTACAGGTCAAAAGACTCGAGGACGGTGGGGACAACTGTACCATCTGTAAAGGTGTAAGAGATCGAGGTGTAAGATCATCTGCTTTGCAGTGGACTGCATCAGCGCATCTATGAAATAAGCCAAAACAGAGTATGTGAGAAAGACACGCATGCTCAGTGATGGAGCGCAACGCCCTTTTGCTACAACCACCCCTCTCACCCCCTCTTCCTCCCTGCTTCCCTGCTTCTCATCCAGTATTAATGGCTGTTGTTTTTTTAATGAGGGAGAGTGGGTCCCTATGCTTCTGAAGGTTTTTTAGGGGGTGGTAAGGGGGAAGAGAGTTCATCTATTCCGCGGGCTGTGTAGCTGTTGTGTGGACGCAGCAGGGTGGGCATTTGGTGGGGTGTGAGGGGGGTTTGTGCCGTAATGGTTATAGGTCTCTTAGTAAATACACAGATACTCCGATTTGCTTCAAAGACCACATGCGGCTTCATATCTACTCTCTTTTTCTCATCATGTTCAACGGGGCTTGACAGTGGCACTGTTATACTGATAGATGGAAAATAGCCTTCCTCTTTGCCTACGGCTGAAAAAAAAAAAAAAAAAGAAACATTTGGGGGTCCTCGAACCTAAGATAAGTTTCATTTTCCAACTTTCTAATGCGGGCAACCACAGCACACCGCTTTGAGCAACCATACGTATTTACAATTTAATCAGAAACTGCCGAGCTGTGACCAGGAAGAGAGTGCTTGCCTTTATTTAATTTCTATGTCCGTACTGCTCGCTCTTTTCAGTTCTCCTTGTTTTGCGAGATCTAATAATGGAGGGACGATTCGCCTGCTGTCATGGTCGCGGTCACTTCATAAAAATCAAATTGGAGGGAAAAAAAAGGGGGAAGATGGTGAATGATGAGGGAATGAGAAGGGGAGGAGGAAGAGAAAAAAGAGGTAGAGATGATAGCCATCATGAGGAACTTGATTTAGTAGTCATCTGCCATCTTGCCTGGTGAAGACGGTGTTTTGTAGTTATAATGGCCTAAAATGGAGCATGAATGTAGATGAGGGAGATCTGAGTGACGCCCGCAGGGTGGTTTAGATCACTGTTATTTGTTCTGTTTATTCAGACGCTGTGTAAAGACACTTGGAAAAATGCAATTTTCCACCTGATAGCCTACTGTTGCTTGGACAGACAGAAAGATAAAGCGAAAATGTGCAATTTAAAAGAGGAAGAGGGAGGTGAGAAAGAAAAACATTAATCATACATATTACACCTCAGATAATTGCTTCCTTCTTGTTTCCATCAAGTGAAATGTACAGCAACAGAATTTGGACAAAGATTTGTATATTCCGATGAGTGATATTTTTGAAAACAAAAACATTTTTGAAGAAGAGAGTGACCATAAATTGTCTGACTTTTAGAAGATGTTACCTCAAGGTTAATATATTTTGCATGAATTTACCTCCTTTAGGACTGCGAAATTTAGGTTTTTAAGAGACAGATCTTAGGTTATGAAATCGAGGTTGCTAAATTGGGTGCACCGATACTGCACTAGTGTACTCTTACTTGTATACAACAGTACAGTGCTTGTGACAAAGAAACACCAACAACAGAGCAAACAGAGAGCAGAATGGATATATCAGGGAAGGAAATGTGAAGTAAATGTATCAAATTAATAGAACATTCTATTAATGTTATTAACGTCTATTAACGAATTTAATATTTACACCTATATAGATGGTGTGCGTGAGCTGACACACGGAGTGGATTAAGCAAGTCGAATTCTCACAAATTATGTAAAAATGCTCATCTTGGCGAGTATCCTAAACATAGTTGGTAATGTCTTAAGTGAATGTAAACAGTTGAGAAATAAAACACATGTGTAACAGTATATTGGACCAGTGCATTCGGTATTAAAGTGACAGCAGCCTAAACCTGCTGTTAATTTGTTAAATGTTAATCAAACAACAAGCCCTACTGAAGCACCTCTAAATATGCCCTGTGCTATTCAATCAAAGATAAAATATGATAAATAATATAGCAATAAAAAGAACAGAGAAAGTAACAAAAGGCTTGTATAATACATTTTAACAGGCATAATTAAACATGAAACTGAAGGAAATGTATATTTACTAAACAATTTAAACCAATGAATATGATTCATATTTTTTTACAAAATATTTAAAAATTACAAATGCAATGAAAATACAGATATCGGTATCAGTACCAAAAAATTAATGTATTAGTATTGGCCTACTTGTGGACAAAGTGGTATCAGTGCATCCCTAAAATTGAGGTTGGGGAAATTCAGACTTTCCCATAGAAATGTATTGTATCCTGTAAAGCACATAGAGAGAAGAAATCAAGAAGAGGTGAAGTTAAAGAAAGAACAAAAACCCAGCAAAGGAGGGGACAAAATGAAATAGCAACAGCTTGCCATCAAGACAAGCATCAGCTCAAGCTGAGATGTCCAGTGAAGGCCATGTGCTGAGCTGCGTGCTTGTGTATGTTTGCTGTCCGAGTGTTTTAGTGTCCAAGGGAAAAGTGGATTTTCGTGCAACAAAGCAAATTTATTGCAAGAGAAGCAACACACTTACACACACAAATAACACCTCAGGCACCATGGCTGGACAAACATCTGGGCTCTCAAAACAACCACTCCACTGTGATTACATTGGCCTTCACCATCCTCATAAAAGCCCAGATGTCAAACGCTAAGACCCTAACATCTGCTCCATAAACATCCCCATAACGTCCTCCTGAAAGTCCTTCCACCCTACTGCACATCGGACTCATCTTCGTGCTTTCCAGTTGCAGTGGCATCTGCATTCAGAAGAAGTGTCATCCAGCTTGGCCCACAATGCCGCCTGTCCGTCTGTGCGGCCCATCTGTAAACGGCAGTCGCCCCTCCTTCCAGTTTCACACATAGACACACACTCTATTGCTTGGGGAGGAGGGGTTTCCATTGGCATGAAGGGTGTAGCGGCGGTGCCAGACACCGACAATGAGACGATACTTCCAAAAACCAGCACGTGCCCATCTAACACCTTTCCAAAGTCTCTAACCGCCCCCTAAACCAACCCATACGAGACATATTAATATGCACACACTAATTCATGAATATGTAGGGTTAATAGGCGGGGCTCCATGCTAATTCATTAATATGTAGGAGTTAATAGGCAGAGCACTGTGTTAATTGTATGCTGGATTAGATTCACATTCGTGTATTAGAATCATTAGTTGGGTTTGGCATCTCAGACGGACAGACACAATCTATGATTCCCACTAGCACCCGGAAAGCTAACAACTTTTGTATGACAAACGAAACAGAGTACACATCTGGAAGCGCCCCGCTAATAACCTCAGCAACTGGATCTTTTGATGTACGTAATAGATATTTCCTCATCTTTGATGTGTGCAGGTACGATGACAGCATTCTTGTATCTCAAGTACACTGCAAAACCCTGCTGAGAATAGAGAGCACTTCAGAGATTATCAACTGAGTGGATTTGAGATTAGCTACAATCTTTTTATGTACAGTTTTCCTCAACCGCGAGAGAAAATCTGGAGATGAATGAGGAGATAAAACAAAAACAAAGAGGAAATAGTCTAGCGCAAACATTTACACAACAGAGGGGGACAACTACACAGGCTATTGAAACCACAACTGATAAATGTAAGCTAACAAATACAATAGCAATTAGCATAATTGTGTTTCGTTTTTGTTCGGGATTTGTGATATTTACATGTACACATTTCTAATTCAGTTTATGAAATTTTGATCAGCACAACTAGATTGACTGGTTAATGAGGAACTGTATAGCATAGAGGAGGGAAAGGAGAGGTGTGCCATATTTAGAGGACAGAAAGAGAGAATTCTGACACAGTGACACTAGGGACTGAAAGAAAGGAGGGATTCGGTCGGACAGTGTCATTTTCAATCATGTACAATTCCTGTCAGCATTTGTCTCTCTGGAATAGTCGCACATCTGTCTAGAACCTGCTTTCTTCTAATATAATATACACTTTCCACAAAAATTTTATGCAGCACAACTGTTTTCAACATGGATAATAATGAGAAATCCTTCTTAAGCAACCAAATCAGCATATTAGAATGATTTCTGAAGGATCATGTGACACTGAAGACTGAAGTAATGATGCTGAAAATTCAGCTTTGCCATCATAAGAATAAATTATATTTATATAATTATATATTTATATGAAAATATATAAAAACAGCGATTTTAATATTTCACAACATTTTTACTGTGTTATTTTTGATTAAATATATGGTAATATGTATAGTGCTCCCTAAAAAATAAATACGTTTTTTTCTACCCTATATCTATTTATCCAGCCATACTGCTTATTTGCTTATCACTATCAATTTTTCTCTCTCAATTTACCTAAAACTTTCTACACTGCTTCATACTTCTTAACTAGTTTACACTAATCTTATGATGATTTTCATATTTGGATATTTCCTTCAGGAAATGCAAATCTAATTTTAACTGTTTTCTCATTTTTATAACCTTACATAAGAATCACATTACCCCACACACAGCAAAACACATTTGCTAGAAACCAAAAGACAGAAACAGGGCTTAGCCTTTGAGGGAATACATTTTTAATAGTTCCCATGCTAAAAAAAATTAATGAAACTTGTCATTGTGTGACAGCTGGCCCTAAATTCCCTTATAAACAAGTAAATAAATCTGTGTCCTGATCGATTGTGCTGTTATTTATCCTCTCTCAATCACCAGAGTGACGTAAAGCGAGGGAAAGGCGAGAGAATGATGAGAAAGACAAGAAATATCCCTGCACACCTCCAGTCCTCTCTCCCTCCTTCAGTATGTCCCTAATGAGCATGTCACCAGCAGAACACATTTCATATTGTTTAATTGATCCTCTCATCCATCATGAGGAGATCCAATATGTGGCGCTTTTAATCTCCGTGGGCCTCTAATCATAACCGTTGCTCACAGACATTCGCCCTGCACGTACAGTTCTCATCAAAGAACGGAGAACGTGAAGGTCGACTGTTTCAGCACATGGATTTGAAGCTCAAAATGATGAGATACAGGAGAAATGTGACGCATTATACAGCTTTTATGGTTTAACTGCAAATGTAAGTGTCAAAGTTTGACTGAGTCCTTTTGTACAATTAAAATGTGTTCTGGATCAGCAACTTTTGTAGTTTCCGCACACAATTACACACAAACACACTGCTTAGAACTATGCTAGGTGTGAGTGTGTTATCACACTGTGTAATCAACCATCTCGTTCTGGACGCATAGTCTGTCCTCTCCCTGTCAGGTTCACATAACTGATGGCCTCACTAATGAAGGTTTACTAATTGATTGCGGAGAAAACAGCATATTACTCATGGAACAGTGGCGGGATCCAGGGACTAGTGGGACAGTTTGTCAATGCCCGCTGTTTTTTCATTGGCCATTCAGCCATAAATGTCGTTGTGGTCGAAAGGCGTGTAAACAAGGGAAGAAACTTGGATCAAACTTTAAAACGCTGTCGCCTGCAACTGATCCTGATGTGAAAACACATTAAACAAATTGATGAAAATTATCCAGAGTAAAACAAACAAAGAGGCCTTTTACACATAATTAACAGAGAAATTGAAGCAATTCACTCGGAAAACGCTTCGAACGGGAACAGTGAATGGCTTTCTATTGTCTGTCACGAAGAGTCGCTCACTGACCTGTTTTCCGCACATAGCCGCTAATGTAAAAGAAGCTAACACGCGTGGGTAGGAGCTGCCTTTGATTAACTAATTATCAGACATTATCAAGACTAAACAGAATCCATTAACTGCTGGTCTGTTGTAGACATCCTCTCATTTCCCTCAGGAGCGACGAATGGCCCTCCCTGCTGCTAGATCGCTAACGTTACACACATACCTCTCCTATCAAATCTATAACAACTAATTCCTTTCTTTAATGAGCCTCTAATTGACTATTGCTGGTCGAGGACAATTGGCAGCTTAAGGTCCCTTTTTAAATCATAACATAAACACACATTTACTTAGCTATATATGAAACTTCCCATTGACTTCCTTTGCGATCACATTAAGCTAATTGCAATCATTACAGACTAAATTAAATACAAATCCCACCCTTTTTCTACAAAATACAACTTTTGGCATTTTTAACAGTAAATAAACTTGTTTGATTGTTTAGTCTATTCATCCATGTTTCATTGACATACTATTATTTTTTGTTGATATTGTTAATATTTAGAATATATATTTTTCAATATTTTATTTCATTTTACATTTAAATAAATGTTTCAGGTAACAACATTATTTTATGGTTTTAGTTTTAGTTAAAGGGGACCTATTATGCCCCCTTTTCACAAGACGCAATATAATTCTCTGGTGTCCCCAGAATGTGCCTGTGAAGTTTAAGCTCAAAATACTCACAGATCATTTATTATATTTGTCAAATTTGCCCCTATTTGGGTGTGAGCAAAAACACGCCGTTTTTGTGTGTCCCTTTAAATGCAAATGAGCTGCTGCTCCCGACCCACTTTCCAAAAGAGGGCAGAGCTTTAACAGCTTGCGCTTCGGTTGCTCAACAACAACAAAGCTGGAGAATCTCAGGCAGCTAAAATGACGATTGTCAGTAACGGTGTTCAGCCTTACATTGTTCAAACCTGACACTGATGACTCAGGAATCAACTTTTAGAATACAACTTCTGAATGGTTAGTGGATAAATGTATGTAGTTGCTGTGGAGTTGATTCAACTCATTGACTAGCATGTGCCGTCATGTTAATCTTTTGTGCAAATCCAGCATTGTTTGTGAAGCAGTCTGGTGTAAAATGAAATCACATTAGTAGTCTAAGCTGTTTTGTGGGTGAGTCATAAGTAACACCGATACGTTTCTGTCAAACACAACTTTTGTTTGTGTTAGCATAAAGTAATAGAGCGTATGGAGGCTAAGGAAAAGCACACAGAAAGTGGAGCTGCTAGAACCCAAGAAACACATTGCATTACCTAAAAATGCTTACATTGTCTTCATCTGCAGCTTTGCCTCGCTTGTGAAAACAAAATGGCGGCAGCATGGGTGGAAACATGCAGATTAAGGAGCGGTAATATTATAATAGAATTCCCTTCCTACGTCACAAGGGGAGCGAAATCTGAGCGGCTTGTTTTTCCACATGCTTGCAGAGAAAGGCTTACCAAGACAAAGTTACTGGGTTGTCCTTTTTCGCGTTGTCTGGGTTGGTAGATGCACCAGGGACCCGATTATAGCACTTAAACATGGAAAAAGTAAGATTTTCATGTCTCCTTAAACGATAATAACCCTCATTCATTCTCAAAATGAGAATGTTTTTGTTTGTTTTAGCTAACATTTTTAACAATACTATTTCCACTATGTGAATGTACAAAATACTTCACAAAAGGTTCTGTAACACAATACCTCAACTAATAACATTAGAAACAAATGTTAACATTTAATTTTGCTATTTAAATCCAATAAATTCAAGGTTGCTGGCTGTTAACCTTGAACTCTTCACTAGTCCAAATCAGTTTTTAACAGTCATTTTCAAACCAAATTGAAATTAAGAGCTCTTGCATGCTGTTCACATGAATATTTATATGCCAATATATGAGATTAAACATCTGACGCTGTAGATTCAGTTGAATCAGAGTCTGCCATTTCCTGCCAATGCGTCACATAAACGATTGTCCCCAAGCACACTGGCAGGGTGGAACTATAGTCAGGGACGGATGATAATTTCATCAAATCATGGCTTCAGGGAAAAGCAGGATGAGTCTATGCACTTTTAATACTTAAATATAGAATCTACTTTTGTTATATCACTGATATGTGTGTACTTATTTATTTAAGAGTACAGGTTTTGAGTCATAGCCAATTAGAGGCCTACATATTAGCATGAAGGCTTCACATAAATGTAATGTAAACCAAATTCCGAACCACAAAAACCTAAAAAAAAAAAAAAAAAGACCCTCACAGTAGGACAGCACAAATACACAAACACACACTATTTGTTAGTCTGTCTATGGCTAAGGTTAACAGACTCCCAGTGCCACTTATTGGTTGGTGTGTTTGCGAGACCATGTTCTGCTTTCCAGACCCCAGCTGTGGCGCTACGACACAGCAGGTAGAGACAGGAGGGAAGAGAGGATGCAGAGAAGAAAAGAAAAGGTAGAAAGATCAGGCCTGTTGTACCTCTAATTGAGTCCTTTGGGCCGTGCCTCCTCAGATCAGAGGCCTTGTTACAGGAATCCGGTTTCATGCTTTCTTAACAATGGGATTTGGGAAAAAGGGATTTATTGTCCTGGGGGACGCTCTTCTAACATCACTTCGATACTCCCCCTTCGCACTCTTCTTATGTTTGTTATTCCTTTTTTGGCCTCCCCGATGTCGTTCCTATGATTTAAATCCAATCATTTCAACAGGATAAACACCGGTGGTTAGCCTGTTAACGGCACAGGGACGAGATAGAGAAACAAGGGCTTAGAGAAACGCAGGGGACCTTACGAACAAAGAGAAAAGATTCAAGGCGATTTGGAAAACGAGCACTGATATTGAAAAGTCGACATCTAGACATTTAAAGGGATAGTTCGCCCAAAAATTTAAATTGTCATCATTTACTCACCATCATGTTGTTCCATACCTGTATTAAATCCTAGTAACTTGCAATGTATAGGTGAAAACAATAAATAAATCTATAAAAATATGGTCTTTTGTATTTTAAAGAAGAAAGCTATTGCCCATCTATAAAACTGTGTCCAACTATAATAGTCCCTAATTATTTGCTTCACTTAAACAATGTAAACAAAGCTGGTATGTTCCACCTATTAGTTTCCTAGGAAGTACATTAATTCATAGCTGCAGTATGGATATTCTATAAATGCAGATGCACAGATAACAACAGCGAGACTTGTGGGGAATTTATGCGTTTGAAGAGCTGGAGGAAAAACAGTTTTCAGTGCCTCACAGTCTGGTGATGAAAGCATTCATTTTGTAATCAGCCTCACTGAGACTTTTTGGAGTCTGTATGTGTGTGTTTGTGAGGAAGCTTTGTTGAGCAGAGAGGAAATGGCCCTGTGTTTTTAAAGAGCAGAGCTGACTGACAGATACACACACAGTCGTCTCTCAGGCCTCCAGTGACATTAAGACACACAAACAAAAGTCCACGGTAAACACAGGGATTTAAAGCAGGCCATGAGCACTCAAGTGTAGCAGTTCGTATATTAAAGGACACCGGACTGTGATAACGCTGCTACTAAACATATACACACAACAAGGCCTAATCACAGAAACTATTGTGTACAGAATACCGGGAGACACTGAGACAGACGATGAAAAAGAAAAGAATAGAGATGGAGACAGACGGTCCCATGTGTGATTGTCTCCACAAACCAGGACGTTTCAAATTGCTGTTATACACTATTCAAATAACACACACACAGACACACACACAGTTGGAGACTACTTAGTCACAGACGGGGTCTATCCACCTGATGCCAGATGAGAGAAGACAAAAAGAATAGACAAAGCTCACTGCAGGAGAACTTTAGACACACGCACACATATATACACAGAGAGGCCAGTGCTGGACAAAGCTTTAGCTGTTGACATCTTGTTTTAAAAGAACAGTACCCTCAAAAATAGAAAATTTTGTCATCTATTTAGACTTGCACTGTCAAGTCCAACATTTTTACTTTGGTGTCTGAAGGACCATGTTTAACACATATTTTGTTTGTTTTTTAATACAGCAAAAAGAGACAGGGGTCCCCCCCCCCCCCCATAAAATTAGCATTAGCATGTTAAGTTGTAATTGAACGCAGCACAAATTACGGACTTGAGAGCTATGGCAAAAGTGAAGATTTCCAGCTTCAAAAACTATTGAAAATACTTGAAATTGAGTGCACAAATCATATAGACCATTGTATGGCACTTTTTTGGTCAATTTGTGAGCTTGACAGTCCCAGTCTCTATTCACTATCATTGTACAGGGGGAAAAAACCCTCTGGACTTTCTGCTACAGAAGCCCTTTTGGGTACAGTAGCTTAGATATTATACAACACACAAAGAAAGTATGTTATATAGTTTAGGAATGACATGAGGGTGAGTAAATAAATATTTGGGCTCCCCAAAAAAGACAAAGCACCATAAAAATACAATAAGCATGTTAATTTGAAACTGAATTCAAGTGCAAATTATGTCAGATGGGAAGATTTTCAACAAATAATGACTTCAGTTTCAATTAAAAAGTTATTGAATGGCTTCAGAAGACCCAAAATATAGTGCACAAATTATATTAAACATTTTTATGCAAGGTTTTTATGCCGGGGCTCCACCAAAAAAGACAAAACACCATAAAAATGCCTTAAGCGTTGAAGAAATAAATTGGAAATGAAAGCAAACATAAATTAGATTTAAGAGCTATGGCAAAGAGGAAGATTTTAGTCAATAAGGACTTCAAATTAAATTCAAATGCAATTAAATAGCTTCAGATGACTAGTGCACAAATCATAAGGAACAATTTATGTTAATTTGTGAGCTTGACAGTCTCAATCCCCATTCGCTGTAATTGCATGGAAAAGATCTACCTTCTTCCAAGCACTTTTGTGTTTAGTAACTTAAACATTATGATAAATATCTTTGTTTAACAGATTAAAAAGTAAGTCATACAGCTTTGGATCAACATGAGTTTAATAATGCATTTTTGGGTGAACCGGCTCTTTAAATCTATGCAGTTGATTCTCACAATAAGAGTTTCAGCACCTGTTCAAGTCACTGTCTATTCAACTGCTGTACAAGCAATATCTGGCTTCCCCAGAGCCTAATCAAACAAGATTTGTTTTGGGACAGAGTGTGTTAGTGTGTGTTTGTGTTTAACCTCACAGCACACATCAAACAAATGAACTCAACTGAATATTGCTGTAAAAGTATGTAGGTCAGAAGGAAGAAAGATGCCACTTTAGGGAACCGGCACAGTGCTCAACACGCACGCACGCACGCACACGCACACACACACACACACACACACACACGCATACAGTTGCCTGGCAGCCACCTCTGGGGCCTAATAAAACAAACTGCAGTGATGGAGTGGTAATGAGAGCGGAGAGAGAGCGATGTGACAACCAGCAAAAAGACACGGAAGTGTTTCTACACGGCACAACGCAATAATGAGACTTCAGTTGACAAATCTGCATATGATGTCTCTGACGCATTTCAGCGCATTTTGAGATATCGACGGACAGGTAAAGCACAATCACACAGAAAAACATATAGACCCTGTCCTAAATACCTTACTAAGCCCACAAATATTTACAGTACCATTTCAGTACCATAGTGTATTCATATGGCAATCATTCAGTCAATCATCTGCTCAATGCTGAGATATTTTTTGCTTAACGGAAGCTGATTTTGCTATTCCACAGAATGTGAAGTAAGTGCGTGTGTGTGCGCGTGTGTTTATTTAGCTGGTCAGGAAGCATTTGCTTAAGTAGACACAAAATAAATATGCAGGTATTAGTTCTGGCTTCGTAGCCAATCAGAATAAGCTTCTTTAGTTCAAGCAGCCAAACAAACCCATTTGACACTGTTCACCACACACAAACGGCACAGCCATGGACATGCATACAAATGGAAGTGCTAATGTTGGAATGAACACTGTATCAAAATACACAGAGGTAAACGCACAGGCTCACAATTCAAATAAATACACTAGTCTGCATGCAGGCAGGCTTACAGTGCAGAACAGACACAAACTTCAAAGTAAAATAATCTAATATCTCTGCAGTGATATATTAGTACAGCTCAGAATGCGTGTTCATAAGCAATGAGAGTTGAGCAAATATGACCTTTATTATCCGTCTCTTCTGTAGGGAACTGACCCCTAAGCGACCTCTGGATCAATCAATGCAATCATCCTCACATCACTGACACACTGAACACATAAATATTCTATCATTCTACCGATCTATCGCTTTTCATCTCTGTCTCTTGTCACTGTGTAAACTCCATCTCTCTTTCTTTCAGTACATTTTCCTGACCCCTGATGTACAGTACCATTTTGGGGTCATTTTGATTTTTTTTTAAAGGCAATTAATGCTTTAATTCAGCAAAGACATGTTGAATCAGTCAAAAGTGATATATAAAATAACATTTAAATAAATGCTGTTGTCTTTTGAACTTTCTATTCAGTAAAGAATCCTGAGAAAAAAAATGTAATCCACAACAATATTAAGCAGCACAACTGTTTTTAACATTGATAATAATAATAATAATAAAAAATGTTTCTTGAGGAGGAAATCAGCATATTAGAATAATTTCTGAAGGTTCATGTGACACTGAAGACTGGAGTAATGATGTTGAAAATTCAGCTTTGAATCACAGGAATAAATAATATATTACAATGTAAGATCGCTTTGAATTGTAATAATTCAGTATTTCAGAATATTACTTTAGGTGAAGTAGAAGAACTTTTTTCAAACACTAAAAACAGTAGTGTATAGATTTTATTATTATTATATTATATTATATTATATTATATTTTATATTATATTATATTATATTATATTATATTATATTATATTATATTATATTATATTATATTATATTATATTATATTATATTATATTATATTATATTATATTATATTTCTGTATGGTGCGTATCATATTTCCAGCAATTCTCTAATCTAATGACCATAGAAATCCCTGCAAAATCTAACACTACACAGTCTAAAAGAGCACATGCTGTCATCTATGAAAACAAAATGTGAATTTAGAGTCAACGCACTGGAGTAAAAGGACCAAGAAGAAAAACATCAGACATTTGTGCAAATTATTTGACTACAATAATTTGACATTTGATCTACTTTTGTGTAAATCAAAGCAAAAAGATCATATGCATTTCAAGTAAAATAAGATTGTGAGAATTTTGGGTGAGTAAGTTAAATTTCTTGGTGAACTGTGCTTTTAAACAATTGATAAGCTTTAAAGAAATGAGAAGTGCAGGTAGGCAGCCATATTTTGAGAGACAGAGAGAGAGAGAGAGAGCAAGAGAGAGAGCGGAGGGGGCAGCAGAACAGGGTGAGTGTAACCCTTCATGCCTCTAAGGCTTTGACCCGCCCCAATTAAACATAAAGTGACAGTGTGCCTGCGCACCCCTGACACAACCGGACCAGACTGAATGCTAACGGTTCCAGGACCCCTGCATCCCACGTCCCTCCTTGCCCTTCATTCTCCAGCAATAACCCATTGTGTAAAGGGGGGCCATTTGACTCTGACAGCACTGTCATGGCCGGCCAGTTCTCTGACATTTGAGCCTGTCAAGAGTTGCCACGGTGACCTGGCAAATCCATTGACCCCTTGTGGCCCCATGCTGATCGGACACTGTGTGGCGGGGGAAGATGTGTGTGTGGGGTTCTTGTCCCGGACCCTAGAGAAGGGGTCACAGTGGGGCACAAGTTCATTTCCAGTTGTCATAAGCTCTTAGGTCTGTTTATATGAGGCTAGACAAACCTGTGGGGGGTGAATAATAAAGAAAAGTGAAGAGTGAAAGATAGAGAGCAGGTAGAGGAAGTGTGAGGTGAGTTGCGGAGGGCAGCAAGATGCCAGCTGTCAGGACACGAGGCTGCTGCATCCATTAGAAAGACAGAGATACTCACTGGTGACACACACACACACACACAATCCATCACATAGTGATGCACTTATAAATATGCTCAGCCACAATACAAAAAATGATTTCTACAGCAGATTAAACAAGATGCATTTAGTTCTAAATGGTGCTAAATGGTGTAATATATCCTGAAGAAAATGTTTGTTAAACTATAACTTTATTACAGCATTGTATTTATACATATTTATTTATGTATATTATTTATCATACATATTTATATTGAGCATAACCATAAAAAATTTGGTTAAAAGTATGGTTAAAACATAAATTTGCATACAATATTAAGCATAAACCTCGCTAAACTGTGATCAATTTATACTTTAAACTAGGGATGCACTGATACCATTTTTTAAGGACCGAGTACGAGTACCGTTACTTTTTTTCTGGTACTCGCCGATACCGATACCGATACCTATACATATACATATACATATATTCATTTCTCTCTCTCTCTCTCTTTTTTTTTTTTGGGTGATGTTGCAGTTTGCACAAAGCACAACACAGTGAGACTAATGAACTACTCTAACTACTCTAATGAAAAAAGTAATAATTTTTATGTGCTTGTCACAAACTTAAAGAACAAAAATTTCACAGTGTCCAATAACCTTCAAAGGGCATAATTAACTATATATATATATATATATATATATATATATAATTGTTATATAAAAATAAATGTACAAACAAATTACAAACAATACAACAAATACTACAGAGATACAAATTAAATAAACTTGTTTTTCAGGTACAGTGGTCATTATTTACCATGTATACATTTATTTAACATCTTTTGTTGTTTTGTTAACAAGACCGAATCCATGGATACTGACACATGTCCTGTTTTCACCCAAATGTTTACGTCAACTTAAGCCATATCCGACTGTATTTACATGAGATACTCCATACCATGGACATTTTGACAATTATGTGTGCATTTGACCAATCAGGTGCAAGGAAAACTGATCGCGGAGAGAGCTTCTGGTCCGTGTCATTCAGCGCGATGCCACCTATCCCGCCTTCACTAATCGATAACGAATGGTTGAAAGCATGCAGTTCGCAATTTGTGGGTTGTCATCATTAATTTTAAAGTGTTTTTAAACCCTTGAGGCTGACATTGTTTCTGCTGCTGCCGCCGGTGTCTCTCTGCATGGAAAATTCTGTCAGTTACGTCACGTGAGGTATCGGTCTTTGGTATCGGGGTATTTTTACGAGTACGAGTACAAGTACATGAGCTGGTATCGGGCATCCCTACTTTAAACCACAAAAAGGGTCAACTTAAACCAAGAGGCATCCTCTAAAAATCATCTTATGCAATTGTGCTTATATTATCAGCAGTTTTGTTAAAATGATTTAAAAAACCTTAAAATAAGATCAATTTAGTTCAAATGCAAAATTATATATCCTGAAGACAATACATGTTCATTTAATTTTCTTACACAGTTATTTCTTTTCTAATATTAAGCATAAACCTCTAGAAATTAGCTAGAATTATAGTTAAAATAAATCAATTTGCATACAATATTAAGCATAACCCCTAACCTAAATTTAGTTACATTTCTACTTAAAAGTATTCACATCTTATGCCATGTTTAAGTAAATGTATCTTGTATTGAGGAAAAAAATATTTTCTTCAGCAGTTTTGTTAAAGTAAAAGCTATTTTAAAACCCTTGAAGTTAAATTTAGTTCAGAAGCAAATATAATCTTGAAGACAATAAAGGTTAGTTTAATTATTACTTTGTTTAATCTTGCATAGTTATATATTTATATATAATATATATATTGCAAGTATATTTTTTTTTATTAGAACTACTGTATCGTTAATTCAAAACAATGCATATTTTCGTGTACAATATTAGGCAGAAACCTTGATAAATTTTGTTAGATTTATACTTATAACAAGAAAAAGTATAGACTCAATTTAAGATATATTTTCTAAAAACCGATGTCAATACCATAGTTGTATGGCTTTTCATCTTTTATTAAAGACGTTTGTACATTTTCAGTCAACTAATATAGATTATAAAGAAAAAAAAAAAAAAAACAGGTCTCTCTTACTCCATCTCTCTCTCTCTCTCTCTCTCTCTCTCTCTCCATCTCTCTCTCTCTCTCTCTCTCTCTCTCTCTCTATTTTCTGTTTGTGGCACTGCTCAGGACCTGGAAACAGCCGGCTGGAAACAGGCACCACTGCTGTCAGGTTCAGAAACATCAGACCACACTTATCTATCCTGACAGATTACTCTCAGCTGAATGGCTGCATGTAATAAAGCCCCGCCTCTGAACCTCATTCTGATTTGTGCCCTCACCCTGTCAATCATATGTTCCTCATTTACCCCACCTTAATGTATAGAGACAATAGGTATGCCATTTGTTAGGTGACTTCCTTGAAGCATGTAAACACAATTTAATTTCTTTGTTAGAGTGACATGAAATAAGCTAGGTCTATCTGTTTGTCCAAATAATGGAAAACAGGTGCATGTTTGCGAGTCATTACTTTCCCAATTTCATTTAATGCTGCTAGTGGTGCAGAAATTACACACTGCACATTCAGTTCAAACATAAAATTTAAATAAATTAAACTGGAATGTTCCAGGAGATAACAAATGGAGGAAATGTGGATATGATAATCCAATAATTTGGACTCAGCAATCCGCCTGTGATGTTGAGTTATTTGCGGATTGCTTACACTTATCCGGCACTTTCTGCCCAGCGTGAGGTTTCTGTGGAGAGGCAGCAGGGGATCGGGTTCCGCACTGGGCCAACGTCTGCCACTCCGGGCTGGCCGGCTCCACTTCCCTGATCCAAAAAGATTCACCCAAGCAGCGGGTGGTTGGAGTATCATCTCTCCGAGCAGCTGAGACCCAAAGAATCGCTGCCACTTTGGGATGGAGTGATGACAGGAGAGAATGATGGAGAGAAAAGAGGTGGAGACTGCTGCACAGCAGGGGGGCGAGGCTCAGCCAGCCTGACGGCTGCCAGTCAAAGAAAGTTAATGACAGTACAATGTTGGCACCGCCCCCTCCTCACGTTTCCTCCAAACTGCCTGCCAGGCTGCAGAAAGAGGTGTCTGGTCCTGGAAAGAGGGGTGTTGAGAGGAAAAGGGGGATGTCGGAGTGTGGATTTTGCCTGAGGTGTGTGGACTGGGAATATTTATGATAATCAACACCCGGGTTGGCACCGTTGGGCGGGCTGGAGATTCACTGTATCCATCCGACATCCCCCACTATCGCATCCTTAATCGAGTCAAGTGACTTATTAAAGCGTATGGGCAACGTGGGGCTAATTTCATTAGCTGCCTGCCGAGGCCCCCATATCTGATTTGTGCGTGCCTTGAGGGGGAGGGGTCGGGTTCAGAGATTGAGGAGGAATGGTTATCATCTGTGGACCGTTAGAGACACGGCAATCAGAGGGGAAGGAGCGAAGGAGGGATGACAGAAAATGAGGGTGTACAGGAAGAAAGTGAGAGGAGGGTTTTGGTGATTAGAACAGACAGGCAAATACTCCTAGGGAAATATAGCAAAATGACGGCCAGTGTAAGCTTTTACACATATATATATATATATATATATATATATATATATATATATATACATATATACATATACATATATACATATATATATATATATATATATACATATATACATATATATATATATATATATATATATATTAATATATATATATATATATATATATATATATATATATATATACTCTTTTTTTCAGGATTCTTTGATGAATAGAAATTCAAAAGAGCATTTATTTGAAATAGAATCTTTTGTAACATTATAAAGGTCTTTACTGTCACTTTTGATCAATTTAATGCCTTGTTGAATAAAAGTATTAATTTCTTCAAATTAAAAAAAAAAAAAAAAAAAATCTTACTTACCCCAAACTTTTGAACGGTAGTGTATAATGTTACACAAGCTTTCCGTTTCAAGTTCATGAAGCTTCGAAGCTTTACAAATCTTTTGTTTCGAATCAGTGTTTCGGAGCGTGTATCAAACTGCCAAAGTCACGTGATTTCAGTAAACGAGGCTTCGTTATATCATAAGTTTCGAAATTTCAGTGGTTCACCACTGGGGGGGGCGTGACTTTGGCAGTTTGATACGTGCTCCAAACCACTGATTCGAAACAAAAGATTCATAAAGCTTCGAAGCTTCATGAAGCAGTGTTTTGAAATCGCCCATCACTAGATATTGTTGAATAAAGTCGTTATTTTTTTTTTTTTTTTTTTGGCACACAAAAAGTATTCTCGTCGCTTCATTGAACCACTGTAGTCACATGAACGGTTTTAAATATGTTTTTAGTACCTTTCTGGGCATCTGAAAGTGTTAATAATCTTGCTGGCAATGCAGGCCTCACTGAGACATTGGATTTTATCAAAAATATCTTAATTTGTGTTCTGAAGATGAATGAAGGTCTTACGGGTGTTGAACGACATATGGTAGAGTAATTAATGACAGAATTTTCATTTTTTTGGTGAACTAACCTTTTAAATGCAATGTAAGTTAAAAGCATCTGCCAAATATATAAATGTAGGTATATAACAAAGATGTAATTGTATATTAAATTATCTGCTATCTGTATTAGATAAAATCTATGAGCGCTTTCCTCAATTTCCTTTTTCCGCTAACATGAAAGCCGTTTGATGTTTAAAAAACCTGAATTCCACTGTATCACCCACATCCAGACCTGGACTGTCCCTCCAGTCTATTAGCAAAGGTTCAATACCAGGTCAATCAATGGCCCATCGGAGGTCATTTCCAGCGAATGACCTCCTATCTGCTACTGCGTTTCAGAAGCCCCTGCTATCACCTCACCACACCGGCCTCTCCAAGACTCCTCAATGACTGTCCATTCAGAGAGAGGCCAATCTGAAACCCGGCTTACCACACAACACATGCTTTACACCACAGAGATAAGCATTGTGTTTGGGATTAGAAGCTAGGCTACAGGAAATCATTATCGGACTGTTCTCATTTCTCTCGCCTGGTTGAGAGAGTCCAAATGCTACAGGGCCGTTCAATGTGATGTTATACAGTACTGAAGCCGAGTTTAAGAACTGAGACATTATCCACCTGCTGCGAGAATGAAAGGGTTTCAAATCACAGAATGCAACATGCAGCAAATGTCATTTTGCATAACATTTGCAATTTGCTTTGCATGGACTGAATTATAGTGTGTACATCTGTGTGGTTGTCTCCAACTAACCCGACATCTACATGAAGAATTATAGGGTCCAAATGTGTTCTTTGTGCATATGTCACTGCCTAAATTACGGACTCTTTATGTTGGATCTCCAGTCGAATTACATGCTTTTCTGCAGTGCTTGTTCAGTAGCATTTCTGTAATGTTATAAAAAACCAAATCAATATTCATCATAATGTGTCAGATAATTTATTTATGTCTTGGTAGAAAAAATCTGCAAGAATCTTAAAATAAAAGGAATGAGTTTGCACTTAAGTGTGCAAGTATTGCATTAGACTGGCACATATGGAGCACTTCAACTACTCTCACAATGGTGCATCATGGGGGTCATGTTGTGCCTGAGTCTCATTTAGGTCACCTGCATGTTTAGACGTCAGCAAGATTGTATAACCTTTAGAAAGACAAATCTAAATAAATGGGCCTGTATTCACTATGTAAACATGCAGCTAGTGTCTAAATACAATGAAAATTTATGTAGATGAGAATCTGCAAGTGTTCATTTTTCATAGTCTGCTAGAAATGCATAATTCATCCTCTCCTTACACACACACACACACACACACACACACACACGAGAGCAAGAGACTATTAATGTTTCTTAAAGATCGAGGGAGTCAAATGCATTGCCTTGTCAATCACACACACACAAAATACACTCACAAGGCGATCACTCACTGTCATCTGCTTTCATTTCCTGCGCAGGTCAGTAATCTGATATTAAACCATCCTCACACACACACACAAATCACACCAGGATGAAACACTGCTGATCTCAACAACAACAAACGCCACAACTGAGCATTAAATAAATGCATTTAAGTCCTAATAACAATGTGGCAGACAAATTAAAGTGATTGATCAGGACAATTTAGCAGTTTTTATTTTAAAAAGCATCTCTAGGACGGCCAGCCGCTTTACAGTATGACATAACGGGTGAAATGTGGGGCCCTCCTCTAGGAGCTAAAGGCTGAATATTGGATACTTTTATCAGGTTAAAGCCATGAATGTGACTGATTATTCTCATAAAGGTTCAGCTGTGTGTTTCGATGCTCAGGCACTATAAGAGAACAGAAGTAAATATCATGAGAAAAAATTCCCATCGGAAAACCACAAGAACAGACCTAGTAAACATCATGAGGAAAGACCTCAGTGAAAAACCATGAGGAAAACCTCCAGTTAAAATCCATGAGGAAAACAAAAACAAAACAAAAAAAAAAAAAACAGTAAAAATCATAAGGACCTCATGAACAAAAAACATGAGGAAAACCTTCAATGAAAACCTCCTGTGAATATCCTTGAAGAAACTTATAGTCAAAAATCCTGAAGAAACCATGACGAAAGACCCCAGAGAAACCCTGATGGACCTTCACATTGAAATTCACATTCATACATATTTCAGATCCAAACACACACACACACAACCTTACACAGGCACCAATGCACACACACAGACATACACACGCCTCCAAATAATAGTTTTGCCCTGAACAGTGTAGAGCACAGGAGAGCAGCGAAGAACAGTCTGTAGATAAGACTCTACTTTGCATTTGAATGGAGCTGTTCTGATTTCTATGCACTTGGCCTTTAGCCACATTACTATGTGTGTTGGTGTGCGCACCCTCCCAGCCATTCCATGTGTCCCTCTGCCTCTTGTTTTCAAGTTTATAAGTGCAGTGTGTGTGTGTGTGTATGCATGTCTATCAGTCCATCTGTTTGTCTCGCTGCCTCGCTAGTAAGAGCGATTCTACCAGACCAAACAGATGAACGAGAGATCGCTGTCAAAATAAACTCAATATTCACACATGCATGACAAGACAATTCACATAAGTGGTTAAAAACTACATTCAGGCCCCTGAAGTTTAAAAGGCAAATAAATCCTTGCTATTTTGAAATAAAAGCATTCAATGTACTAAATGCACATAGTTTAATGTTCAAAACAGGCCATTAAAAGTCTTCATGATTATGACATCACACCCAACTCATTAACATAAGACCACCCACATATACATCTCAATTAATATACATCATTATTCAGCATCTTGGCCAGCCCTGATGAATTATAATGTGACATTTTACTTTAGTAAGGTTTGCCAATAACAACAGACGCTAGTTACATATAAAAATGTCTTAAAGGAACAGCAGTAAAAAATGCTCAATTCTAAGGGTCAGAGAAAAGGTCAAAAATGGTCATGAATAACAAAATCATGATAGTACAAGAAGCCTTGAAAAACATGGGCCCTGTCCCAAATGTGCACTAAATGTGAACATACAGTCCCATGGCCTTCATCCGTGAAGTCCATGAGATCATGGGGTGTCCCATTCATCATTTTAGGTTTCAGAAGGGTGTTCACAAGCTCACATGCTCTCAACAACACTTGGATGAGGACCTAAAGGGCTGAAAGTGCCTTTTAGAAGGCTATGTATATTATATATTATATATATATATATATAAGCTATCAGTTATAGATTAGAGTGCAAAAGTGCCTGTTTCAGCAGCCTTGGAATATTTTCCCCTAATTATTTTCCCAATAAGGATTTTTAAAAAAGTCTTGAGGTGAAGTGTGTCCTGAAAAATGTATATATATATATATATATATATATATATATATAGAATATATTTAGAGAGAGAGAGAGAGTAGGGTGATTGACTCGATAAAAGTGCCACATTTTTTAGCGGAATTCTTGGTGAAAAACAACATTACCCATGATTCTGCAATTAAATATGATTATTGAAAAAAAAAAAAAAAAAGTGAAATATTGCACACCAATGGCTTCAACACAAGCATATACCTTTGTTAATACATTACCAAGGTTACCATGGTTTATAAGTTCCCCTTCATCAATTCCCCTGTGGAGAAAATAAATGGGGTTTTTACTTCCGGAACCCGACTGCTGCACTCTATAACGTCCCTTAAATGCAAGTAAACATGCAATTAGCACAAAACACATCAGATAAAGAAATAAACACAAGGGCAGAGGTCTTTACTACTGACAAATTTTCTCATTGACACCCTCCCAGGGCCACATCGCAGACTGAGCGGCCAGTGGCCAACTCCAGCTGTTCTTTAGATCACACTCATAAACTCCCAAGCCTTGTGAAGGACCCCACACCGCCTATCAATTTCAAACACCAGCAGGAAGGAGACAAGGGACAGGAGGGGGCTCAGATTTCATCCCCCCCAACACACGCTGTAGTACAGGAAGCTTAAGTTACCCTCCCTCCTCCCCATTCGCAGCTGTCCGGGGGGGGGCGGTAGGAACTCTCGCTCCCACCTCAGTCCCAGAGTAACAGGAGTCAAACTCAATAACTCCACAGATAACACCACACGGTCACAACAGCATCGCACGCACTATTAGTCCTGCACAGGAAGTGGAGTTTGAGAGAGATAAAGAGAGAGGACGCAAAGTTGGCGCAATCTAAACCTCAGTTTTGACACAGCTGATGTCATAGTTCTGGTAGATTCCTTCAAGTGGCCAGCTTGATTGAGTTGTGTTGTAGGTGAACAGAGTTCAAGGTTCAAAAACACACCATCCATCAGAGCGATGGGAAGCATTCTCTGATGATGACACTCCACTGATACGGCACTCCAGTTTGTACATGGTGTGTGTGTTCAAGCAAGAGAGTTTGCACCATCAGCACTCGGCACCAGCACTTTTTTCTTAGAGAAAATAACAGATTGTTCGCTTCAACAGAGAGCTGAATCAATTTCCTCTGTCCTCGGTTAAGGGCGGAGCTGAATTTGAGCTCACACACACTCACACACATATGATGGATTACAGGCCTTGGTCCTTGGGTCCCAGGAGGCTTTGCTTCAGGGGTTACGAGTAGACAGCGGTGGTGCATTCGTAGGGTGAGGGGTATCTGCTTTGCGTAGAGAGCCAAACGCTAAGGTATTATGGACATTGGGGGTCCGACAGGTCTTTAGGGGTCATCGGATCCAATCCCAGGCAGAGCACTGTCAGAATACTACAATCTCATGGGAATCAAGAGCATGGTTAGATGTTTTTGTTCTACCTGATGAGGAACCACGAAGGAACCTCTAGCAGGTGAGTGCCTGGCACAGTACAGTGACACAAACATGTCTGCTGTGGTCTGGAAATGAAAATGAAAGGATTGAAGTCAATAGTCTGGAGTTTGATTGGATTTAAATGACCATTCGGAATGATTTGCCATAGCTTCTGGCTTTTTTTGATGGCAGGCAATCATGTAATGGAGTTTTAAGTAGGTTAGGGTCATAGAGACCACACCGAATCAATGTAACACACATACACACAGAGATTAGCAGAGGCACATGTTCAAAAACACGGAAATAGTTAGCAAAAGAATGAGATCACAGATAAATACATTCTAATACCAACAAACTACAGAGCTTGGACTTTGAGAAACAAGATATTTCGGTAACACTTTACATTAAGGTTTCATTTGTTAACATTAGATAATGTATTAACTAACCATGAACTAACAATAAACAATACATTCATTGTTTGTCCGTGTTAGTTCACAGTGCATTAACTAATGTTAACAAATACAACATTTGATTTCCATAATGTAAAATGTTGAAATTAACATTATCTAAGATTAATAAATGCTGTAGAAGTATCGTTCATTCTTAGATCATGTTAACTAAAACTAATGTTAACTAATGAAATCTTACTGTAACGTGTTATTATACAATATTTTTTCATATTTATGTCTCTACTGTACCATTCAGATACAGGATCTGACTGGATATGGACACAACAAACTGAACAAAGCAGAAACATTTGTTTACTTAAAAAAAAGAAAAGAGGCTAAATCCTTTTTGCTAATCCATGCTGACCATCTGATCATAATGGACGCTGTTCTATGTAAATCCGTTTCCGCTGTACATATCTGAAAGCCACTGAGAACAACGGTGCAGATTTCTGGCAAGAGCTGTCTGGCCTTTTCTAAAAAAAAAAAAAAAAAGTATTTAAAAAGAAAAACTAATAATAATAGTGAAATTATGTATATATATATATATATATATATATATATATATATATAAAAAACATTTTATTATCATTATTACTATTTTTAAATACTCATTTTTAAAAGTGACTAAGCAGGGGTGTAAAAATGCATTGCAAATAAAATAAAATAAAATAAAATAAAACATCTGAACAAATAGTATTGTGAAGACTCAAATGTCAAATAAATATTTACATCCTACTGCCTAGTTGTGCTTCTCACTTTTGTTAAAACTCAAAACCGGTCAGATATCCGGTCTGGCAGGTCATGCACATGCTCCAACATAACACTTAAAAAGCAGTAGCTCGAATCCAGTTCAGGCCCCCATATTTTCTGTACTTTCCTCAAAAATAGAGGAAAAATCCCATGAAAATAAAATGTAAAAACTTTATCACTCACAAGGGGACAAGAGTGAGCTAACAAAAGACAGTAAGAGAGAGTGAGAATGAAAAAGGTCAGTGCGTGTGTGAATATACTGTATGTGTGTGTGTATATTTCTAGGGCTCTATGGGACCAATGATTTATCTCCTTTCCAGAGGGCTTCCTCCACATATACATACAATGAAGAATCATTTAATATCTTCTACCCAGCTGACCGATTAGTCTCACACACACTAAGATGTGACCATGAGATAAGCCCCAGAATCTGCATGGCTCCATCTCACCGCAGCCGGTGTGTATGTGTGTGTAACGTAACATGCTGCTGATAAGGAGGCTGGTCTTTATGGTGTGGCCGCTGACTCCAGCACTGCAGATATACTACGATGACACATTCAATCAGGGATTTTATTTCTTTCTCCTTTATCACAGACTAGAGATCCGTTCTTCCTCCACCTCTCTGCCGGCACCTCACCCTCCCTCCCTCTTATCAGAAACCAACATTCCCTGTGGGCCGCGGATGCATCCTGACATCAGTCTGCTTTCAACTTAATCACCAACCCCTAGAACCTGCAGAATCCGGATCCCAGGATAACGCAAAGTGAGCGGGAACGCAGGTCAGAGGACCCAGACAGACACTGACATTTACAATCAGGCGAATGAAGACAACTGCATGTGAGAGTGTGTTTGATTAATTCACTCACACACACTCACTTGTCCATAAGACGAGATGGATGTTAAAAGCCAGACAGATGTTTGTAGTCTGGATGTTAGGGATGGACGGTAGGATGGAAAACACCTTACTACGGCAGAACTTGTCAACCAGTAGATATTTGAGGACAACAAAAACATGGAGTAATGCAAAAATACAGTGTGTACAGAAGTATAGAATACCGCTGACAGGTTTGCATATATTGGCTGCAAATATATGCATACACGACTGCAAATGTGGCTCTTCCAGTGTAAATTTGACGTAGTACCTTTCAAAAAAAACAAAACAAAACTATATATTTTTTTAAAATATAGATTTTGATCATACCACCGACCCCTATTAGTATCCAATTAATTTCATCCTCTTTTATTAGATTTTACTGATGCTGGACACACAGTCAAACAGATTGAGAAGCAACCTAAAAGCCTAACACAAGAAAGCACCATTTTTCCACTAATTACTTCATCTTACCAGTTCCAAAAGCTGCCTAACGATACTCATAATTGCTTAAGTGCCATGCTGAAGCGTATCAAAAGAACCTTTTCAAACAGGCCAGCCAATCCCAGGCTGGTGGCCTTTTAACAAACTAGCAACGACATCTGTTTCACCCTTCCTTCATTTACATACTTTTTAAAGGTTACAAGTGAACGAAACGGCACTTTTTGTCGCTAAGACTGAAACTACATGCACGTTTTCACACTGTTATTAGTGCAGACCATTAGCAGACACAAACACACACACGTTCACACCTCATACGCTTAATTAATGCCCCCATGTTCAACAAGCATGTTGCCCTCAGATTTATAATACACACACCTCTCTACCTGAGAAAAGATACAGGGGGCTAATTAACATTTTCCTGGATGACTGTGCGCCCCAGGTGTGACTTGTCACATAGCGACCGTACACAAGCTACGACCAGAGATTTCACCACTTTGGCAAATTTATTCAAAGCGGGGCTTGCCTCAGTCTGACATAGTCTTCACAATGATTTATGAACCTGCTCATTGACCCAGTTTATCCCGAGAAAGGAAAGAGAAAGACCACGAGAGAGAGACAGAAAGAGAGAGTGGGAGAGAGAAATAAAGACACAGAGAAAGAAAAAAATAGCAACAAAAGAACAAAATATCTTTCCCAGAAGCAAGGAGTGCCACAGGGTGCGGCTTAGACCGAAATGTAACCATGATATACATCACAAAGAGACAGAGTATATAAAAGCTGGTCACAAAAAAAAAAAAGTCAGATTAAGACAAATTTATGATATTAGCAGAATCCCAATTCACTTTCTATCCGTTCCTGTATTGTACGTAAATTTAAGATGCATGTGTCCTAAATCACAGAACATCAAATTTTATTTGTTAAAGGTTGCCCAGATGTTAAATGGTTTTCACTAGTTTAGCAAAGTTTGTCAGTGAATGCTAAGCAGGCTAATATTTTTCCACAACCCCTTGTGCTCTTATTAGACTTATTCAGTTTTTGATCCCAAAATTGCCATAGCAGTTCTTAAATATATCTTTGTTAACCTAAATGCTAAAAATGATGTGTACTTTTATGGTAAAATGCCCCAGTCATGTTGATTTCTCTAAAAAGTGTAAACACTGTGATGCTAAAACAAATGCTATATATATACTTCATATAGACCCCTTTTCAGTTAGTAAAGCTTGTGATGTTTTTTTGTGGGCGGAGCTTAGGTGGAGGCAGAACGATTCCCCTGACCACTTCACTAATGCTAGCTAGCTAGTTTTGTTAGTTTGTTTTTTAATGATGACTGGAGAAAATCCTATTTTATCTGAATATGTTAGGTCACTTACTGTCTGGGACCAAGATTGTTATTAGGGTTGGGACAATACATCGATTATCGATTTGCGATACAATGAATCTGGATCGATCCTGATATTTTCCCGAATGTAACGTGATTGACTCTCGAATCGATTCTGAGCTTAGTTTTTAACAGCAGATGGCACTATGTGCTTTAGAAATGCACATACTCGGCTTGCATCCAGTTCCTTTACACACACCACTTAAACCTAAAATAATCATTTATTAAGTTCGAAAAGGTTGAAGCGAACTACAAGGGTGTTTGCAGTGGGCTGTGTTTACATTAATCTTGCATCATAAAAGCATTCTGAGCCGAGGTGCAAGTATATTTAACCACTTACATTGCTTAGTCGAACACGATCGCTGCCCAGCACTCTTCTTCATGAGCATTTGAGTGTGCAGTTAAAAACTAGCCTAGAGCGCCATCTGCTGTTAAAAACTAAGCTCAGAAATGATTCGATAGAGAAAATATCAGGATCGATCGAAAATCATTGTATCATGAATCGAGAATCGATATATTGTCCAGTATTGTTATTTGAAAAAGTTAACTTTAACAGATGGAACAAGATGACAATAGGACATTTTAAGCTCCTTATGTAGACAGCTATAAATAGCTATAGTTTGTATTGGCCACCTCCAGTTTTCCCTTTGTTTTGCCTCCAGCTAACGCTGTGATGTAATTGTGACGTCAGCACTAAAAGTGTCTATACTTCAAATATGTATGCATCACCAGTGAAGTATGTGTCTTTAGGCTACAGTAGATGTATGCAAATTGGGATTCAGCCAATCACTCCCTGTGGCCTGTCAGCACCTTTTCCACTCTCTTCTTCTTCTGCTCTAATTAAGACCTTATAAATGACAAGAAAGGGATTAATTTATGTAGAGGTAAGTGGAAAGACATGTTCGGTAACTTTAAACTAAGAAATTGACCATTTGCAGAAGCGAAAGCACTAAACCCCACAGAAACATGAAACAAAGAATTGTGTTAAAACGGAACAAGCGCCTTGCATCATTAGACAAATCTAATAGCGACAAAATTAACCCTTTTGCGCCTTCGCTTTAAACTCTCTAGGACACAAACATCTGTAACAAGATCTGTGTATCCTCTTTGTTGCATTACTAATGGTCAATTGTTAAAGACTAGCGTTTGAGATAATCCTGCTTCAGCGGACACCTCCTTACAATCTGCCTCATTATTAATAATGCAGTGAGCTCCTTTCACAGGCCTCTCTCTGCTTCCTGCAACCCAGCTTGGGGTCTCTCTGATCGGGCAGCTCCAGTGGTCCACGGCGAACGCCTGTCTGCAATCTGTTTCAACACAGCCATTCACTCAGCCTGCGGGGGTGCAGACTGACCCCATACGAGAAGAAGGGAGAGACAGAACCATATATCGCAACAGGAGACGACTTGTGACGCGAAGATGAAAAAGTACTGGGCTTGTAACCAGGGTCGGAACCCCTAAAACGAACGTCACAAGACAGTCTGGAACATTCGCCACATTTTTCAGTTTGTCACTGAAGGCCAACTGTTTGTTTTGGAGGTGAAGGTTTTATACGTATGTGAGTCTGGGAGCATTTCATATAGATCAGATATACACAGCTGGCTATAAAATCAACATTTACTTCTTGAGAAAACAGCGCGGCTTCAGAATATTTCGACGATGTGAAAGATGAAACATATTTTGCTTGGAACGATACATAAGCTGTATCGGTTTAGATTGGCTTCACTTCTGTGATCACTCACCAGTAAAGAAAAGTTTTATGAGTGGAAATTGTGTAACATAACACATCTGAGGGGTTTCGTTAAAGTACAGTTCTTGGTCTTTTCTGCTGTAGGTTTAGTATCCCCTGTCCCGCTAACCTTACGACCATTCACCTCTCACCTGAAAGTCGTAAAACATCCTACGGCTCATTTAAACTCTTTCAGTCAACTATGGCTGTGTCTGAAACCTGAAAAATGCTGCCTTTGCAAGATGTATATGGAGGTAGAAAGCATTTCGAAATTGTCTGATGTGTAAATTTAATTATAAAAGTCAATTGTTTTAATTTGACTCAACATTTGACCTACCAACATTTCTACCAAGACATAACCATTCTAGTCACCAAATATTTGCTTGGCTGTCTAAATATTGTTTTGGATCATCATTAGAACTGACATTATAGTTTCTTGGAAACTAGTTCATTCACAAAATCGTGCCCTTTTAGATTAGGTTTCAGACAACCTCTGACATAGCGCCATGGTGGAAATGTAGAGATCTAGTGAGAACAGAAAGGGGGAAGTGAGAGAGATACAAGAGCTAGCGGAGGGAAAAAAGGAATAATCGGGGACTTCATCAATTTTTCATGAATTTTCATTTAGGCGAGGAGACCCCTCTTAGTGCAATCGATAGATCAAGCTGCTGTCACACAGTTAGCACCTGGGGGCCGCCACCACCGCCTC
The DNA here is from genome assembly GCA_037101425.1 of Elopichthys bambusa. Classification (NCBI taxonomy): domain Eukaryota; kingdom Metazoa; phylum Chordata; class Actinopteri; order Cypriniformes; family Xenocyprididae; genus Elopichthys; species Elopichthys bambusa. The sequence goes on from CM074444.1 coordinate 8,536,152, forward strand.
GGAAGAGCTGAGAGGATCAGAGAAAACGCACACCCCCTGCCAGCTACACGAGTTGAAACACACAAACTGCTTTTATGCCCTTCTATATATACACACCCTATAACCCGCAACGCAGTTATGTATCATCAATTACAAGTTAAAAAAAGAAAATTTATTCAAAAATGTTACTGAAAAGCTTCCCGCAATTGCTACCTCCAAAAGTTACCCTTTGCAAAAACTAAACGCAACATCATTTCCGCATTTCTACCCTTTAACCCAAATCACCATCCTGTATCATCAATTACAGGTTAAAAATAGAAAATGCAGCAGCATTCAAAATTTACTGACTCTCAAAACCTTCCCACAATCCCTTCATCTAGAGTTACCCTTTCCAACAGCTCAACACACACACCCTCTCATTATTGCATGGGGTCTTGGCGGCAGCGCACAGAGCCAATTTAGTTATCCATTCATTCAATATTTATCATCATATCCTTATTTCATGATGGATCACTCCTATTTTCATAACAATGCATAAGAGAGGCAGCGGTATTGATCAGCTCATGGTTGAAACAGACTTTAAGATAGCAGCTCACTTAGACTGCAGGTCTAGACTATAAACCCAGCGAAGCAAAACCAATACTCCTTAATCTCTAATGACTTTTGCCTGTGCATATTGGCTAAGCTACTGTAGTTTGCTTTTATGTAACACTAAAGGAAATAAGGGCCTGAAAGCAACTTTAGTTGCTCCAATGTATACACTCAATCACAAAGATCACAAACTCCCAAGATAACAGAAGCAAGATCAGCCTAGCAAAAGAGTAATTTAGCAAAAAGGCCTATCATTAAAAAAGCAAAGAAGGACAGGTTAGCAGTCACTCATAATGGTCTCTGATTAGCTTGGGGATTTGACCCCAAGGGATCTGCTCTCTGAAAATGCAAGTCAACCCAACAGAGACCCATCTTCAAAGCCGAACCAATCTACAGGTTGTCAATAAACCCCCCTTACAGATTCTGCCTGCCTGTGTAGAGTATCTACACCCTCCCTCTGTCTTTCCTTGTCATTTCTATTTCTCAGTCAGTAGGAAAAACTGCAAGCCTGGCAGGTTGTTCCGAAACAGACTGACAAATCTAAAATTTGCTAAAACATATGGAGAGCTAATTAAACTACAGAGCCAACTGCAAAATACTTCCCATCCCCTGTTTTGGAACTAGGGAAATCAGGCTCTTTCCAAAATCCTTCAGATGCAATACCAACTTCACTAATATCAAGTTCTATAATATAAAAGCTGCTAAAAGGATGCTAAAGAAGAATTGTATAATTGTAGTTTGGTTCACAGGGTACATGGAAAAAATAGTTCCCCAACACTGCTTGTTTCTGGCACTCAAGACAATAACTGAAGAAATCCCATACTTACATGCTACTTCCAGTGAAGCATTTCGACTGACTGCTTCCCCCAAGTAGTTGCGTGCCACACAAACGTACGCCCCCTCGTCAGGTTTGCTGCGACGGCCGTGTACAATACGCAGGAAGAAGAGTGAGCCGCTGGGCAAGAGCATGCGGTGAGATCGAGGGTCATCTTTGTCGGTTTCAACTCGTTCTCCGTCCTTGTACCACTCCACGGTGGGTGTGGGCCGCCCCTCCGCTTTGCAGTTTAGGGTAGCTGGCTCGCCCTTGGATACGATCAGATCGGAGGGGTGTTCTACGATCCGAGGTGGAGAATCTTCCTGCCGCAGACGAGATCCTGGAAAAATTGAGAAAGTGGAAGACTTGTCAGGACCAACAATTTATGTTCAAGACGAAAGAGCTTCTGCGAGAAATGTCTTACAGGCTTTCACAGAGAACAAACATTTGATCTCAATCATGGAAAGACTGGAACAAACCAATCAGCATTAGTCTTGGCCAAGGGTGTTCAATCCTGCTCTTGGAGAGCCAGTGTCCTACAGAGTTTAGCTCCCAATTACCCCAGTAGGTCTGTCTGTAAGTTTCTAGTCATCCCGAAAACCTTGATTAGCATGTTTAATTGGGGCTAGAGATGAACTCTGCAGGACAGTGGCCCTCCAGGAGCAGAATTGTTCATACCTGGTCTTGGCAATCACCATCTAGCTATTTGAATCTCTAAAGAAAATTTAAGCCAGGAAAAGTAAGGGTTGACTTGGGCAAATCTCCCTTAAAACAATGCTTTATTTCTACTGCCATTTGCTACAATATTTTCAAACCGAGAAAAGCCATGTCAAAAAACAACACAGCTTTCTGATCCAGCACACTAATTTAGGGTGCCACATAGTGAGCTGGCAAGCCATTGGGGACTTGCCCTCTGTGACAGAGAGGTTCAGGGGTTTAGACTCACACTGTGTTAAAATGCTAATCCCCTGAACGTTCCCCTGCATGGCCCTGCATTTGGTATGGATAATGCTAGCAGCCCACGCTAGGAGTCTGGCCCTTATGATAATAGATTGCGGAAAGAGCAGTGTGAGCCTTAACCCTAGAGATAAGGAGCCAGAGGCCACCCTGCATTTACATCACTAAGGCACAGGCCAAAGAGGGACAAAAGCGGCCCCTGATCCACCCAAAATCTGGCCAAAAAAAAAAAAAAAAGCTAAGCTAGAGCCGCTAGCGCTGCCATCAGATGAATGCTGTAAGCTTTACACGCTTCAATAGCACATGGCTAGCGTGGAAACACCCTTGAGATTGTAAATGCAGATTTTCTACTTCTTTCAGGGATTTGAATCGCTTAACACTAGGAGTGACTTTCCAATCCTCCAAAAGGGGGAAGGGGATATGATTTTAGCATATGATTGTTCAATATGAAAGGATATGTTTGTGTCAGGTTTTGCTATCTTTGTGGAGGCTACATTGTGGGGGACCTAAATAAAGAGAAGAAATATGACAAAGTGTCTTTTCACATCTGAAAAGGAACATTTACAGTTAGGATCAGAGTTAATGGTACAGTTAAAGTCTAGAAACTATAATTAGCTTAATTTACATAGAAAAGTTAAGGTGAGGACACCACCATGTTATATAAATGAATAAATACATAATATTTTAAAAGAGGTAACTGCTTGTTTATTAGCCTTTTCTAGGCACTGCTAGCGGCTAAACCTCCCGAGAGAGTAGAATGCTAGCATGATCAGCACATAGCGCTGTGCAGCTTTGTTTATTTAGCTCTGCTAAAACAGCTGTTTGCTAGCCGTTTGTTCAACATAAACCACTGCAGAGTGCAGGACGGACATCCTACTCTATGAGAGACCCAGCGGCAGCAGCTAGCTTGAGCTGAAGGTGGCCGTGTCCTCTCCTGGGATGGCAGGTGTGCAGTGCTGATGTACAAGAGTTCAATGCGGTGCTAAACTTTTTCGGTTGCTGATATATGGAACTGCAGCAAAACAGAGCATTTGTTTAGAGTGTTTAGAATCACTGCGGAATGTGCGCTGCTTGTTCTTACCAGTGGGACCAAGTCAGAGCATATCAGAGAAGCAAGCTTGTTTATTAGCGTGCAAATGTTTTGCTGAGTCTGCCACGTGTTAGTGTGCTCTAAAGGTCCGTTCTCTCCCGCAGTGCAATAAGGACTCTATTAAAGGGAGCGATGTCTCCCACCTAATTTGTGCTAATTCCTGCCATTTCCCTCTCATTGATTAGTGATCATTCCGGCTGTCTGCTGTCTAAGTGGGGCCACACACAAGACCCAGAGCAGACTGGGGGCCACACAAGAGACTAGCTACTGACAGGGTGAGATCTTATCCTGTACCCTCCAGGTTTCATGTTTACGCTGTGCTGCATACTATGAAACTGAGCTCTGCTGAAGTTTGCAGATACACTGATTTTGCTCTCTCTCACTGCCTCTCGCATTTCTTCTTCTCCCTCCCTCTTGGCAGTCTGCATCCCTCAAAACCAGAGGTGTCAAACTCATTTAAGGTCGAGGGCACTTACTACAGCCTGATACATACTCTTGGTGTAGCCATGCAGAAAAACATGCTCTTCAAATCCAGAATCAATTCACATACCAGCTTTTAATAAGTGAACACAAATGTTTATGTTCAGAAACAAGTTCATTTTTGATGTTGTAAGTGACTAAATGAATGAACCAGTAATTAACATTATGACATTGATAAATGGGGTGGGTCGAGATAAGGGGATGATGGGAGGACCATGTCCGCCAAGAACACACATACACACACACACATATTAACTGCTATCTTAATAGAGCATCTGTTTAGCTTCTAATCGACAGCCACTGGCAGAGACTTTTACATGATGGAGGTGAATATGCTTGCACTTGCCATGCGATTCGATTTTTATTAGTCTAATTTCTTTTAATCCAATTTGTATTCCAATCTGCAACCTCTAATCGTCTGAACCTTGAGGCGCCATCTGCTTGCTGTATTTTTTTTCTTTAGTCTTTTTATCCAGGGAGAAATTTTGCTCAGCAGATGCTTCTAAAATTGTGATTTTCCCTGTTAAGAGAGGAACAGAAGGAAATATGAAAACACATAAAGCGATAAAAGGGAATATTATTATTCTCTTCATAGCATACAGTAAATGGAACCTGTTTCTTGTCAAGGTGTTGGGCAGTAATTTACTAAAAGAAGAAATTTCTTAATATTGAGCCAGAGAAATATTGCTTCAACTATTATTATTTTACAGTTTTAAGTAGCCCAACACTGTTTTTTGACCTCTATAGATATACAACAGACAGACCTTGCTGCTTTCCGCTCCTCAAATTGTAAAAGCTGTTTTTACAGTGACCGCAATAACAGGGTCAATCATACAAGCTGGCAACCCTCCCCACACATACACACACACACACACACTCCATTACCCCTAACACACTTGTGGATGTAGCACATGAAAATGAAAAAGTAATTTTTCTATATTTTCTCCCATCAGCAGACTAAGCCACTGGCAAAGTCAATTTATTTCCTTCCCACTCTCTGTCTCTTTGTTTCCCTCTCTCTCTCTCTTCCTGCTGCCCTCTCTTAATGCGATCATTGCTTGTTGTACAATCAAGTGCTCTTGGCCGCCTGGGAGAGTGCTCTTTACTATGTCTCTGAGCACACACCATTCAAAGAGCCATTTCCTCTTCCATTGGACCCCCCAGCCAGCCCACACACACACAAGGGCATATATGCATATGCACGCACATTTGGACTGGGGAACACATACACGATGCATGGAAAACTGTGTCAAATTGTCGGCATTCCAAGAGAGTTTGATTCATGCATTCATAATCATTCATGATATGACATGCAACGCACTGGTACAATTTACATACACTTTCCAGAAGGTATATTTTAGCAGCACAAATGGAAAAGTACAGAGAGGAAATGGAGAGAGGGAGCAAGAGGGAGAGAGAGAGAGAGAGAGAAAAAAACAATGCTGGAAAACTAGTTAGTTCATGATTAGTTAGTTAATGCATGTTAATGTTAAAGTCCCCATGTAGTCAATAATTTTATCCCTTAAAACTAATCTTTGATCACCAAAATGACATATTTAAATGTTTTTCCTTGAAAAAAATTTCTTCATGCCTTCATAGCTTGAATGTAACTGTACATCATTGCCTCGTTTAGTATATGTGGTTCTATAAATATGCAAATTAGCCCCTCCTCCACTCATTCACACCAGTTCAGAGAGCCACTCGTTGATGATCACATGTTGACGTGATTGGTTACAAGGTAGTTTGTGATGTCAGAAACACCAGCGATTTTAAACCATATTTTTTAGACCGTCTTTGGTTCACTGCAGTCTTAAGGAGAAAATACTCAGCAATATTGATGTTGATTTATGAATTTGCACATTTGTCTTAAAGCACATTAAAAACACCACATAGACATATAAAAAAAAACATTAAAAACTTGATTTTCACCACAGGGGGACTTTAAGAAATTAAACCCCACTGTAAAGAGTTGATAAACCTGTCTTGCTTTAAAATAAAGTAAAATAAAATAAAATAATTAAAAAATAAAATGAAATAATGAAATGAAATGAAATGAAATGAAATAAAATAAAATAAATAATTTAATTCAATTAATAAAATAAATAAATAAAATAAAAAATATATAAAATAAAAAATTAATTAAAAAATAAGTAAAATAAAATAATTTTAAATTAAATTAAATTAAATTAAAATTAATCCTTAAAATCAAGAATACCCAAGAAGAAATTCTGCACGAGATATCAATAGAGAAATCAACCTGTGATTAAAGTTCAAAGCCTATAAAATCCTCATCTAGCTCCACCTAAGTTACCTAAAGCCTGTCTTCCTCTCCTCTACCTCTCCATATGCAGCCTACAGAATCAGTCGTGGAGGAGGACATGATTTCTATAGATGAGAGAGCCTAGAGGGAGTAAACTGTCATGTTATTCATTGTTTACAGGCTGGTTAAGAACAATACGCTCTCTTGCAGAACCTCCTTCTGGTCTCCTGAATGGGGAGAGGACTAATTTCACCTTTGAACATATTGTGCCTCCACTTAACGATGATTTTGTACTCAAATATTTCTCATACAATTCTTCCAAGACCAAATTATCTAAGCTTCTCTGTACACATACATTTATATGTCTATATTTTTTATTTCTCCCCCAAGAGGTTTTAGGAGAAACATCTGAGTCATTGTTGATACTTCAAAGAAACAACTGAGCAACATGAAAGAACAATCTCTGAGCAATAATATTTTCATCTGGGCACAGATGACTGCGCATATGCCACCTCTGCTGCTCTTCTATTAGCTTTACCACGCATTTATTCATGTGCAAAGCAGAAGGCTGGGGAGCTTTGATGGTCTTCTTCGTAATTATTTTTATTGGTTCCCATGAGATTCATCAGCCCACTGTCCAAATCAATAGCCAGAGCTGGTACCCACCCACTGCAGCGAGGCCAGAGAGCCCCCAGAGGATGCATCACTTATTGTGTGTGTGTGTGGAGCTGTGATCAGAGGTTACCACGGGCAACCTCCCAAAGGTGTTCTAATTACACTGTTCCACTGGCAATATATAAAAGCCGAGAAAAGAGGTCACCATTTGACGAATAGATATCTTAGGATTTTGATGCAGATTAACATTAATTGAACTAGTATGCGCCTGAAGGAATGTCACCGTAGATAATCATGTATGGTTCACTGAGCATACATACGAGAAAACACTTTTCCTGTTTTTGTATTTATGATATTCAAATAGCAGAACTAAAGTTGAGATTGAAAGAATGGGGTCAGAACAAAATGGCGGCAACTGGATTCAAATCTACGTTCACAACAGTAAAATTGCTAATTAACTGGCTTGAAGTTGAAATGAATCTATCTATCTATCTATGTTAATCTCTGTCCGTCAGTCTGTCTATCTGTCCGTCCATCCATCCATCCATCTATCTATATATCAACACCGGTTCAAAAAACACAACCCTGTTCTCAGTCATGCCGAATCTTACAACAAAACTAAATTTTGTCATAAGAGGTAACAAAGTCAAATTCATTGTTCAGAAAGCTTAGCAAATACACAAACAAATGTGTAAAAAAAAAAAAAAAAAAAAAACCTGAAATTTTGACATGGTTTGAGTTTTATGGAGGCCCTTTAACCCTGAAACAGGCTATATTTCAATTCCAGGCACTGGAAGTTCTCTCTCTCTCTCGGAGATGAACATCTTCACTCCGGCTAGTCTGACAGCGAATCATTCGTCATGTCATCAGTGGAAAATATAAAAATGTCTGTGGAAAAACAGGGATGATGTTACTGAATGCTTTCAGACAGACACACATAGCTCCGAATACACACCGCACAACCTCGCACAGACAGGCACGCCCTTGAAGATTCATCACGTCGCCACCATGCCACCCTACACACACAAAACGCCTTCCCTCCGGCATCCCACAGAGGTCTGGATGCACAGTAACTTTGATTGGCAAGTCTTGAAAACTTATCTCAGATGAAACTGCAAAACATATATGCAAACAAACCCTTGTAAACCCACGGAGTGCAGTATCTGACCCATCTGCACTGACATACACATGGAAAACTAACACGAGAGAGCCTGATAATTCCAGGAAGTCTAAATTCCTCTTCAAAAAAGAAACGTTTCCATATATTGCCTTCATCTGTATCTCACTCTCTTTTACACACACTCTCTCCCCTGCAGTGAGTTATTGACTTTGTATCAGTGTACGCTTCCCGAGTCCGCTCCTGCAGTGAGGTATAAATAGACACAACTGGAGGAATGAGAATTTAATAATCAAAGATAATAGCTTTGTACATATTTATACTTCAGCAGCCTCTACTTCCTGTCAAGTTGTATCCTTCATTCTCAAATCTTTCCCCACACTTTTAGTTCTCCTCACAGGATACAAGTTCTCTTTCCCTCCATCTCCGTCTGTCGCTTTCTATCAGCGGTCGTCTATCGTTCTATTGCTTTCTCCCATCAGGAAATGACCTGTCAGGGCCTTGAGAGAAAAAAGGGAAGGCGTGGAAGACAGAATTCCACGTTCAGAGGAGGGCAGCAACCCTCATCAACACGTTCACCAGCACCGCAACCCGTCCTTTTCATCCTTTCACTCCCTCCTTTCTTCTGCATTCACATCAAGTCTCTCGTTTTCTCTCAAGCTGATGAATGGATGAAAGGAATCTAAGGTCTAGCCCTTCTGGAAGGCTGAGTGTAATGTTTTCAAGGCATTAGACCTAGTGTTTGAACATGTATATATGCAGTTTCACACACATATATACATATATACACACACACACACACAAATTACATGCCTTGGCAAAATTTGCAGTGTCTATTGTATTCTGAGTAGATTTCACACGTTGCTATTGGGTTGCTAAGACTTCTGGGTTGTTTTGACTTATTGCTAAGTGGTTGCTAAGATGGGAAACTTTAGCATGTTGCTACTGTAACCCCTCCTGTTCGAACTGCCCGCTCTAAGCGGGACTTGAACCTGGGTCTGCCAACATGGGAGTCAGGCTTTCTAAGGAGGCTTAGAAAGGAGGCTACAGACTGGAGTCTCTAGCGTCAGTTGCTAGAGCACCTCTTGAGATCAGGGGAGTGAGGCTTAAACGCACAGCTCTTACCGGCCTACTTCTGTTACACTCACCTCCCTAAACCTCACTCCCATCCGGGACATGGCACCAATGTAGCCCCTCCAGTTCGAACTGCCCGCTCTAAGCGGGACTCGAACTCTTACCCGTCCGCATGGGTGCTACAACAAGGAGGCTAAAAACCGCAGTCTCTAGCGTCATGCGCTAGAGCGCCTCTTGAAATCAGGGGAGTGAGGTTTACATGCACAGCTCTTACCGGCCTACATTACACTATCACAAGTTTAATATGGAGTACCGCAAGGCTCAGTACTAGGACCATTGCTTTTCATTTTGTATGTGCTACCCTTGGGAGATATCATTAGAAAGCATGGCATTAGTTTTCACTGTTACGCTAATGATACTCAGCTCTATATTTCTTCGAGCCCTGACGAACCTTATCAATTCACAAAATTAATGGAGTGCATAGCTGATATAAACTGGATGACCAGTAATTTCCTCCTACTAAACTCAGAAAAAACAGAGATTCTAATTATTGGACCAAAAACCTCTGCACGTAATAACCTAGAATACTGTCTAACACTTGATGGTTGCTCTGTTAGGAACCTGGGTGTGCTCTTTGATACCAATCCCTCATTTGAAAGTCACGTTTCTAGCATATGTAAAACCGCATTCTTCCATCTTAATAATATATAACTACAACATATGCTTTCAATGATTCATGCGTTCATGACCTCAAGGCTAGATTACTGTAACGCTCTACTAGGTGGTTGCCCTGCTTGCTTGATAAACAAACTACAGCTGGTCCAAAATGCAGCAGCTAGAGTTCTTACTAGAACCAGGAAGTATGACCATATTAGCCCGGTTCTGTCAACACTGCATTGGCTCCCTATTAAACATTGTATAGATTTTAAAACCTTGCTAATCACTTACAAAGCATTAAATGGTTTAAAAAGCGCTATATAAATAAAGGTGACTTGACTTGACTGTTGCTCAGGTGTTATAAATGGTTTCTGGTAGCCGAAAAGTACTACACATCTCAATGAACCACACAAAATGTCCACAATGAGCTGTAGTTTAATGTTTAGGTTTAGAGATTCGAACAAAGCCACAGCTTGCCAGCTAGCCTTAGCAAACACCACTAATAATTGCTTGAGAAATTATATGTGTGCAGATGATTCTCTACTAATAGCTAAACAAGGTTTTTTCTCTTTGCTTTCTGCACTGGTTGAAAACCTTTGTAAGCATGCACTTTTTGCACATATTTATTCAACATCTATTTAACATGCTAGGGTTGTCTTGTAAAATAATGTGGGTCAGGTCAGCATGGACACTTTGAAATCGGCTCCTGCAGGTGTGAGTTTGTTTGACTTTGTGAAAATATTGTGGTGCCGTGGTCTTTTATAACCGCATGTGTGTGCTAACATCAGAGCTATGTAGGGCTTTGTGTGTGTGCATATGCACCAACACCCTAATGAACGCACACACACACAGGTGTTCTGTGGCATGCCTCTCTCATTCTTTGCGTCCTGGTGACGGCTGATCTTTGAACGGCCCTGAAAAGCAGCAAGGGCTTTGTGGAGTGACATAAAAAGCAGTACAACTGTGTCATACAGTAATGCCTTTACCTTCCATCCTCACAGTTCAGAAAAAAAGAAAGAAAGAAAGAAAGAAAGAAAGAAAGAAACTCCTTTAAGTGGTCACATTAGTCACTAGAGTTGAGAGAAGGCAGTTTTATTGCAGAAAATGTGGGCGGCTGCTGCTAAACACATGGGCATGTTACTGACTTGGCTGCAGTCTTTGCCCGAGTGCCTGCAGGTCCCAGCTGAATTGAGGTATAGACTGCAGGTATAGTGAAAGATACAGTATGCCTGGAAAGCAATTTAATGAAAAGCTTGAGCCCTGGAATCAGCCCGAGTTTGTATTAGTAAGCCAAATCAGGTCCGGTGAGATTTATAAGTCTCATTTCATAGAAGGCTTAATCTGAACATCTCTGCAGAGAGTACAGAGATGAGATTTTAAGTTTAAATCAGATAAAGGTCTGTAGGGGTATGCTCAACATGATAAGAACTTTTAGACTGAAAACATGAGTAAACAAGTGTGCAATTATTCTACAGTTTAAGTAGAAGGTATATGCAAGGCCAATTATATAGAGCATTTAAGTATTGTATATATAGAAGCTTTCAGGATTTTCCATGTAGATTTGACTGACGACTCAAAGTGTTGTCAGCCAGGTCGGATTCATGACGGATGCGCTCCCTTATCAAATTCACCTCAGCTATGTATATGAAAGGTCATCAACGGACTCAGGTAACCAACAAAACTCATGCCTGAACCTCACATGGACTTTGGCCCAGAAAACCAAACATGGATGTCAAGAGCTGTTTGCTGACAGAAAACATATGTATGCAGCTGTGCTGAAGGGTCACTAATATCATTACATGGGGAACGTCTCCACAAATAACACTGAAATGATTAAAATCCAAATTTAGCTAAGCTTTGAGATGAAATCTTGATTTCATAGAGAATATGCATATTTGGTGTGCTCCGAGGGCTCAGAGCTCGGAAATTTTCCCGAAAACTGAATACAAAATGGAATATATCAATAAGTGAATCTGAATCTGATTGAAATGTAAACGCAATATAGAATCGAAACCCAATTTCATCTACATTTCTACCTGGAATCTTAATCCCAAATCCTGAATCAAAACCTGCAACTATTCAGTCAAACCAATTTCTAAACTTCAGTAAGTCTCAGCTTTCAAATGTGAATCTAAATTGACTGAATCCAAATTGACAATTCAGATTATAAACCTCACTGAATTTATCCTAAATCTAAACCTATAATTCCAAGTTCCAACTGATTCTAAACTTACATCAAACTCACAACATAAACTTCCTAGTTCAGAAAGATGAATAAAATCTCCTCAGTGAAACTTTCTCTGTGAAAATCAAAAGGCCTGGTCTCACGCAGCAGGCGGTCTGAAGCGCAGCAGTCAGCGTGTGCCGTGATGCATGATAGTAAAGGTGGCAGCGTTGAAGATTTTATACACTGCCCTGCACTGCTCTCCTCTGCATTACTGCCCTGACGCGCATGACGGATGCGCTTTAGAGTGCCGGGCAGTCTCTCTGTCTTCAGCTGCTCCGCTGCGGCTGAGCCTCATCCATTTTCATGACCGGCAGAGCAGCTTTTAATCTCACTGTCTTCTCCTCAGTTTCTCGTTCGTATCAGGCACAGGCTGGAGTGAGTCCCGGACCAAAGGGAAAAACTACAGCTCTGGGACTTGATTATTCTGAAAAAATAGTGTTAGCTGAATTTCATTTAAATTATTCTTAAATCTCTCTGTGTGTGTTCTTCTTATCTGTTTGTGTTGTGTTGAGTCATTCAGCCTTGACACAGATCCTTTCTTATCTAAGAGCTGCCGAGAGACAACTAAACGAGGGCAAGGTGAAGCCAATGGATGAAAGAGCAAATGACACTTTCTCAAACATAACTTTGTGGACTAAAGGAGTTAGTGGATTGTAAAAAACAGTGTTCAGCAGAGTCTGTTGACTGTCAAATGGAAAGAAAGATAAAGGCCAGACCGCAAATCTCCAAACAACAATCTCTAGCCAGAGAAATTGTCCCTAACACTTATCGCACTGTAGTTTCCTTTCTGAGTGGCAGTCTGGCACCTAGGGAAAGTGTGTGCCCAGAAAATCTGACATTTGGCTCATTCCCGTTTGTTTATTTGCATTAAATCCCAATGAACTGGCTCAACAAGTCCAGAGTTCTTCCGATTTTTAGACAATTAGGTAATTATTTTAGCTGGTCAGGTTAGGATACCAACTGGTATACTGGATATAATTGGAATATGCAAAGAAGATGAGTCAATATTTTTTGGTCCATTTTCCTGGAAGAGAAAGAATCCACATACCTTCAACTTCTAGGAGTACAGCAGCATACATCAAGGCTAACACATGTAGTAAAAGTCTGGAAACTGATTTCATTGGGACTTCAAATAAAAAAAGCTCACTTGACAGGCTTGCTCCACTTTTTAGGAAGCAATCCATGTGTGTGATTTGCAACTCAACAGGGTTTTATATGTGCAGAGCAAAGAGTTTACAATATGTATTACTGATCTTGTCAGTAAGTCCGGGGTTTCTGTTACTTGGCAAAAAAAACTACAGTTGAGTCTTCAGAAAGTTATATAGTTACAAACTGAAACTACCTTTTCAAATAAGATCCATGATCAAACTAAGAATTAAACTGTGGGGAAACACCCAACAGCAAAAAGAAAGCTATTCTAAATGGTTAGCTTGAAGGACCAAGACTTTAACCAAACCTAAAAGACAAAATTAGGCCACATATTTATTTAAAACTGCCACATCAAGTCATTTTCTAATCCCAAGAACAAATAACATCCAACAAAAGAAAATGGTCCTCACTCCGAGTCTCACACCACCGCATCCTCTTTCTACAAAATGTCATTGGCATGCTTGACTGAGAGCAAGCCAAGCAGATGAAAACACTTTGGTATCATCCCCCGAACACTTTTTTTTTTTACTCTAATGTATATAATCTCCTCACTTTGTGCTGCTTGTGACATTTTCAATCATAGAAAATACAAAAATACGACAAGTCGCATTGCACCACAGTCCCGATTCAACAGCCGCCTTTAAATGTCATTCATCCGAGCATCCATTTACAGCCATTGGTAGCGTGAATCCATACTGTCAACAAACACTGTGAACAAGAGAAATACGTTTCATCCTTTTTTCTTCGCACTTCCCAAAGCTGAAACAGTCAGCGTGAAGTAGCGTTTTTTGCTTACAAAGGAAGTAATTATCAATTACGAGGCGGATTTGGCTGGTTCTCAGAGGAAGAGGCAGGTTTAGAGTGTTTAAGTGATACTCTAAGTATAGCAGCAGTGGTGTAACGCTATCCGGCTTCCCATGCTGAGATACTCAATGCTCTTACTGCCTGACACTACAACAATGTCAGCAAAGTGCCCACACGCTGACCCCCGACTTTAACCCTCATTATAGATTCCCTACACCCTCCGCTCTCTCTCTCTCTGCTCGCCCATCATCTCCCCTCTCGCTCCAGCTATCCGTCACATTCTTTCTCCAAGAGCCCATCCTTGTTTTAATCTGAGCACTAAACTGAGAAACAGTCACACATCCTTAAATGCACAAACACTCTCTGACTCCACTGTGGCTGCTTTGTGGTTTCGAACTGCGTACGCGTCATTACCGCAGACTGCTCTTCGAAAATGAGGCACAATTACGACAGCGATGCACTACAGCCTAGCCAACTAGTGCAGAACAATTCCATTTAAACTCAGCTTTTATGATGTCTCATTCATAGAGACCCCCCAGATCAGACCCACCTCACAACTGCCACTTTAGTTACAGCTTTAATTATGTCAAGCCTGTTCATGTAATTGGTACACACTATGAATTTAAGAAATCAAAGCTTCCAATATAAAAAATATCACAAAGATAAGATTCCTTTAACATCTAAGCAATCAAATGTTCCTCTGTTTTCCAATACTGCTGTTTTGTTACTGTATTACCTACAGTTATATCTTTCTCCTTCCCCTTTCTGTCAGACTTGCAGAAACACAGATGCACTCTGGGTTTTAGTTTTCTCCTGACGCTGCAGAACTGAAGCTTCAGTGTGCAGACAGATAGAGCAGTGTCGTCAGAGCCACGAGGGACCGCTGGCAGACCGGGTCTCTTCACCTCCACCAGGGGAGCTTTGGAGTGGGGCATCATCTTGTTCTCTACTCTCAGAGTTATCAATGCACTACTAAAAGCAGCAAAGTTAACTGACCAAGGATAATAGCAGAAAACTGGGACGTGGGAACATAGGGACAAGAGCATTGAACTTACAGCTTCAAGGACAAAAATACTGCAGCCTATAAGCATTTGAAAAGTTCAGATGCAAAAGCCTCTAAGTGCCATCTGAAATGTTCTTCTAAAATGATTTTTATCAAGCTTGTATGTTTAGGTTCAGTAATTTCACTTTAATGGCAATTAATAGGTTCCTTTCATTGCCATTAAAGTTAAGTAACTTAACATAAACTTACAAGCTTGATAAAAATGTTCATTTTAGAAGAAAACTTCAGATGGCACTTGGAGGCTTTTGCATCTGAACTCTTCATTTCTTCTTATAAAACCAACTAGGAAACAAGTGACAAGAGCCCACCACAAAAACTAGATATGACTAGAAAGTTTGCGATTTTTCACCTAATGATCTTCTAAATTAGAATGAAACATCTCAGTCTTGCGGTCTAGTCAATTAGATTCATCAAAGCAGAATCAAAACAA
Source organism: Elopichthys bambusa (assembly GCA_037101425.1). Classification (NCBI taxonomy): domain Eukaryota; kingdom Metazoa; phylum Chordata; class Actinopteri; order Cypriniformes; family Xenocyprididae; genus Elopichthys; species Elopichthys bambusa. The sequence continues at coordinate 8,551,459 of CM074444.1, forward strand.
GAACCATTTCAGGTTTGTCCCATTCTTGCCAACTCTGAGCCCCAAAACTCCTCCTCACAAGTCTTCATTCTCATCCCTCCCTCCCTGAGCAGCATTAATCACCCCAGCCCTGAACAGAACTACGGTCATTCAAGCTTTGTTACAAACACAGCCTTTTCTGAATGCATCTCCACAGCCTTTTTGTCTGCTTGAAGAGGGCTGCTCCTCTAAACCGGCTCCTCCTTCCACCAAAACGGGCGGATTACGTCTCACAGGCCAGTCGGGCAGGGAGAGAGGAGGGTTATGGGGCAAACGATTCGCCGGGGTGATTCATGGGTTCTTCCAGAAAGACCTACACCCCTCTTACCCTCTGAAAACTAAGGGCCATGCCTTCAACCAGTGCCTAGCAACCGGCAGCTGGGGCGCAACAGAAATGAGGAAGGACAGGGAGTTTCTGAGCTGAATTGGGCTAGACTAGCAGGCTCCATGGTAGATACAGGGACAAAAACAGGAGACAAACAGCAAGTGCAGAAGCTGGAAGGACAAAAGCAGAAGCTGAAGCCTGACTCAGCCCCTCGTCAGTCACTGCAACATCTACAGGCCTTATTCTTCTTAAAGAGCTCAAACAAAAACCCAAGCAAACACCGTTAAGTGTGAAACGGGGCTTTCGCACAAAGACGCTCTTGACACAGCTAATGTAATGTGTATGTGACTGTCTCGGAGACAAATATGAACCGTTCATGTCATGAAAAGACCCATGCCAACTTCCAGTGCAGTTCACTTTATCTTAACACATCATAAACTATAATTAAGTAAATTAATTTTATTCCCTTACATCGGATGGACAGACCAATCTGACTACATCAGAAGTTATTCGTTTCACGCCACTAACAATATCCTCATTAGTGATTAATTAAAAAGCCAACACCTGATTAGGTGTTCATTGTCCATTACTTGACTATTAAATATCAGAGAAGTGACTTCTCTGTTACAGTCTTGATATATACAACAGAACTGAGCAGTTTATGGAGCTTAGGGAATGCAGAGAAAAGACATGAACAGATGGTAAAAATGATGTTTCGAATATTACATAAAGCATGTAAGCCTCTGTTAGTTTTACTGGAATAATAATAATCCTTATGTAATGTTTTAAAAGGCAGAATGGGCTAAGCAAGAGGATTTAATAAGCCCGGACACAGAGATATGCAACTAATAACACCAGTTCAGAAGTTAATATCCATTCTGAAAGCTCAGTGCAGACTATTGTGTCTAGTGTAATTGTTTCATACACTTGGGCTGATCTGATGAAACATCTCATCTCATTTTGTTTGGCAAATCTTTGCAAAATCAAAATAAAAACAAAAAAAAAAAAGATCAGTTTGTCAATTTCCAACACTATGTCTCATCTGGGGTCCATGTGTGCAATCTTTGCGCCACGCCTTGCGCATCCACTGGTGCTTTTCACAGCAGGTGTCACCCCACATTCTGAGACTGCTGCGACTGTGGCACCTGCTTTGGAAAGCACTTTGGCATCTAACCACACTGCTTCAACACTAGAGGTATAAATATGACCTACAACTAACATATTTTATGACAAATTACACCAAACAAGTTTGTTATCCCAAGTACAAATAATTTTCCACAAACATATGCATAGCAACACAATATTCTTATTCAGAATAAAACTAATTTTACGTTGCCATGTGATGCCAGTAAAATGGCCAAAATAATATCCCAAACTCCTGACGTATAATTATATATATATATATATATATATATATATATATATATATATATATATATATATATATATATATATATATTGCTGTATCCACAAAAAACAAACAAACAAAACTAGGTCAGGTATATAAAGTTACATTATGCATTTAGCAGAGGAATACATGAACAGCAAAATCTCATAAAACTCAAAAATCTCTTCTCTGAAGTTAAAGCTTTCTATTAGAGTGGATCATAAAAAGTAACTCACCATCCACTTGGTTAAAGTATACTAATCCACAGAGTAAAAGGTGTATTAGAGGACTCATTCTGTCATAGTCCACATCCACTCCACACCTCAGTTCTCAAACACTGGACAAGTTTCTCCTCTTTCAGTATTTGGAGTACGTAGGAACTCTCAGTAGCCGCTCAGATCCAGCTGAAATGTCAGTTGAGTATTCGCTGGGCTCATGGTGTTTATCAGGATGAGGAACGAGATCCACGCGCACCAGTGAGGGTTGAACTAGTGTCTGTCAGCCCGTGCGTTATACCATGCCTTAGTGCTTTTGATTTCTGCCTTAACAGGACTAAAAAACCAGCAGAACCGAGCGGCGAGCACGCGATTTGTCCAAACGCGCGCGTGGAAATGTTGCGCGCTCTGGTTCCTTCAGGAGCTTCTGAAGCACCTTGCAGCTCGCTTCCACGATCCTCTCCGCTGTTTATTAAAGTGTGAAGATGTCCTTTCGTTTCATTACACTCTATATTCCGCGTTCAGAAAGCCGTTTCAAAGTTCCGTGGTGCGCCGTTAAATCCAGCGTAAATCGGTCGGGGTGGCGCTGGCCCCGTGCAATCGCTCTGCGAGTTTACAGCAGAGTGAATGTGATGAGTCTTAGGAAGGGCGAGAGCTCCGCAGCGCTCCTACAGCTCCATAACTGACACCCCTGTGCGCACAGCTCCCGGGCCGAGCCAAGACTGACGCTCATGCTGGAGGAGGAAACAGCGAGGGGGAGGAGAGCGGGAGGAGTGGTGCTGGTAGTAGAGGAGGAGGAGGATGCTGTGGGCAGAGGTGGCTGGGGAGCGCTCAAAGCTTCGCTGCGATCTTGGCTCACAGCTTTCCGTGGTGTTATCCACAAAGTTGACCCAAACGGCACCACGCCAATGCATCAGGTCACCTAGTGAGTGATACTTATCTAGTAAGATAGTGGGAATATATAATTTAATTAATTTTAATGTTTTTTTTTTTTAAATAAATGTAAATAAATATGTATGATCACAAAATATGTATAATATTAATTATAATATTTTTTTGTTACTTTGTTACCTATTTAAATAGTTTAATAAGCTCATTTAAATACAATTTTAAATGAAATATGTTATGCATATTTGATGATAGATAGATAGATAGATAGATAGATAGATAGATAGATAGATAGATAGATAGATAGACAGATAGACAGATAGACAGATAGATAGACAGACAGACAGACAGACAGGCAGATAGATAGATAGATAGATAGATAGATAGATAGATAGATAGATAGATAGATAAATAGATATAGAGCAGAAGACCACCGTTTACTGAAATATCATCTTCCAGCGTCAGCTCTAAGACTGTATAATTGGTTTCATTAAAATTTGATGGGCTGTCCTGCATTAGGTGGATAATACCGGGGAGGTCAGACACACAAATCTCATTTCCTGAGAGGGAATTAACTTACACACTGACGTTAGAAGTAATTTTAAAGGGAAATGTGTATGGCATTGCTTTGCATTATTAAAAATAAATATTTATTTTTTTTCCCCATAACTTTCACTTGATGTTATATAGGCAGTTTTGATTAGAAATTATTTTTATTTAATTTGAGAGCGAATGTCTGTCAGAGTGAATAAATGCTGTGAAATGCAGCGCAGCTCAGCTGCACAGGGGCACGGCTTGTGTCTGTATCTCCATCAGAGCGTGGACGCGCTGGATGCCGCCTGGCTGCTTTAATCCACCTACTTTGTGAAGACGAATCTTTAGCGCCCCCTAATGGTTACAGTAAAACACAAGGTCGAATCGAACAAAGAACTCTGAGCTTCCATAGTTCCAAATATAAAATGCAAGAGGAAAGTAAGAACCAATTTGTAAGCATGTTAACTGTAACAAGATATATTTCAATCAAGCAATTCAAACGAGGCAATCAATACATTCCAATGCTGAAACAGCAATATTCAGATTATTGGTCTATCCGTATGGGTTTTTCAATAAAAATAACTTAAATGTTTACATTTAACTTGTTTGATTATATTATTGCAATATGAATATTACTAATCTTTTTTACTGCAGCATTTGAGAGCTTTGAAAATTCATGAAATCCTTTCAAAGTTAGAGATTTACTGTTACTCTAGTAAAAATCAAGCAAATAATAAAAAAGAAACTTTATTCACACACACACACACACACATATATATATATATATATATATATATATATATAGAGAGAGAGAGAGAGAGAGAGAGAGAAAGAGAGAGAGAGAGAGAGATAGATAGATAGATAGATAGATAGATAGATAGATAGATAGATAGATAGATAGATAGATAGATAGATAGATAGATAGATAGATAGATAGATAGATAGATAGATAGATAGATAGATAGATAGATAGATAGACAGATAGATAGATGAAAGAAACTTCAAACCGGACACAAAAATGGTACTTTTTTTAGCGGGGCAAAACTGCACTGTGCACATTATCTCAGATTTATAGGCCTAGTTAAAGAGTGTGTCGTTTAATTGAATTCAACCATATCTGGAATAAAAGACACTTTGAATTCAGCGTGAAACCTTGAATCAATAGCAGTCAAACCTGAGGCACTGGGGCCGATAAAAAAGGCAGACCTGTAAAATCATCAAACAAGGCCTGACTCCTCAGAAGAGGGATTGGACTTGTGCAGGCAGCACAGGGGCCGGATTCCCTGCACGAGCGGGATGCTGGAATCCCCCGCTTTCAAACTGATTTCTGACATCAAAGCAAAATAAAAGCCCTTCTGTGGAAATCATTCAAAAACAGACATTGAAAAACAAATATCTGTTCTTCTCTCATCCCCTTCTTTCAACTGCTTTCGCTCACACTCCAAACTCTGCTGTATTTCACACACACATACACCTTTGCAGTGTCATCACAGAGCTTCTTTTAAAAGAAAGCTCTCAGTAGGTACATAATGATAGCTTTGACTCACAGAAGCATTTTCCACCACTTCTGTTTGTTTGTGAGGTGGCATGTTGGAGCTTGCAAGGTTTTTGCTGCTGCAACATTTCGTTTGCGGTGAGTGCTGTCAACGAGCCAGATCCAGCGATCTTCTTGATAGTTTAATCCATGCGCATGAGCACCACGATGAATGTGAATTCATTATCCCTTTGTCGGCCCGACCGCTAGCAATGCAGGTAGCTGCTTCTATGATGTGAGGTCACATGTCAATTGTATGTACAGGGAATGAAAAGGCACAAAGTTCCTGTTAAAGTAATAAACAAGAAATAGATAGCTTAAATGTTTGTTTTAGTGGCTAGTGCTTCTTGCCAAGACTATTACTGTATGAACAAATTTGTTAGCCAGTAAGCAGCCACTATATGTTTTATTTAAAAAGTATTTTTATATATAAATACTTTAAATCAGCAAGAATGCATTAAATTTACTTTTTGACATTTACATTGTTTATAGATAGTACCAATGCTGTTCCAGCGGCTGATAAGAGAGACTGCGTCCTTGTTAGTGTGCCCGACTCCCTTGCCAGAGACACCGGTTCGAATCCCACTCAGAGCCGGTCGAGTAGGACCAGTTACATTTGGTGCCGTGTCCTGGATGGGAGTGAGGTTTAGGGGGTGAGAGGAACAGAAGCAAGCTAGTAAGAGCCGAGCAAGTAAACCTCACTCCCCTGGCCTCAAGAGGCACACTAGCGGCTATGATAGAGACTGCGGTCTTTTGCGTCCTTGTTAGTGTGCCCGACTCCCTTGCCAAAGACACCGGTTCGAATCCCACTCAGAGCCGGTTGAGTAGGACCAGTTACATTTGGTGCCGTGTCCCGGATGGGAGTGAGGTTCAGGGGGTGAGAGAAACAGAAACAAGCTAGTAAGAGCTGGGTGAGTACACCTCACTCCTTTGGCCTCAAGAGGTGTTCCAGCGGCTGATAAGAGAAACTGCGGTCTTTGGCGTCCTTGTTAGTGTGCCTGACTCCTTTGCCAGAGACGCCGGTTCGAATCCCACTCAGAGCGGGTCGAGTAGAACCAGTTACATTTGGTGCCGTGACCCAGATGGGAGTGAGGTTCAGGGGGTGAGAGAAACAGAAACAAGCTAGTAAGAGCTGGGTGAGTACACCTCACTCCTTTGGCCTCTAGAGGTGTTCTAGCGGCTGATAAGAGAGACTGCAGTCTTTGGCGTCCTTGTTAGTGTGCCTGACTCCTTTGCCAGAGACGCCGGTTCGAATCCCACTCAGAGCGGGTCGAGTAGGACCAGTTACATTTGGTGCCATGACCCGGATGGGAGTGAGGTTCAGGGGGTGAGAGAAACAGAGGCAAGCTAGTAAGAGCTGAGTGAGTACACCTCACTCCCCTGGCCTTAAGAGGTGCACCAGCGGCTGATGATAGAGACGTTGGTTCGAATCCCGCTAAGAGCGGGTACAGTAGGACCAGTTACATGTATCTTGAAAGCAGAAATAAATGAAAGAGCACAGTAGATAGATGCATGTGAATAGGAAAATAGCATTAAACAATATTTATGCCTGAGCCACATTCTGTTGTGCATGTTCAGCAGTGTTTATATATAGTAAACCAATCTAAAGTATAGTAGGCCCAGGTGGCGTCGCTCTGAGAATGCTGTTCTACACATCTATAAACAATGCATGACTCTGCTTTACGGCTAGATGAAAGAACTCAATTTCTCCCTCCGTATCTCAGTCTCCCTCTTGTTATATATCTTCATTCTAAATCTATCCACTGTATCCCCATATCTTGAAAGGTAGCCCTGTCCCTGTAGGGTGCTAAATATTGGCTGAAAGTGGATTTATTTTAATTAAAAAAGAAGAGATGTTTACCCAAGCCTGAGAGACACTTCATAAGCTGACGATGGAGTGGGGGTGACCACAGCAAGTATGAGGGAAGAGTACGACCAGAGATTCAAATCCGACTAACATGCATTATACGTAAACGCTCTTCTCTTTCATGCACAAAAATGAGCAAAATTAAAGATGCTTATGTGAATATGTTTTAAAGAAAACAATGCATAAAAGCAAAATCAACCAGACTGATGTCAATAATAAGCATGCACTGAATCTGTGACCACAATAATTATGTAGTATTCTCAATTCCACCACAATTATTGAAGGAAGTGTGCAATAAAATGGTGAAATTCCATGTGGACCTACTTGTGACTTGTGTTTATATGGTTGAAATTGCCCACATTAATTCCTATCCTTAGCGAACCAATCAAACCAAAGAGGCAAAAAACAAAATGAAACGTATTACGCATTCTCGTTACACCAAATTTTAAAAATGCAAATTGCTTCAACAAAGGCTTTCAAAAGAGCTTAAAAGCAGTGAAATTACAGCATGCTGTCAATCACGAGAAATAACCCGAGATTAGCATTCATATGGTTGAATAAAATCTTTGCCATTACAAGGGCAAGCTTTTCATCCAAGCTCTGCTGAAGGCAAACACACTCACACACGTGAACAAAACCACCTCCCACATTAAATTATCCCTCCTTTCCTCTCCTTGCAACCTTCTCTCCATCATCTTCCACGCCACAATGGCCACCAGCGCTCTGCCACATGCTCCAGACCTTCATTTGTTTCTACCTAAACCAATCAAGCGCCTATCGCTGTCAACTCATTTGGCCAATTATGGCTGTGTAATCTTATCAACCCAAATCATCTATCAGGACCCTCCACCGGTTTTTGTCTATGGACCATCTGGTGAGGGAACCCAAAGGAAGTGGAGTTACCGTGCACCTAAAAAGGTCAGACCATTTCGCTCCTGATGGACTTGACTTTTGACACTGACATGCAGAGACATGCGAAATGAGGAATTTATGCAGGCAAGATTTCTTGTAAAGGAGTGACAGAATCAAGAGTTTGTTTTTAGAAAATACCCAACGTCTATTATGAAATGGATTGTTTTGTTTCATTATAAATACGGTCAAATACAAAGCATGCAGGGTTGGCACTTAATGAATTTGCTTAATAAAATAGCATTTTTAAAGCAAATTTATGTCTTAATACTTGTATTATGTAGAAACAGATATAAAAACCAAAGAGGTAATTCTATATTGCAAATGTAATCATGAATGAACTTCATGTTGTCTAACAACGCCCTGTAGCTATTGCCAAATTCACATACAGTACAGTAATAGCCTGCACAGTAACACATGATTGTAATTGCAACTGTAAAAGAATGTACAATGCTACAGTACAAACTGTTAATTGGTTAACTCTAATAGATCTAACATTTCATGTAATTATACAGTAAAATTCTGTTAAATGTACCAGAACAAATCATCTTAAAATTTACAGTGAAAATCTGTAAACTGACATTCTCAGAATTCCATGTGAGACATTTCATGAGACATTCCGTAATTATGTTTCATCTTATTTTTTTATTTATTTTTAATTTTTTGTTATCATTTATGGACATTGGGGTTGTTGCATCTTATGCTGTTAAATTTGCATTTGTGTGCACCTTCTACAGTATATATTAATATTTACCTTGTGATGAATTCTGATTCATCATATGGGTTTTTCTTTACCCCCCTGCGTTATTATTGTGGTTATCAATATATGTTAAAGATACAAAACACATATTATATATATATATATATATATTTAACTGTAAAAACTGAATGTAAATGTGTAGTTTTTGGTGAGTAAAACTGGTTTGGACATAAGGCCAGTGACTATTTAAGTTTTAAATGAATTACAGGACCTCACGGTCTCACCATTTATCTTGATAAAGGATCAGATGGAAACAATACTGGCTACCCCAGTCTACCCCACTCTCTCGCTTTCATTTCCTCTACAACAGTTCAGGACGTCTGGGATTTCCTCACAAGTCTGACTTCTCTCTGGACTACCCCACGGTATTCAGAGAAAGCCTGAATAAATTAAAACCATTTGATGTTTAAACCACAGAACACTCTGGTAAGTGATATGGGGTTGGCCATGATTAGAAATTTAAATTTTAGTTTTATTTATTTATTCTTTTTAATTTTCATTCAAACCTTGAATGACTTCATCAGCTAAATTCCATTGGCAGCAACTTTTTAGGTTGGTTACACAAGGCTAGCATGAAATTACTTCAGATCCCACTCCAGAGTTATGATTAAAATCATACAAAAATACATTACATATACTACCAAACTAGTTTCCTGCAGCTCTTTAAACCTGATGAAAATTATACATAAAGTGGGTTCGAATCCAGTGGTTTGAATCCCGCTTGGAGCCATGCGAGTTGAACCGAAGGGGTTACATTGGTGCCGTGACCCGGATGGGAGTGAGGTTTAGGGGGGTGGTTTAACGGAGGCTAGCTACTAAGAGCTGTATGAGTAAACTTCACTCACCTGGCCTCAAGAGGCGCACTAGAGAAATCCCGCTTGGAGCGGTTACACATTGAATCACAAGATCATTCTCAAATCATGCATGATCATCAGATTTTACACAAATATGTGGAACATAATGAGACCTTATTCACTTGTGGTCTCAGACTTTAGGACCCCACTGTACATGTTTGCTCTCCTGCATTCATGCAAATCATAAATCATGGATCATAAAGTCTAGTGTAGCCACCACTTTTGACAAATAACAATTAAATGCACACATCCAAAGCTTTGCTGGCAAACTTATATTAATATCTCTGAGATTTGGTAAGAGTTATCATAGTTGTTTTTCCTGATTAATACAAATCACAAATGCCCTCTCATCATTATGTTGTTATCTACATGAAAACTACACGTGTACACAAAACCGATGCGATCAAACAGCACTTGAGAAGGTCACTATTTTTACTAACTAGCAGTAGAACAATGCAGAACAATGAAGACACGAGTCCCTAGACTGAAATTACGACCTCTCATAGTCCATCATCCTGATTAGCACATGCTTCCCATCACAGCAGATAACTGTGACACGACTCTAGTGTTTGCACATGCAAATCAAGCGCTGCACGGCCGATTTTGTCATTAGCAATAATTAGCATGGAGGTGGCTGCCAATCAATACAGCACTACCAGGTGCGAGATTGTTGTGTCGCGCTAAAAATCGCGCGGATTTTACACGATTCTCTGTGCATCTATAGTTTCCAAAATGAACAGAACTGCAGTTATTCTTCTGAGACTGAAGTTTTTCACTTTATTGCTGGTGCTGGGGACAGGAGAGCTGTCAGTCAATAAATGTAAAAAAAAGTTACTTACGTTACTTATTTGAAAAAGTAACAGATTTTTTTTTGTAGATTTAAAAAGTAATGTGTTACTTTAGTTACTTGAAAAAGTAATCTGATTACGTAACTCAAGTTACTTGTAATGCATTAACCCCAACACTAATTGATATTCAAACCCATCTCTAATTGTACACTATTATGCTCAGTGTTGTTAAAATATAATTCCACACAAAGTTCCACCTGAATTCAAAGTTCCACCCAAAACAGCCCCTCAAATTCAATTGCAACACTAAATCACAATAGAAAACTCTCAGATAAAACAGGATACAATCTATAGAGAGTGGTAAACCTGATGCAATCTCTTCAAATGTGCACTAATCAAAAGAACATGATTCGCACCTACATGGGTTACATACACCCCTCTTTCCTTTCGGTTTGCGGTATAGATTGCAAAACAATTCCCTCATCTCGCCTAATTCGTTTTACCTTAACAAAGCACAAACATTTATCAAAACCACTGGAATTGAAAGACGCAGAGGGACAGTCTGCGACCGAGATAAAAAACAGTGGCAAGGGTAATTTGGGACTTTAATTCGTCCCGGTGAGTGAGGGCTCAGATATTTAATTGTGTGGTGGGTCAGGGGGGTACGGAGAATCCCATCAGTCACAGTCAGGTGTGAAAGCCGAACAGGGAACAGTTTAGTGGACATCCTTCACGCTGCCGCCGTATCCTCTTCTCTGCCTCCTAGCGCCCGGATTTTGATGATTAGGGGGTGGCGGGTGGGCACGAGAAGGAAGGGGTGTGTGAGTTTGATTAATGTAGGTGTCAGAGGTGGGGGTACCACCTCCTCAGCCTCCTCAGCATGGGTAATGACACAAGGGGCTGGCAGAGAAGGGCTACCTGAAGCGCAGGGTCCCCAGGCTAGGCATGATTCTTCCCTCTGATCTCCCTCTGTCAGCAGTACTGTCAGCCTGCCCCGATCAGCCCCTTATTAATGGCTCCAACCTGTCACCGATTGGATATTAAGCTGCGCTTTGCAATACATGCACTTACTCACAGAGACACACACTTATAAATACGCAGATACCCATGAAGACAACAAAGAAATATCCGTGCATGCTCGCAAAAACATACTCCACAGCACAACAGACTTGAAAATGAGAGTATGCTCACATACACACTCGCAAACCCTATTTCTTATGCACAAACACGGCGTGCACACACGCCAGAACTAAAATTAGATTCCCACTGGGGTGGAAACAAAGATGACAACGAATTTGGCAACTGAATAATTTCCTCTCTGTTATATGAACTGCTGAATGAATAAATGGCGAGGGAAAGATTGAAGAGCTTGTATAGTCACACCTGCAGCACAAACAGAAATGCAGTTATTTATCTGTGACAGATGTTTACTAAGACTATGTTATTTTGCTTTTTCTGCTTTGAAAATTGAGCTTTTCAAGCCACAAGGAACTGAATTTTAAGTAGTTAAATTATACTCAGGATAGCCTTTTAACAATAGATAGCTTCACTACAAGCTACAAACAAAAGTAGCTGACTACATTTAAGCTAATAAATAAGGCAACATGTTTTTAAATATACTAACTATATAACTAGGAGATTATACAATAAGAAAAGTTCATAAACGGGGTAAATGTACTGCGCCAATCTGAATATGAGTAATATAAATTTTTCATATTGGTTTTGAAAGGTGTTTTACCCATTTTTTGAATGGTGCATTACATCTTGGTGTGTTTAGGGTTAAAGGAACTGTCTGTAATCTTCTAATGTCCTAGCAGAAAATTACCAGTAGGCCTTCCTTCTCTGTTTTTCTACTAATTGTTTCTTACAGTGTTTAACCATATACAGTGCCCCCCACAAAAATTTGCACCCTTAGTAAATATGAGCAAAGGCGGCTGTGAAAATAAATCTGCATTGTTTATCCTTTTGATCTTTCATAAAAAAAAAAAAAAATAAATAATAAAAAATAAAAAACCTTCTATTGAAGTAAAACAATTGAAAGTGGGGGGAAACTCACATTATGAAATAAATGTTTTTCTCCAATACATGTTGGCCACATTTATTGGCAAGTAAAATATCTCTGAAGTATATTCATATTTACATTTTTTTTAGCACACCAGGGTGATCATGAACATGAAACTTCCTGTTCCACAGGAATATAAACATAAGGAAACACAAAGGCCAAATTCCCTTAATCATTCATCACAATGAATAAAACCAAAGAATATAGTAATGATGTGCAGCAAAAGATTGTTGAGCTTCACAAAATAGAAAGTGGCTGTAAGAAAATAGCTAAAGCACTGAAAATCCCCATTTCCACCATAAGGGCAATAATTAAGAAGTTCCAATCAGCTAAAGATATTATAAATCTGCCTGGAAGGCACGTGTCTAAATCGTTCTAATGCGCGGTGAGGTGGAAAGTTTGAGTGGACAAAGACTCTCCAAGGACCACAGCTGAAGAATTGCAGAGATTAGTTGAGTCTTGAGTCTCAGAAAGCCTAAAAAAATAAAAAATAAAAATGATCAAACAGCACCTACATCCCCACAAGTTGTTCGGGAGGGAAAAATCCTCCTCACTCATCCAAAAACAATCTCCAGCATATTCAGTTGTCAGACACGACTGGAACTTCAAACGGGACCAGCTTCTATGGTCAGATGAAACTAAAAAAAAAAAGAGCTTTTTGGCAGCAAACCCACCAGATGGGTTTGGTGCACACATGGATAAAAGTACCCCATGCCCACGGTTAAATATACTACTGGATCTTTAATGTTGTGGGCCTATTTTTCTGCTGGAGGTATCATGGTATCATGGATTCTATGAAATATTAACAGATTTAAAAAAAAAAAAAAAAAAAAAAAAAAAAAACTGCTTCTGCTAGAAATCCAATAATGGGCCGTGGTTGGATCTTCCATCAGGACAATGATCCAAAACAAACATCAAAACCAACACAAAAATGTGTCACTGAGCACAAAATGAAGCTTCTGCCATGGCCATCCCAGTCCCCTGACCTGAATGCTAAAGAAAATGAGTGGAGTGAGCTGAAGACAAGAAGCACCAACATGGAGCTGGGAATCTGAAGGATCTGGAGAGATTCTGCATGAAGGAATGGTCTCTGATCTCTTGTCAGGTGTTCTCCAAACTCATCAGACATTATAGGTGAAGAGCTTATATCTTAGCAAAAGGAGGCTGCAATAATTGGGTGTCAATAATTGTGGCCAACATGAACTAGAGAAAAACATTTATTTCATAATGAGCTTTCTCCCCCATTTTCAATTGTTTTACTTAAATGAAAGGTTAGAATTTTGTGATTTTTTTTTTTAATAAAAGATCAAAAGGATAAACAATGCAGATTTATTTTCACAGCCACCTTTGCTCATATTTACCAAGGGTGCCAATATTAGTGGAGGGCACTGTATAATCAGATCAGAAGGGTTTGAATCTCAATAGTATTTGCTATAAAAATCTACTGACAATTGGTCTTGAATTTGTTGTTCAGTTCATTCACATGAACTGCCCGAACAATTCGATTCACTGTGTGTCTGGTTACTTTTCGAATTAACTGAATTCAAAGTTCCACCCAAAACAGCACCACAAAATCTATTGCACCGCTATATAACAACAGGATAAACAAGATAAAACCTATAGAGAGCTGTAAACCGTATACCATCTCTTCAAATGTGCACTATCAAAGGAGCATGCAGAACAGGAAACCTCAATCCAAGGGTTCTGCAGGGGCTGCTTTTCTCATTTAAGACAGTGTTTTAAGAGAGATGGAGTGGGAAAGAGAGAGATTTGTGACAAGCAGAGCTGGAACACACAGACCACACGTCCTCACATCTGGTTTTATTTCTCCCTATAAAACAGAGCAGAAGCAGCCGATAAACAGGACAGTGGGTGTCTTCCAATATCCCGTGGAGAAGACAGTCCAAAGACAATTCAGAAAGCGTATGTGAGTAGTTCTGCAGTACAACAAATCGAGCTCTCCAGTAGCATCTTAAAACACTCATGCAATTCAATCACTGCATTGACTCAAGAGAGACATTTTTTTTTTTTTTTTTTTACATGTGTGCAATATTTCAAGACTTCTAAAGTTGTGTTATAGCTTTAAGTGAGAAACATGCTAAAATTTACATCTATATTTATTGATAATCTTGTTAAAGTGATCGTATCACTGACTGAATCAGAGAGTTAAACAAAAACATGACTGGTAATGATTTAGACATCCCTGTTCGTTCTTATGCAAGCTTGAAAGCTTCTGTCCACTTTCATTGTAATTCTATGGGGGGGGGTTAACGAAAGGTTAAACGAAACCAAAGGTTTAACGAAAACAATCAAATGTTCTCTTGTTTGTGTTATGTGGAAGCCAGTCATGAAGTTGAGTAAATGATTGCAACATTTTTATTTTTGGATGAACTATTTCTTTAAGAGACAAACAGTGTATAAAATGCACATTAAAAATGTGTTAGGAAGGAAAATGACGTTAAAAAATAGTCTTTGAAAATAATGAATCACACTCCATCCTGGTGAGGTATTGGAATAACACAGTTTCCCCACTGTTAAAGATAGATGGTACCACCCATCCACCCAGGATGCCCTAGGGATCCCTTGGTTGCCTTGTGGATCTCCTTAGCAACAAGGCAACAACCAGTGTTTGGTGGCCTAGGTAAGGATGGTGGATCCTGAGATGAAAAAACAACATAAAACAACAAAGGCTTTATGGATTTCCCCAATTACTGTTTTCTGAAGGGAAATCCCAATTCCAGGATCCAACTCCAAGTTAATGAGACGCTTCCACACATAGCAGCCATACCTTAGCGGCATGGCATGGAAACACTCCAAGGACTTCCCAGCAAAACTGAAAACATAGCAACGTACAGGAGTATAAATGCATTAAAGATCATTCTAAAACAAGCTTGCTGCATTTAAAAGCTAATGTAAGATATTTATAAATCTATAATTGAGCCGAAAGTTTTGCTGAATGGTATAGAGCATTTGCTCACGCATAGAGGCTTATCTCTACCATATTGCAACCAGTTTTAATGTGTTCAAACATTCAGTTTCAACAGAAAATCTTCCGTAGGGCATTTCTGCACGAGGAAGGTTATTCACCCTGCAA
Source organism: Elopichthys bambusa (assembly GCA_037101425.1). NCBI lineage: Eukaryota > Metazoa > Chordata > Actinopteri > Cypriniformes > Xenocyprididae > Elopichthys > Elopichthys bambusa. The sequence goes on from CM074444.1 coordinate 8,566,694, forward strand.
GATGACAACACGTTGGGACCTTTAAGAGACAGTTGTTCAGTTAATTTTTACTGAGCCTGGAGATAAATATGCCATCTGCGCACAGCTTGACCGAATTGTCCAGATAAGTCACTTCTGGCCTTCAAACCCGCATCCTGGGAGGAGGATGGAGCGGACTAGGGTGGCTCCCATCTTATTTTCCCCTCGCTTCTTCTCATCTATCACTACCATCACCCGCAGTCCTCCTCTTTGGTCTATCTCTCCCTGGAGTACTGCACCTCCCCCAGTCCCTAAATGTCAACAGGGGAGTCAAGCTCTTGTCTGGGAGCTGTTTGTGATTTATGAGGGAGATGTTTGCCCTGTTTCTCTGGAAGTTCAGCATTCTTCGGGATAAGACTCAGCCGAGACGTTCCTCCTTCAGAACTGTACACAAGATTAGCAGTCGCTGGCCGCAAACGTCTTTATAGAGCTAAAATACCATCCTGCGGGAGAATTTCTCTGTCTATGACAGCAAAGCAAGTACATCAGTCTTGGCAAACGGAGGACTGTGGGAGTTCAACGTCTGGCTATTCTCTTTCTCCACCCTTTCCAAAAATAACTATGGTCCGCCTCACGCCATTAACCGTCCCATGGAAGCTATTCGAGTTGTGGGGGGCAGACACGGGGCACTCAGGAGGCAAGCTGTTTTCCACCTGTGATCTGGGCTGGGGAAGAACGAGGCAGCTTTATTACCCATGCAGGCTGTAATGACAGAGAGGAGAGGGGCAGTGCCTGCTGGGTAATTGTTCCATAATTCACACCTGAGTAGCAGGGGAATTCCCACAGGTGAGCAGCGTCGTCTGGCCAGGGCCGTCCCAGCTGTCTGCCTCAAACAGGTACGTCGTCTGCTATAAAAAGCCTCGCAGCCCTCGGAAAAACCCCACGTGCCTCCAAATCCAGACAGACTGTGCGCAATTGCAACCACAGTGGGACATTAAATTGAGAGATGCAAAAGAAAATGTTGGTCATGACGACAGTTACAATCCCTTTCTTACCATCTGAAACTTACTACAAACATGCAACCCACAAATCCTTTTCAGTGCATTTTTTTGCATCCAGACGCCCCATTCCCATTATCCTCTGCTGTTTTTTTATGCACCCTGCTGTCGTTCTCTGGTTTTGATGAAGGAGTTCTCTCTTCTAGGCCTCGTAGTGCAGATGCTCATTAGCAAGACACCTTTTTACGAAGAACCACGGGTCTAAAAACACATCTGTCGCTCTCTCCACCCGGTTCGGCCCAGATAACTGAACACCAGCCACTGGAGTTTCTGGCAGGTCTTGCAAACAGAGAGGCCCAATGAGTGATGGCCATTTAGCAGTAATGAGCGAAAAATGAGTGCAAGTGAGATAAAGGCAAGCGGGAGTGAAAGAGAAGGAGTTGCAGAGAGAAAGAGAGAACACATGGAGGAGGAAACGATTGTATGACGAAACAAAGTTAAAGAGCCTCCCCCATCTTATCGGGTCAGGCCACTGACCGAGCCGTTGCACAGCCCAGAGCAAAGCCAAAGCCATCATACAAATCCTTTTGAGCATGTAAGCCTTCTTTAAAAACCACTCTCTACTAATTACACGCCAGTTACAACATCCGCAGGGCCCCTGACTGAAGGCCAAAGATCTGAGAGGAGACTCCTAACCCAAATAAACATTCTCAACTATCTGTGAGCCTTCAAATGATGACGGGAAAGAGGTGAAAAGAGAGTGCAAAGAACTAAAACACAACAAACTGACAGTGGGGAAAGATGGGTAGAAACTGTACAGTAGCATGCTAAGCTACAAGCTACTCCTAATATTCAGCATGAATTGCTGTTTGTCCGCAATGTGTTGGATTTCTGATTGAAACAGGATATTTAACAAGAAATGTAGGAGATGATTTGATTTTGTCTAATGTGAATTGATTGGACCACAAGAAGTGGATACTAGAATGGAGCCAGGCCGAATGAGAATTTGCTAAAACAATGCTAAACAGATGTTTGAATATTGGATAACATTATCCAATGACCCAATATACTGGATGATGAAGCTGAAAGCTTTTTCAGTAAAATTATTAAAATTATAAAGCAAATTATTACTTGGTGAAAAATTAATAAAGGCAATTTTGTACAGATGAAAATTTCACAATAAGATCAGGAACATGTAGTAATAAAGTAAACAGCAATTTTATGGTGACTTTTCTGGCTAAACTGTAAACTATAAACAAAAAGTAGTACATTGGAGCTACTTAAAGTTGTAATACATTTAAAAAAAATAATAAAATAAGATTATATTATTTATATAATTTATCATTTAAGTAGGCCTTTTTAAAAGCATCAGAACAAAACCAATGTAGATAAATAGTATAAATACAGTTATAAATAAGTATATAAATATTACAAAAATACAATACCCTAATTTATATAACTCAAATACATTTTAAATACCAGCTGCATTTAAAGGGTTAGTTCACCAAAAAATGAAAAATTCTGTCATTAATTACTCACCCTCATGTCGTTCTACACCTGTAAGACCTTCGTTCATCTTCGGAAAACACAAATTAAGATATTTTTGAAGAAATCCGAGAGGTGTCTGACTCATCTATAGACAGCAATTTAACCACCACTTTCAAGGCTCAGAAAGGTACTAAAGACATCGTTAAAACAATCAACGTGACTGAAGTGGTTCAACCTTCATTTTATGAAGTGACGAGAATACTTTTTGTGCACAAAAACAAAACAAAAACAACGACTTTATTCAACAATATCTTCTCTTTTGTGTCATTCTCTCACGCTGTTTACGTCCAGCACGTCCAGGTTCTACAGCAGAATGCTGAATCAGTATTGGTCAACACTTTTCAGTCGAGCAGCACGATGCAAAGTCAGCGTTCGGATGTAAACACTGTGTTCACTGCGTCAACTGCATACGAGATTGACAGGGTAGAGAAGAAATTGTTGAATAAAGCCGTTATTTTTGTTTTGTTTTTAAGCACAAAAAGTATTCTCGTCGCTTCATAACATTAAGGTTGAACCACTGCAGACACATGGACTATAGACTTAATGTCTTTAGTACCTTTCTGGACCTTGAAAGTGGTGGTTAAATTGCTGTCTATGGGCGAGTCATATACCTCTCGGATTTCATCAAAAATATCTTAATTTGTGTTCCAAAGATGAATGAAAGTTTTATGGGTGTGGAACAACATGAGGGTGAGTAATTAGTGACAGAATTTTCATTTTTTGGTGAAGTATCACTTTAACTAAATATTGCATTATAAGACTTCCCAATGCTACATAATATGAGAGAAAGGAGAGTTTAGCAAAGTCTTCCATGGTTGTAAAGTTAATTATAAAAAATTATGCAATAATAAAAATATCGATGTAGAGTTGTGTTGCTCTACAATGCAACTCATTGGGAAAAGTAGCTTGTTACTGCGAAAGCAGTATTGTAAAATAAACTTGACTACTGTCTTGCTACTGGAACATGTTGCTGAATACTGTTAGTTAGTTAATCCACATCAAGGGACTGGGACAGGCATATGAAGAAAGAGTCTGACAAAGAGAAAAAGGAAAAAGACATATGGTTGACAGAGCGTCTCTGAATCTACGCAATCAAAGAAAAGCGCAGCTCCTCTATAGAATTTCAGGGTAATTAGGGGCTTAATTGTTGGGAATGCCAATGAGAATGCAGATGAGGGTCTGTAGACAGGCCTACTCAGCCTGTGACCTGTTCATCAAACCAGACTGCTTAAAAAAAAAAAAAAAAAAAAAAAAAAAAAAACACCAGAGCTTGGTTTTCTTCTATTTTCATCACTTATTTCGTAATTTATCTCCACAGGTCACGTTCTGCTTTTGCATTCCATATCAATTCATCACTCGCTTTCACTCTCCCTCATAAATATTTTTTTTTCTTCAATCCACCTGCTACCGTCCGTCTGCCACATTTCTCTTTTGTCTGTAACTCCCCTCTTTCCTTCATTCAAAAGACACAGCTGAACATCTTCACTGCCTCAAGGTCTTTATCCTGTTTTCCTCTTTCTCTCCTTCAGCTAATTCCATCCCCCGTCTCTCTCCTCAAACTTCTTGATGAGGATATTTAGCTGTACTCTTGACTATCGAGTGTTCGAATTCCCCCAGTCTAACTCATGTTCAAACAGCAGGCGGATAAACGCTGAGATGGGGAGCATTTGATAAAAGATGAGGTATGTAAATGAGTGAGAAAAGAGGGCCGTTAGCCCTGCCTCAAGTCGAAAAGCAGCCCGAACGACACTTCACATGAGAGTACAATTACCTCAGAAGAACGACTATCTGCATAAAATTGACTTGAGTCCTTTGATTTTTCTGAGAGTATCTAAGAAGCATCTGTGTTTGTGTTGATAAATAGAATGCCTCAATCTCTCTGATTAAAGTGGAGCACAAAAGTACAAAAGAACTTGTAGAACATGCAACAGGAAGTGTGATTACAGTCCCACAACGGAGAAAAAAGGAATAATGCCAACGAGTGTTTGAAATAACTTCAGATTTTGTGGATTCTGTTTATATGAATGACATAATTGACCAATCATAATTAGGTATTCCAAATAGCAATGTAATAATTTGCATAATTTGTTACACTGCCTTAAATATTAAATTATCTCTTGTATACTACACATGTCACTCGTATAACTAATACGATTTAAACATTAGTCGAAACCCGGCTAAAGCAAATAAGCAATGTTGGATAGAAGGCAGTTCACTTGGTAAAGGAGGCAATAATCATCGTATTTACCAAATGCAATGCATGCAGGAAGACGCAAGCAAATTATCCAGACATGTCTGCATGGTTTTTATAAGACACTCAGAGCTCTAATGATAAATACCTCCATGATATCAGTGAAGTAGCTGATGCATCACTTTCTTCCCGTCTGTTTCTCTTTGATATAAAGAGCAAAATGAGAAGGAGGGAGAGTGAGAGTGCTTGGTGTATGTCCATGCTAAGCATGCTTTCTCTCAGGAATTCTTCTCTATTACCCCTCAACCATGCACTGTTTTGGACAAGGGCCCAGATCCAAGCCCATTACAGCTCATCTCCTATCCTCCCATCCTCCTCTCCACTCATCTGTGGATTGGCTCTAATCACGACTGGGGAAAATGATATTCCAACTTGAGCACATTACAATGTCTGGTATTTGTCCTTCACCGAGAGCCATCACACACACAAACACACACATACAGGGGTGAATACACTTTAAAACTAAAACGTGCACTTCTGAAAGTAATCATGCAAACAAAATGACAAACAATAAAAGTGAGTCACAACAAGGTCAGAGCTTCGAAACCACATGGAGTCACTGACATCATCATCCCCATCAAACCACAGTAAAGACAGGAAATCCTATTTCACACCTATACAAAAACACACAAAATTGGACTAGGGGTGTGCAAAATTAGTCTGAACAAGTAGTCAGTTTTAAGGAAGCACACTTGAGACTGTTCCACAGCATTTTGTAATACACCGATCAGGCATAACATTATGACCACTGACAGGTGAAGTGAATAACACTGATTATCTGTTAGTGGGAGGGATATATTAGGCAGCAAGTGAACATTTTGTCCTCAAAGTTGATGTGTTAGAAGCAGGAAAAATGGGCAAGCAAAGGATCTGAGCAAGTTTGACAAGGGCCAAATTGTGATGGCTAGACGACTGGGTCAGAGCATCTCCAAAACTGCAGCTCTTGTGGGGTGTTCCTGGTCTGCAGTGTTCAGTATCTATCAAAAGTGGTCCAAGGAAGGAACCAGCGACAGGGTCTTGGGCTGCCAAGGCTGGCCCATGTGGTCCGATTCAACAGACGAGCTACGGTACCTCAAATTGCTCAAGAAGTTAATGCTGGTTCTGATAGAAAGGTGTCAGAATACACAGTGCATCGCAGTTTGTTGCGTATGGGGCTGCATAGCTGCAGACCAGTCAGGGTGCCCATGCTGACCCCTGTCCACCGCCGAAAGCGGCGACAGTGGGCACGTGAGCTTCAGAATTGGACCACAGAGCAAAGGAAGAAGGTGGCCTGGTCTGATGAATCACGTTTTCTTTTATATCACGTGGATGGCCAGGTGCGTGTGTGTCACTTACCTGGGGAAAACATGGCACCAGGATGCACTATGGGAAGAAGGCAAGTCAGAGGAGGCAGTGTGATGCTTTAGGCAATGTTCTGCTGGGAAACCTTGGGTCCTGCCATGCATGTGGATGTACTTTTCACACGTACCACCTACGCCTAAGCATTGTTGCAGACCATACACCCTTTCATGGAAACGATATTCCCTGGTGGCTGTGGCCTCTTTCAGCAGGATAATGTGCCCTGCCACAAAGCAAAAATGGTTCAGGAATGGTTTGAGGAGCACAACAACGAGTTTGAGGTGTTGACTTGGCCTCCAAATTCCCCAGATCTCAATCCAATTGAGCATCTGTGGGATGTGCTGAACAAACAAGTCTGATCAAAGAAGGCTGCCAACATCTTGGTGCCAGATACCACAGCACACTTTTAGGGGTCTAGTGGAGTCCATGCATCGATCGGTCAGGGCTGTTTTGACAGCAAAAGGGGGATCAACACAATATTAGGAAGGTGGTCATAATGTTATGCCTGATCAGTGTATACATTTAGTTGGGAAAAGCAAAACAGAATGGAACAGAACGAGTATCATGAGATGTTTCAGTGTGTTCACTTTAAGCTCATTTGCCCATTTCTCTTCATGCACTGGCATTACAGTCTAACCTATAATGATTGCAACACCCCCCCCCCCCCCCCCAAAAAAAAAAAAAAAAACACTCTGACAGTAACATTTTTGACTTCATTAGAAGAAGGGCTATCAGGGAATCAAGCAGGTATATTTCCATTGTGTTGAGTTGCATTGCATTTTACATAGAACCGCCTATTCTATATGAAGCATGACTTTCCAGTAAAGTACCCCTTCCCTGCTGCACAACATTGACCTCAATAAAAAATACATACATTTTATATATATATATTGTTTTAATACATTTGGATAAATTGTGTTATTCAAATTGACACAAAGCCTATTCCTCATTAGATTGTTGATATGCCTCATTAGATTGTCCTTGGAGATATTTTAAAGCATTAAGATGGATTCAAAATATTTAAATAAATATGTTGAGGACATATTTCCCTGAGAGAAACAATGTGTAGTAAGGTTAACATAGCAACACTACAAGAATCAATGCAGCAACCAAAAATGTGCATGTGTACATTGACCAAATTTTTTTTTAAATGTTTTGGGATCTGAAAGTAATAGTCTTGAATATGTAATGATAAAAGTGGTGGTTTTATTGCAAAAGCACTGCTTTGATGCCTGTAGAGGTCATTTACGTTTATGCATTTGGCAGACACTTTGATCCAAAGCAATTTACATTGCATTCAAAGTACACATTTACATTTTACCAGTTCTTGCTTTTCCTGGGAATCAAACCCATGACCTTGGCATTGCTAGCGCCACACTCTACTGTTTGAACTACAGGTAGTGCTTTAAATTGCATGGATTTACAAGACAGATGTTGATGTATCAAGTTACTGTTTAGCATGCTGTTGTCAGCATGGTAAAATCCTCTCCAAAATCATTCACAGTTAAATATTTTACATTTGTAAATTGTAGGGGGAATAAAATTGGTGCAATAATAGCAGCTATAAATATATCATATTTGCTTGCTCAAAAGAGTGCAACAGATACTACTGGTTTATTGTATGCCTCTATTTCTTGCTTACATCACAAAATACACTGTAGAAATGAATTTACACCATTTTTAAAGGGCCAAAGAGAAACTGTAATGTACTTGTAATTGTCCATTCCTGAATGGGGTCAAAGCACTGGGGTTAACCTGCCCTCTGGTCATCACTGGCCCTCATAAAAGCCAACACATTTGATAGTGGGTGGATTTCTCTGGGCTCCAGTGACCCGGGATAAAGCCCTCTGACCGTACTTACAGCCCACCTGTGACCCGACGCCTCTGGGCTACAAATCACCTCTATCCGGCCCCAACCCGTTCACAGACAGTATGGATCCTGACACTCTCTGATGAAACCAGGGCCTGAATGTCTGACATGAACCTCCTCCAGGGCGCAATACCACCCCCATCACTACCCTGACCCCTAGCTTCTACCACCCCCATCCCAAACCTTTCCATTTTAGCTGTAATTGTTGCCTTATGAGCATCCACGGCAACAAATTCAGCTAACGACTGTCCGGTATTGATTTGAAACCCTTGCAATGCGGTGCAGACCCACACCAGAGAGTTGGTTGAGGGGGTTTATGAAGTACCCAATAAAGAGAAGCAGGCCATGACCAAAAGATAACCAAAATCGGGAACCTGGAGATACAATTAAGAGCCTTCAGCCCTGACCTGACTCGAGGTGAACAAAGGACAGGCTGCGGTATACGACTGACCTGTTCGATTTGTTTCATTAGCGAGTGCTGAAAAAGCACTTTCGGTCGGTTCTCAGAGGAGCCATTACGGAACAGTGGCAATGTGTGCATATCTGTGCGTATCTTAGCACGTCGCCACAAAACATTACAGCCGACACCGAGGCCCTAATTCAGCCACAGCTCGTAAATACCTAAGGCTATCATTAAAACGCTACATTTACAAGTAGTTATGATAGTTACTGTCAGTTTCAGAGCCACAAAAACAGCAGAACCACAAAATGGCCTTTCAAAGATTCAGTCACAAATCTTGGCTAATAGCACACGCGAATGTAAATGTAGGTGTAAATGGAGAGATGTGGAAATGGGCTGAAATAAACAGTTATATATCTGGGTGTACAAAGCGCTCTGCAATACGTTCAACGCGGTAATTGGTATTTACAAAGCAACACTTGGACCTGCAGTGAATAAATAACATAATATCTGCAAGGCTATGACAGCACATGGGAAATGGGAAACATAATAACGTCTACATAGCTCATTAAACAAGTCTGAAGTATTCAAAAAGATTAATTATTAAGCCTTCGATGCTTTACCAGAACATTTTTTGTGATGTTTGCAATGACATCTATCAATGCTTGGCTTCAATAAGCCCACCCTTTTAGAATAAAATATTTATGATGTTACTTGATCCAAAGCCTGAACTCTTGCTTCACACGATTCCGTCAATAGTCCGGCCCTTCTCAGAAAACTTCAAATAAACATCACTGCATTCTCCACTAACTTTTCTGCTGCGATGAGGCTTTGCCTCTTTCTCGACATTGATCCTGTGCTAGCTGCAGCTGAATGGAGACTCATTCCGCCGTCTCAACTGCCTAATTGGTCCCTCTGCAGCCTTACGCAATCCTGGTATAATGTAGCACTGCACACTGCTAAACCCGGTCAAATAACGAAATGGATGGGGATAGCTTGGCCGAGGTTATTTGGTATACAGAGCACACCAAAAGAAGGATGTTGACACTTAATGTTGGGAAGCTAGATAAGGACGCAAATAATTGGAACGAAAGGCCAATTATGTTGTGAATCCACCACAAAAGCCCCAAGCATCTTGGGTATAATATGTAAATACAGTGACTGACTTCAGATGAAGTCTCACAGTATCAGACGGCCGCACCGGTAAATTATTAAATGATTCATAAACACCAAGTCTTCACTGAGCTTGTTATTACAGAATCAATCTTTTTATTTATGCAAAAGGGAGTCAATAACAGCGCCAAGACTTCGTGAATGCTGCTATTCTGAGAGCAGTTTATTGGATTGGGTTGTTAAAGCCAAAATTTGGGGTTCTTATTCTACGCCTATCAGGGAAGGAATATGTAAATTAGCAGGTGGGAATGTTGCAAGAAAGACAAGCAAGACACGGGAATTCTCAGAGGAGCAGAAGCTAGCTCTTTAGAACAGACAGGAAACACAAGGGACAGATTTTCAGAGCGGTTAGCACACCACAAAAGACTACAGCACAGCTGGGCCAATTAAATAAGGCTGCTGATTTGGTCATTTACATAAGAAATCATTACATTGTCATCAAATCAGTTTTCTGGCACCTTCCCAAAACACTCCCTATTCTCTCTTTCTCTCGCCCTCTTTCTGCATCTCAGCTTTCATCCTCATTTCTCCATTCAGTCGAGTTCAAGAACTGCTAAAGGAGAAACTAAAGCTCTCTTGGCAGACGTTACAACCATCTCAATATCTCAATACCCCTCACATTGAGACAGATTACTGGACGATTTAGAACTCTTGACGGTATTTGTGATTAGCAGCTGGCAAAAGGACTGAAGAACATACCTCTTCTCCGTCGGTTTCTTGTCCTAAATGCTCCCTATCCTTGCCAAGATCCCTATTTTGATTTTAATTAGGCTAGTAGTGCTTGATAAAGAAAGGATAAAACCTATTTTTTTGTCAAAACACCAAACCCTACATATTCAAATTTGGGGCGTAACCCAGGTGTGCTATGACTTTTCCAAGCAATCATAATTATATTTTTCTCCTGGCAGATTGAGAAAAAAAAAAGGTGATTAATCGATTTGACAGCAGTAATTATATATAGCAGCAAGTGAACATTTTGTCCTCAAAGTATAAGTATATATATATATATATAAATTAAACCACTCAGGAACTTTAGTAACCACACATCAATGGGGAAAAAAACACCCAGAACACCTTAGCAACTGCAACACAACAGGTTAAAATGCTTAAAATACTTTAGCAACAACATATATATGGCTTAAAAACCACTCAGAGCAATTTAACAATAGGCCACAACACTCAAAACCCTATGGAACAGGCTAATAACGTTCAGAGAACATTAGCAACCACATAGCAATGGGTTACAGACAACTCTGAACATGTTAGCAACCTCATAACAATGAACTAAAAACTGCAGAGAACATCTTAGCAAGAAGCCTAGCAACTAGCAAAAAGCCAGTCAGATTTGAGCTACAAGTTTACAGTTTATGACAAGTTTACACTTACAGTTAAGGTTTAGTGCTTCTACATCAGTGTTGTTCACCTATCATTTCCCTCTGATTTTAGGGATAAGATATGGGTAGGGTTAGATTTAGGGGTAGGACAAAATTTTTGAACAGAAATGTTGTTCCAGGAACTTGTCTTACTTGGGAAAATCAAGGTGACCTGCTTTTCTACCCAAAGATGGTACGAAAATTGGTACTACTCTACTTACCCCCGAGGTCTAATACACGTGCTTGTCTGTAAGTGAATTATTATATGCTATTATATTCAGTCAACTGGAATTATCTCAATAATTCCTGCTATCAAGATAATTTCATATTATAGATGTTAGAAATAATCATTGCAACAACATGAAAGCATTACAAAAGTAATAGTTACTGAAAATTAGAACATGGTAGAAAGTAACACAGAATCTAAATGCATAATTAAAATAAAACCTCTATACAGATATAACTGCAAAATAAAATATGTCATGCACTTCAGAAATTTATACATGATTCTTGGAGTCCCTTCATGGGGTTCTGAACCAAGACATTTTCTAAAAAAAAAAAAAAAAAAAAAAAATAGAAGAAAATAAACAAAATGTTGTCTTCACTTGTCTGCCAGAAACATCTGTTATAAGATATGTGTGCTGTCAGACAAGGCTAGAATGATTTTCTTATTTTTCTACACCTATTTCAATCTTACTTTCATATCACAACAGCGGCTCTGTTTCAGTACCTTCCAATCAGCTCTGCTTATGTGTGCCACAGTAACCCTCATAGTTGATTTCATAGTTCATTTACAGTTTGGCATTAGCACATGTTGCTAAAGTAACACAATATTAACCTAGACAACATAAATATTGGCATAAATAAATATTGGGTGAAATAGTCCATTCTAATGAGATGGAGGCCTTTTTGTGATATTTTAATGCATTTGTGGGATTTCCAAATACATGCAAAGCTGTCTATAATTTGGTCATAAAAAGGAATCCAATATTTGGCATTTATGCCAAAGCAATTTAATGTACATTGCATTCAAGGTATACACTTTATCAGTTCATGTATTCCCTAAGAATCAATCCCATGCCCTTAGCCTTGCTGATGCTCTACTATTTGAGCTAATAAAGCAGAATCATTTTACTGTCTACCTTATGGAACAGCCTTCATTTCAGGAAGTTTCCAGAACTGGCACTGAGATGAATAGGAATAACAATGGATAGGTACAAGGAGACAACAAGTTTGAATTATTTTCATTCAAAACAATGTGGTTTAAAACATTTCAAAAGTTATATTGGCTGAAATCACAATTCACAGACAAAAAATTAAACCAATCAAAAATATACAGGGTCTACAATATAAAAAAATGTATGCTCTGCATTGCTCATAAACAGACCTTCTGGAGAATCCATGGAGGAATCTTGCCTTCCTTTCTTCCAGGTTATTATGACTGATAGTTTGCACTCTGTTTGGGGGGTGGGCGAGCAGGGATCGCGTGTGGGTGTACAGCTACTCACGAGCCCTGGGTCAACCGCGCTATTCGTTTCCTTTTACAACACATGCACATCTATGCGGCAGCACAGGCCTTGAGACTTTACTGTGGGCCGTTAACGCTGCGGATATAAAAACTGCAAAAGGTCATTTTCACACTAAGGATAGAGCAAGGTATTTCAGAGCCCGTGGCTTTTTATCTCTATTGCTTGCCGGAGGAATGTAAAATGAAGCTCGTAACGGTGTGAATGTATTTCAGTGTTACGGCTGCCTGTGTACATGGAGGCCAAATGCCATTGTGGTATATAAAAGACAACCAGATCCAAGGTCTCCGTTTAGATTTAATCAAATATAATAGCAAAAAAAATGCACCATTCCATACTGCAGAGTGAAATTTCTGCCGCAGTTTAGTTGAAGGATGAACCAACCACCTTCAATCTGAGGGTCGTACCAACCTGAGGTGGTGTGACTGTAAAAATGCCAGATGGCCATATAATTCACTGAAGACAATCCCATTATGTGTCAAGAAACAAAATGTGAACATTGATTTCTTAATCTACTTGTGTAAAAGATTTCGTAAAGCCGCGGTAAGTTACTACGACCCACATTGTGATTGCTGCAGGTTTAACTATTGTTGAGGAAGGGGATTTTCATCAAACTAATTTCTCCAGAGCCACACTGTCCAAACTGAACCCAACAACACCTGCAGAGAAACTCATCTGGACGACAGTAATAGAATTACCCAGAATGTACCACTAAACTAGTAGTAATGGCCCACTGTTCACACAATCACAAAAGCCCAAAGCAGAAATGAGCGCAAAATGGATGGTTGCAGCTCTTAAAGCGGAAGATCTGTTGATGTGCACTTTAATGATTTCTGGGGGTGAGTGTTTCTTCTAAACACATAGAGAAAGAGAGGAAAAAAAAAGGGGGGGGGGGTCCGGTTTTAATAAGGTCTCTTGTACTGAGAATACTTATTGATTTTTGCCGTAACCGCATGTGTGGCGCGGGGCTGTGCTCTTCTGGAGCTCTGCAAAGGTAAATTGAGCCATTTAGAAGCCGCGAGTGTCTTCTGGGGCAAGGGTTTGCTGTGGCCTTTCCCTCTCCTGCAGTCTGTTTCCATCAGTAGAAAATTTCCTCCACATGAGCTGAGATCAGGAGCCACGTACAGAACCTCTAAATATGAGATGCCCTTCAGCAGTTTAGAGGAACATTACTTGTAAAACTGGAGAAAAAAAACATGCTGCATTTAATATTTAAAATACTACATTACTTATTATAAAATGTAATGCATAAATGTATTTACAGAGGAATTTCAAACAATACAAATTCCCATAATAGTTTGTTTTTAACTTTCAATCAAAATAAATCTACATTGGCTACAAATAAAGAAGTACAACTGAATGGTACTGGATGAAAGAAAACATTACACTCTAGAACTATAATATCAATCATACTATAGCTACTAGGGGTGTTATGGTAATTGTATTTCATCCCGAACCGTCATGGTACGGACGTTACAGTTCGGTGCATACAGTCAGTTCAATACACTCCAATCCAGAAGGGGACGGGCACAGTAATGCAATGCTAACCACCACAACAGGAAAAAGCACAGAAGAAGAAGAACAGATGATCTATGCATAGATATGTTTATATGTAATCTCAACCAGTGTTTAAACCAAAGAAAGATATCAATAAAACAGCTTGAGAATAATATCTAATGTAGCATTACATTTACCGGTAACGCTTTACATTATTACAGCCCGGAAAGTACTGCGTAATTACAACGAATTTACAGCGTAACTTTCGATAACTATAGTGTACCTATAAAGTAAGTATGTGTAATTATAGGGGAACAAAATTTAAAGTCTGGGGAATAAAGGGGTAACAACCAGGAAAATAACAAATTATTTATACTGTAAGTATTTTAGAACTAAGGGGTACTTATACTATTATGAGAGACAACAATTTTACGTTTGGGAGCAATTTATCGAGAAAGTGCACTGATTAAATTGTTTCAAGGCAAGTAGAAAGAACTATTGCAATCTTTTTTAATACATGGGGAAATATACTTTTGTTTCATGTAGTTACAGGGTAAGTATGACATTGCGGGCTGTAAATTAAAGTGGTGCTTGTTACCCTCTTGTTTCATGTAGTTACAGGGTAAGTAATAAAAAACAATATCTGCATTCTGAAACCTTCTTCATTAAACATCATTAAAAACAGGTCTATAACACTTATTATTATTTATTCATTTTTTAAAATCAACTTTTCATTTCAAATTCTAAAGTCCTGAGAGAAAGTAACACGTTTTGTCCCCTTTTGCTGTTGTTGTTTCTTCTATTGCCTGGCTTTCTCCTCCTCTTGTTTCTCAACTGATGACTCTTAAGAAGGAATCCCATTGCTATTCTGTATTAAAAGAAAATACAGTATACCCAGAATTCTTTTTACCTATTTACCTTAGGCAAGTCATTTAGTGTCCACAGCATGTTAGTTCCAGTGTTGGGGAGTTAGCTACAAGTAGTGTCGCTACTAGCTTAACTACATTTTTCAGTAGCTCAGCTACTTTTAAAACAGTGTAGCTTTTCCAGTAGTTAACTACTTTTTCCAACAAGTAGTGGTGTAGCGTGACCAAAAGCTACATTCCGTTTTGCGTTCTGACGAGTCATGAGCCTGTAATGTAGCAGTCTTCTTCTTACTAGATCACAAACTAAATTTGTTCATTACCGCCATCTATTGTTATATCACGCATATTGCGGCTTTACAGTCCATCCACCGACAAGAGACCGTCTGATGATTATGTAAAGGACGTACACAAGGGGATATTAAGTTGACTGCAAGTTATGCAAACCAAAAATCCTGTGCACCTTGTTCACGCAAGCAGCTCATGATTTGCGTCTCAGAGCAGTTTTGTTCAAAGTAAATGCTGCATGTGTTCTCAGTTTACCCTGCAGTTTTGACAAATCTTGAGTATTTAATTTAAACTTTGAAATCTTTATTGCATTGCATTATGTTGTTTTAAACCCTAAATATTTTACTTTACTTATAACATTCTCCACTAACAATTATTCAGTTAGGCCTATTTGTAACAATGTCATTGTTTTAAAGAAAAAAAAAAAGTTGCTTTAATGTAGCTAGCTATTTGTTAATAGTAACTTGTAGTGTAGCTAACTACTTTTTAAGGAGGGTAGCTTGAATGTAACTTAACTACTTTAACTTATGAGTAGCTTGTAGCTTGTCAAACTACAGTTTCAAAGTAGCTTCCCCAACACTGGTTAGTTCACTAGAGAAATTAACTCTAGAGAGGAGCATTTCACTATATATAAGCACTATATTAGCTTATATTCATTTACTTTACCTGTAAGTAATGTCTTATCAATATTTAAAAAAATTTGTCATGAAAACAAGACAGTAACTGTGTAAATGTTTATATTTCAAAAATGAATTGGAGTAGAAAAACAAATGAAAAATAATTGTACAATTCGACTTTCGAAGTTAATGCAAAGCCTTCCTAATATGTGCAATTTACCTTTTTTTTTTTTTTTTTTTTTGAGTGTTCACTTGCCACTGTCCCCATTTTCATTTACTTTTATTTTAGTGTTATTATATCTAAAAATAAATGGCAACTGAATTCAATTTAACTGTTGTTAATTTTTAATCTTTAATATTATAGTAATGTGCAAGAAAGGACTCCCTGTATAAAATTTACAGCATTAGCTGAGATTATCCTCAAGAAAATGTTAATTATAATTGAATTTATTTAAAGAGAGACTATTTGTTCAATATTGTTTAAGAAAAAAGAAACAATTTACTGAACTGTGACATCAATACAGAGGTATATACCAAGCTGTCATTTCATGTACCGTTACACCCCAATAGCTATTATTTGCACACTGAAGTTGATGTAATGTTTGATTACCAAACAAAAAAAAAAAAAAATGTGTGTATATATATATATATATATATATATATATATATTTCCCATTTGCCACTGTCCCCATTTTCATTAAAAATAAAACTCTGGGTTACTATGAAGCACTTAGAATGGAAGTGATTGAGGCAAGTTCGTAAATTCTGTTCCAAAAATATAGCCTCAAGAATATGCTTTTTGCTGTTTTTAGGTGTAAAAAAATTGCTGAACTCTGTAAACATATGTAACCAAACACTAAAACCTTAAAATAACCATAAAAATAATTATTTAAACAGCTTTAAAATTTTAACCGAATAAAGGTTTTCATAAAATAAACCTCACATTTTTGTTGTTACGTCCTCTGAAAAATGGGCCCAATTTACTTCCATTGTAAGTGCCTCACTGTAACCTCTTTTTTGAAAAGAAAACAAAGGACCTGTTGAAATTACTTTAATTAACAGTATCCCACAAATTCTGTTCATTGAGCTTGAATTGTATTGAACTTGTTTAAAAATACCATCAATTTCATGAGGAGGAGAGAGGTTTTCAATTGCTATGTGGTTGCTAAGGTTTTCAACCCTGAAAGCTGCTCTTCACTTTCATGTAGACTAAAACATTGTCTTCTCAAAACATGTTTTGTCACACTCAATAACGTCCAACCATTAAATCGTTGCTAAAGGTTGGACTTTAATTGCTTGCCATTTAGCTAATGCTTTTTATCCAAAGCATTTTATAGCACACTAATTGCAGGGACAGTCTCCATGGGGCAACATGAGATTGGGTGCTTTGGAAGTATGAAGGAACTAGGGATCAAACCTGAAACTTTGGTTGTAGCAGCTCAAACATAGACATGGGGATCTTTAAAGATAAAGCAACATATAAAGTAAGTATAAAACAAAATAGAAGTCTACCCTGAAAAAATGAGGCACAGAAAATTAGAGAAAACATTAATAAAGGCTAAATTGTCTTCATTGTCTACAACAACAATTGTCTACAACAACTACTAGGTAAACAACACTAATTCCCATCATCCTACATCTATTATTCTCACATTTAAAAATCAACTACAATGATGAGATTTAATGGTTGCTAAAGCCTCCAGAATCAATATGTAACATTCTCTATAACTCCCTCCACACGTTGCTAAAGGATAAAACAGCATTTAAGACGAAACAGTTCACATATGTGACAGAGATCAAGACTAATCACAAGGCAAGATAGCTGTAATTAAAGCAGAGTGCATTTATTGTCCTGATAGCGTGCATGCTATTGTAGCAGTGATACTGCCATTGTCAGTGCTAATCGGGTTAGCATGGAATAATGCGCAATTGAAGCTGTGATTATTAGAACAAGCTGAATTTGTTTCCATATATTACGCCGACTACTTCAAGCGCAATCTCTGGCAGGATTAGTACTTAAAGTGAACAATTTATAACAACAGGCTCTGACAGAACCCCTTGTGAATCCTGATCGCAAAAACAAGCTAAAGACACCCTTAGAAAGTTTCAGTTTTAAGACTTAGGAATTGTACTTGAAATAGGAACAGATTTCTGTGTTGACAAAAGCAAAATGATGACTTGGTTCGGGTACATATGGTACAATTAAAAACACATTTGTGTAAAATTTTCCTTTTCTGTAAGAATTACGAAGACTAGCCGTCACAAAGTCTTCACCTCAGTAACTGTTTTTGAGTCAAAAGTTCAATTACACAAATCAATTTCTCTAGCAGTGCTTTTATATTTTACCTTCACATTTTCAAAACCATCTTATAATAATCATTTTTCTGTAATAGTTACACAAAATCCCACTAGCATCAAGCAAGAATCAACTATGTATATGGGTCAATGACGTGACGGGTCATTTACAGGCCTTAATTATAATAAAAAAACAAAGATATGACATCCAAAGTATGTAAGGCAGTACAACTAGATCTCTTTTATTGAATCCAAAAGATTTTAATGATGTTTTGCTACAAATAAAGGTATTTTAAAGATTCTGAAATCTCAAAAGGTCATTCGGTTTAACCGTCCAAAGGCCAATACAGCTATTTCATTTGTGATTAAAATATCTAAAAATGTAATAAATGTATATATTTTTATATTTATATCAACATAGTGCAAAATGGTATTAAAATTATGTGTAGAAGTCATTGCTTTGTTATGAGAAAGAATGTCTGGAAAAATGAATTTCACTGATGTCATTCAGAGTAACCAATATAAAGGGATCATTTTAGATCAAGTCATGTGGTCAATATCATGTGACAGGATGTGACATCATTCAGACACCTGCAACATTGACATGGTCGTGAAGCAAAGTAACTAACTCTCTCTTAAAGGGTTAGTTCACCCAAAAATGAAAATAATGTAATTAATTACCCGTAAGGCCTTCATTTATCTTTGTAACACAAATTAAGAAATTTTGATTAAATCCGATGGCTTAGTAAGAATCGAATCAGTGACTCAAATCAGTGACTCGGAATCCGAGTCACTGATTTGATTCGTAAAGCTCCGAAGCAGTGTTTTGAAATCGGCCCATCACTATATTGTTGAAAAGTCGTTATTTTGTTTTTTTGGCACACAAAAAGTATTCTCGTCGCTTTATAATATTAAGGTAGACCCACTGAACTCACATGAACTGTTTTAAATATGTTTTTAGTACCTTTATGGATCTTGAGAGAGGAAATGTCATTGCTTTGAATGCAGGCCTCACTGAGCCATCGGATTTAATCAAAATATCTTAATTTGTGTTCCAAAGACTTACGGGTCTTACGGGTGTAGAACGACATGAGGGTGAGTAATTACCCACATTATTTTCATTTTTGGGTGAACTAACCCTTTAACTATTTGGAAATTCATGTTTTCACTTGCTCATACGCATGTCCTGAAACATCAGGTCATTTGGTACAACCGCTATAAAACTTGGAAAATGTTGTAATATTTTAAAAACTTGTACTAAATATAAAATGTTGGATTCTCCTTTTGCTGGCTAGCCAACTAGCTTGCTAGCTAGATATCAGCCTGTTAGCTTTATTTGAAAATATCGTCATTCGGTATAACTAAAAGTGTCATTCGTTAAAACTGAAAAAAAAAAAAAAATGACAAAAGCAGTGTTAATTGATTATAAAAACCACATAATCTCATTGTTAACACTTAATAAAACTTCAAAATGAATTATATCTCCATTATGTCTTTTTTTACACTTTTACAAAACCTTATTCGTCAATGACCCACATATTTGTCTACTTGTCTATTCCTTCTGTCTGTTTATCTGTCTGTCCATCATCCAATCTATCATTTGTGTCCATTGTCTATCTATCTATCTATCTTACCTACCAAATTTGGGTTAAATATGGACAAACCCAACCGCTGGATTAAAAATTTAATTAAAAAAATTAAACCAATGGTAATTACATTGAAAAGACAATATGTTATGTTAAAAATAAAATGACCAAACTCACAATTGCTTTTGTCCTTATTTTTTCTCTTCAAATATGTAACATTGACAAAATAATTCAAGTTACATAACATTTCAATTATAACGGTTAATCTTTCCATTTATAAAACATCCCTCCCCTTTTCTCTTTTCATCTCTTTTCAATAGCTCGGTTAATAAAAGAAGCAAACCCACTGTAGGTGAAGAGTTGACTGATACCGACAATGGCTCATACAGTTCCAGGAAATTCCAGATCACATCATCTTCTATGTCAACAAACAGAGCTTTCACCTCTCTCACACAGAGTACACACAGAGAGAAGGCAGTGCTGACCTCCTGATAGAATGAAACAGGGATCAGATGGTAGATCTAGCAGCTATCGCTGTCCAGCAGTAAAAAACTAAACAAGGTACATACAGTGGTCCCTTTCAGACTCGCAATATAGAAGAAAAAAAGAGAATGAATTAATAGATGGACCACCTATGGCTCTGGAGATGGGATGTCACTGATAGCATGCATTTCCATCAGGTAACGAAGCCTTTTTTTTTTTTTTTTTTTACAAATGGCACAAAATAAATAAAATGTGCATGAAGTGAAAAGAGTCGATTAACCCAAGGTCGCTGTGATGCTTTCATGACCTCCTGAGTGCACTCGCATATTCTACTGCTCCCAAAAACAGTCTTATTTGTTTGCAGGGAAATCAATAGAGCTGATATATTAGGTCGGTATGGCTGTCTGGGATCAGGATTGGATCTCTGTGTGTGTCTAGTAATGACTGGAATCGGCTTGGGGGCGTGTGTGTGTGTTTTGGTGGCTTATGTTCCTTGTTCAGACAAAATTCCAGCAGTTCTTTCTGTCGTTCTCTCTGACTGTCTGTCTATCTGTCTATCTCTTTTTAGATTAACAGCATGGAGAGGAAGAAAAACACTTCATGCTTGAAAATTAACAAAAGCAAAATGAATCAATTCCAGCCACTTCCATAGAAGACAATAGATGGTTATGAGCATTAGACCAACAAACCTTGATTTGCCATTTGCTATCGCTAGTCAGAGACAGGTAGTTTATAATTTATGGGGAGGGTGCGTTATTATTCTAGAAAGCATTTCACTGGACCAAATATGTGTGAATTGAATTTCATACTCAATACACAGAACACCAGTATGCTAGCATATGGCCTTCTAAGCTAACAAACTATTTATTTATTTTTTTTATCCATAGGTTATTTAATAGTTAAACTTGTATGAAGTTACATGCAGTAATCACTGACGCTAACAGAAAGTGCAGTTGCTAGCGTACTGCAGCTTCCATTGGACTTATAAAGTGAGCAAAGCTATGAAGATGGATGGACAAAGAAAAGGGCAGCCACTTTGATAGCACCTAGAATCCCCAACAGCAATAATTGATTAATCATTCATTTTTAATGTGCCGTAATAGGATAAACAGAAGGCCCACAACTCATTGGAACTCAATTATTCATTATGCATTTCTTTCTTTTTTTATGGCAGCTAAATCGAGGTTGGTTTAATAGGTTCTGGCACACATTTCTTCCTGTCCAAGCCCTGTCCTTTATTATGCTGTTGTGAGTAAATTTGCAGCGAAGACACAAGCTGAATGCAGCAAAAACAGCAACGGATATCAAAAGGGATATCACAACGACTATTCCATTCATTTTTGGTTTATCAGAATACGGTTACAAATGCAGATTATTTTAATTTATCTGATTACATTAATTTTACATGAGATGTAAACCTACTATGGGTGATTTGAACCAAAACAAGTCGTTTCACCATGTTAGCTTTCAGCCTCAAGTTAGAGAGCGAGTTCAGAGTACATATTTAAAGGTCATTTAAATGCATTGAGTCACTGGAAATGTATTCTTTTAAAATGTATTGGGTTTACACTAACAAATGATACATTATACAATGCACATTCGTTATGGTAAGTACATGAAGAAGAAAGTCATTTTAGTTCACTGTTGTCTCAATATATCTCACTTTCATTTGTTGACATCAAAATTGCTTATGCTGTTCTATTCCTCATTTCTTGAGTTGCTTTAAAGGGTTAGTTCACCCCAAAAATTAAAATTCTGTCATCATTTACTTTGAATCTTCGAAACAAAAATACAAATTAAGATATTTTAAATGAAGTCTGAGAGATTTCTGTCCCGCCATTGACAGTCCACACAACTACCACTTTGACACTTCGAAAAGTTCATAAAGAGATTGGTTTAGTCCACATTTTCTGAAGAGACTTGATCACTTTATGTGATGAGATTTAATTTAGGCTTTTATTCACATCCGCAAGAACCAATCAGGTTTCTTCTCACGCGTCAAGCAAGTATGGTTGAGCTTCTGTTTATGTTCTCCGATCAATGTTTATGTGAATAAAAGCCTAAATTAAATATGCTCATCATATAAAGTGATCGTGTCTCTTCAGAAAATTTGGACTAAACCATTTACTTCATATGGATTGATTTTATGATCTCTTTATGAACTTTTTGAAGCGTCAAAGTGTCATTTGTGTAGCTGTCAATGGAGGGACAGAAATCTTTCAGATTTCTTTGAAAAACACTATATTGCCAAAGGTTTTGGGACGCCTGCCTTTACGTGCACATGAACTTCCGTAGGGTTTGATATGGAGTTGGCCCACCCTTTGCAGCTATAACAGCTTCAACTCTTCTGGGAAGGCTTTCCACAAGGTTTAGGATTGTGTTTGTGGGAATTTTTACCATTCTTCTAGAAGCGCATTGAGTCAGGCACTGCACTGATGTTGGACAAGAAGACCTGGTTCGCAGTCTCCGCACTAATTCATCCCAAAGGTGTTTTATCGGGTTGAGGTCAGGACTCTGTGCAGGCCAGTCAAGTTCCTCCACACCAAACTCTCTCATCCATGTCTTTATGGACCTTGCTTTGTGCACTGGTGTGCAGTCATGTTGGAACAGGAGGGGCCATCCCCAAACTGTTCCCACAAAGTTGGGAGCATGAAATTGTCCAAAATGTCTTAAGCATTAAGAGTTCCTTTTTTACTGGAACTAAGGGGCCAATCCCACACCATAATCCCCCCTCCACCAAACTTTACACTTGGCACAATGCAGTCAGGCAAGTACCGTTCTCCTGGCAACCACCAAACGCAGACTCGTCCATCGGATTGCCAGACAGAGAAGCGTGATTCGTCACTCCAGAGAACATGTCTCCACTGCTCTAGAGTCCAGTGGTGGTGTGCTTTACACCACTGCATCCCACGTTTTGCATTGTACTTGGTGATGAAGGCTTGGATGCAGCTGCTCGGCCATGGAAACCCATTCCATGAAGCTCTTTACACACTGTTCTGAAGCTAATCTGAAGGCCACAGGAAGTTTGGAGGTCTGTAGCTATTGAAAAAAAGAAAGTTGGCGACTTCTGCGCACCGTGTGCCTCAGCATGAGCTGACCCCGCTCTGTGATTTTACATGGCCTACCACTTTGTGGCTGAGTTGCTGTTGTTCCCAATTGCTTCCACTTTGTTATGATACCTCTAACAGTTGACCGTGGAATATTTAGTAGTGAGGAAATTTCACGAATGGACTTGCGTGGCATCCTATCACGGTACCACGCTTGAATTCACTGAGCTCCTGAGAGCGACCCATTCTTTCACAAATGTTTGTAGAAGCAGTCTGCATGCCTAGGTGCTTGATTTTATACACCTGTGGCCATGGAAGTGATTGAAACACTTGAATTCAGTGATTTGGAGAGGTGTCCCAATACTTTTGGCAATATAGTGTATCTTAATTTGTGTTTCGAAGATGAACAAAAGTTTTGCGGGTTTGGAACGTCATGAGGGTAAGTAATTGATTAAT
The DNA here is from genome assembly GCA_037101425.1 of Elopichthys bambusa. Lineage (NCBI taxonomy): Eukaryota > Metazoa > Chordata > Actinopteri > Cypriniformes > Xenocyprididae > Elopichthys > Elopichthys bambusa. Next base: position 8,590,261 of record CM074444.1, read on the forward strand.
TTTTTCCCCATTTTTGAGTGAACTAACTAAAATATATTTTAAATGAATTGATTTAAGTATGTAAATAAAAACAAGTAATGTAATTCACATGCAATTCATGTTTTTAGATGGCCTTCCAAGGTACTTCAAAGAAAACCATTGTACATTTTGGTTAATAAACCAAACTGTAACTAAACCAAATCTTCTGATATTTCTGGTTCTGCTTTTTGAAATTGTTCATATAGTATTGGAAGGAGACCTCGGGGGCATCACCCATCCTTCATTCCTGCTCCCAGGGGGCGGCAGAGGAATGCATGGCCCAGTTTTCACACCCAGGGACCAGCGATGGAGCCACAGGCGACGCTACATTCATTAACAGTGTTCAATTTGCCTGTAACGGCTTTTCTCCGTCCCGGCCCCTCGGTTACGTCTCCTGCCCGGCTGCCTGTAGTCCCACAGCTCACTGTGCCTGTAATTAATCCATTCATCTCCCACAGCCCGGATCAATGAGCCCTGACACAGAGACAGTACGGACCAAAACACTGTCTGCACATACTGTACCATACCCTCAAAACCAACCTCATGCTTGTTGCATGAACAAATAAAATATGTACATGTACATAAACCAGCTTCTTCTATCAAAATAACAAGCTACTTGTACACATAAATGTAATGACTGTATTGATCTGTGGCCTAGAGGCTGTTCATTAAGTTTTCCACAGTTCTCTGTTTTTTCTCCATTGGCAATATAAATATTCAGCTATTTGGAAATCTAGCCCTAATATAATGTCTGAAAAATCTATTTCAATGCCCTGTACTCTCATGAAAAATAGACTTTGATTTAGAAAATGTCTAAGCACTGACTATATTAGAATTATATTAAGATTCTCAATTTGGTTTGTCCTAAATAGGTCTGTTATGATGATTATTCAGGGGTAAATGGCAATTAAAAAGAGTGTTGGCTGAAATTGATTTATATTCGATGATCCCATGACATAAAATGTCTGTCTATATTAAAACAGTCTGGTATAAACACACACACACACACACACACACACACACACACACACACACACAGAGAGACACACACAGAGACACACAGAGACACACAAAGAGACACACACAGGGCTCCTGCCATGACCCGGCCACACTAAATCCCTCTCCGCACACTGCAACCAGAGATCAATAAGTAATTTTTGGGGGGCTGATTAGTTTGCAGTGGTAAAGGAGAAGCCGGCCGCCTTTTTTCCTGAGGATATAATCATGCCCTAAAAAGCAGCCTTATCGGTGAGCATAATGACGGGAATCGGCTAATGCCATGATGCTATGATGCAAGATTTAGGGCAGATACAAATGAGGAGTGTTATGGAGAAAGCCACAGATTTGTGTGGAGATATTTAGGGAGCATCATGCTTGCTGATCTCCAATTGGGTACCAGATTCTCATCATTTTCTATAAACTACATATTTCATAATTCTTTGTAAACCTGCATTCTGGGTTTTGACACTTTTTTAATTAAAGAAACAGAACAGAAAATTATTGCCAGTGATGACAACAGAATCAAGCTGATCTATCTATCTATCTATCTATCTATCTATCTATCTATCTATCTATCTATCTATCTATCTATCTGTCTGTGTCTATCTATATATCTATCCATCCATCCATCCATCCATCCATCCATCCATCCATCCATCCATCCATCCATCCATCCATCCATCCATCCATCCATCCATCCATGAGAACCTTTAGTGAGTTGATCGCAGTGTTCGGAGACCAAGGGTTAGTTCAGTGTAATTCACAGCAACTTACAAGGTAGGCAGTTACAATATGTGTAGTCAAATAGATTTGGTGTCCGATATGTTGGAGTAATACATTTGTGCTGGTGTGTGTGTGTGTGTGTGTGTGTGTGTCTGTCCCCATGTTAGACATAATTAATCAGGCTCTGATGCTGGATGACAAAATAACCTTCTAAAATTCATATAGATGAGTGCATAGTACAATTGCAAAATGTACAGTATGTCATCTGGGACATAACTATGGTATTAGGGGGAGGCACGTTCTGATTCTAGAGAGCATTTGATCGGACAAAATGATTGAGTTCAGGATGTCATATCCTGAACAATATTTTTGGTCTTTTTAATGTAAAACACTAATTTTAATGTAAAAACTGAAATGTAAATGTAAAAAAAAAAAAAAAAAAAGAGAGAGCAAAACTGCAGAGGGAAAAGAAAGAAGTCATTTACAAGTTGTTAGTCCCCAGTGAGGGAGGTAGTAAATTCTGGAGTCTGTTGCCCTCAGAAAGACTAATGGCCATGCTGAAGATATGAGGGCAACATTAAGTAAATATATGACTCTCTTTAAACACGAACGGTGTTGCTACGGCAACAGCACCATACAGAATGGTGGACGGGGGGAAAATCTGGCAGCATGCTGGGTGTGAAAACATACGGATGCGTGTTTTTGAAAAATACCCATACGTGTCTTCCCGAGAGGTTTAAATTAGAGACTCAGATGATGTTGTGGATGTTTCATCCTCAGGCGGCAAGATGGATGTGGGAGAAAGTGGGTGACATGGAGAAATTAAAGTCATCTTAAAGAGTATGTGGATCTATTAATGAAATGGTTCTGTTTTTTTTTTAACTGGGACACTAGAGAAAAAGACTGAGGTGCCGTTTACACAACACCATTTTCAACTAAAAATGGAAAACTTTTTTGTCCGTTCATTTACACAACGACAGCGTTTTGGGGGCCTGAAAACGCAAACTTTTAAAAACAGGTTTCAAAGTGCACGTTTTTGAAAAAAACGCAAATTTGTGAAAACGGTGACATCATTCACATGCGTATTACATGTTCAGTCTATAGGCGCATAGTGTTTCTTTAGAAAGTGACATCGCCATCTACTGGCCTGGCATGCATAATACAACATTTTGAATCGTTTTCACAGATCCGTGTGAAAGGGGATCGTTTTGACAATGTTGTCACTTGTACGCAAAAAAAGTAAAAGTAACTGTTGTCATGTGAACGTACCCTTAGTTTGCAAAATCTACAGAGCAAGTAATATTGATTAAGCTACATGCTACAAGCTACATATATACATACATATGCTTATAGTGCTTCAACTATCAATTTCAAAGAATCATCCATAATAAACCGATTCATTAAAACAACATACATTACCCAATGCTCTTTATTCTTCCATAGATGCTTTTGAGGTCACGCCACATGTCTTTGTGTGTGTAGTTTTATATAATAGCGATCACAGCAGCTTGAACTCTCAAACTAAAGGGTGATGTTCTCATCTAAATATACAGCACCCAGCAGTGTCATAATACACATATATTTGTGCTTAACTTTGCAGAAAATTATAAAGGGTAATGTTCAAAATACCACTTATATCTAATGGGCCTCAGCTTGGGACAATTTATCACTAGAGAAGTTCAAACGCAGAGAGTTTGCCCTACTACAAGACTTTGAATATGAATTACAAAATACGAGCTTTCTGTTCAGACAGCTAAACAAAACCACATTAAAAAAAAAAGCCTCATTCTTGTTCTACGATATTTGTAGAGGAGAGTTTTGCATGATATTCTGTCGCTATCGCATTATTATGAGACCACAAGGCCTCACGTTTATTACTAACTCCTGAGGGTCATATACAGTTCCACCCTGTAAATTCTTATGGACAAGAGGGGGGTGTGAGTGTCCTGAAGACCGTTGTGTGTATGTGAGTGTGTGTGTGAAGTCACCATTATTTTCTCTCTCTTAGCCTAAGATTGATTAACAGCCCAGCTATAAATGGTCAGTTGCACCAAAGCATGTGACGAAAATGAATTTCATCCCCTCCCCACTTCCACATTCACAAATACAACAAATCCCTCATTCTTTCCTGAAGCCCCCTGGAACATATGGCAGTGAAAACTTCAGCCTGTACATCAATAACGGCCCTGCAGTGCAGACAGGAATATGAGAATTTTATTTTATTATTATTTTTTTTTTCAAGAGATGAGATGATACATTCTCTTGAAAGACTGTAAAATTCATCAGCAGAGGAGCTCCCTCTACTGGAGAATGTACAGTACTGACATTCACATAAAAATGGGTCATATTTGCTTTGAACAAATAGCAGATTACTCTAATAAAATGTTGGTTTTAGCAAAACAAAGCATTTACCTGAAGAAAACTGTTTCAAGATTATTGTGTCTGTCATGTACTTCCCACCAACATACATAGGCAAAATAAAAATACTTATTTGAAAAACAAAATACTATTAAAAAAAAAAAAAAAAAAAAAAAATGTATTATTTACTCAAAATATTACTTTAAAAATATCTATAAAATATAACAGAACTGCCTAACATTCAACAATTTCATATTTTCCACAAATTTTGCCAGTTTGGTAATTGTAAGTGAGCAAGAATAAATTGCGATTATATGGTTGCATATTGTAAATGTTTTGTATTTAGTAGTACTAAAACTTTTGTTTACCTAATTTAGATTTATTTAAGCAATAAAAAATAAGAATTTGGCAGGAGACCAAACTAACTTAACAGTAATGAAATAATGCAAAGGACAACTGATTCTCTAGCTGTCATCTCAGGTTTATTTGCTCTCTTTCACTATCTTTCTGAAACAGACACATGCATTCATTCATATTGTATTCGTGTTGTTTCAGCAGTATTTTGCATTATTCTTCCACACATATTTAGTCATCTGTGAATGATGTACAAGCATCTTCCATTACCATGATGAACAGAATAAAGGTGCGAAGAGAATGAACTCAATTAATCAAACAACAGCTGTATCTGCCTGCCTTTTGACTCTGCAGTGTCACTTTTGAGTGCTTTCCTCTGATAGTTGTGTAGAGCTTCGCAAGGGGTCGGTAAGGTTAACAGGAAGTGACACGCTGTTTCTTCGCTGCTGTTTCAATGGCTTAGTCATATCTGCATGCAGAGCACGATCCCAGTCACTCCACAGAAGTGGATCAACATTGTTCATTAGTACAGCAAATTAAAACTACACACTCTCACACACACCAGCACAAATGTATTACTCCAACATATCGGCCACCAAATCTATTTGACTACACATATTGTAACTGCCTACCTTGTAAGTTGCTGTGAATTACACTGAACTAACCCTTGGTCTCCGAACACTGCGACCAACTCACTAAAGGTTGTCAGGGATAGATAGACAGACAGACAGACAGACAGACAGACAGACAGACAGACAGACAGACAGATAGATAGATAGATAGATAGATAGATAGATAGATAGATAGATAGATAGATAGATAGATAGATAGATAGATAGATGATAGATAGATAGATAGATAGATAGATAGATAGATAGATAGATAGATAGATAGATAGACAGACAGACAGACAGACAGACAGACAGACAGACAGACAGACAGACAGACAGACAGACAGACAGACAGATAGATAGATAGATAGATTGCAGTCATTAGACAGTAACCCGGCCCATAAAGTGCGCTCAGAGAGGACTCATCGAGGGGTAAAATGATAGAACTACATATCCACGCCTCTGGTTTAAAGAGGGGATTTCAAAGAGCCATTATAGAGAAATGAAATGAGCGTCTTGAGTCCATCCCTCTGAGATTAGCCCTTCTTTTTCTCCTCCATCAGTGTAGATGAATCGTCCTCTCCGTTCCTTTGCTCACACGTTCTGTCACTCACACCGCAGACTCCATCAAGGGAGATCACTGTGACAAACAGGATTTCTCAATCCATAATCCACTATTCTCACAGCCAATTAGCAGGGTTAATTAGTTGAGTGAGTGCCAAGTGCCACCAAAGTGGGCGAGGTGCTCCATGTGGCAGAGCGCTGGTGAACTACTGCTACAATTTTTTTCCCACATGGAGTTCATTGAAGGTTCATATTCATATGTTGGTCCAATGTGGTGCCCACTTTTTCAACCTATTCTTAAGTCATCTACAAAAATTGGAATGTAATATGATACGGGTAGTAGTGAAGTGTCTATGAATCATTTCAAATATGAATTTGTTTGCAAAGTATATATAAATAACTGAATTGCAAACAGGAACTATTTCGGAGTAAAACTGTGAAAACTAGTAAAAATCTTTTGAATCAGAAAATAGAATGAAATATAAATATTAGATAAAATACTTAAATGAAAATAAGAAATGTTGCCTTGGCATAAGTTGAAGTTGAACAAAACGAAACGAAACGAAACAAAACATAAAACTAAACTAAAATAAATAAAGTACACACATTTATATTTTATACATTAAAACAATTTGTTTTGTAAAATAAAAAATAAAATATATGATTTAAAATAAGATAATAAATAACACTAATAATATATAAATAATGCTCATTAACTGATTTAAGGCTTAGTTATATTTAACTATAGATATTAAAATTCAGCATTCATCAAAATATTAAAAAAAAAAAAACTCTTTTGGGAACACTTATGGTTAATGATGACTCAGTGAATCAGATGTTTGAACAGGTTCATTAAAGTCAGCAGATTCATGAAGAGATTGTGAATTGTGTCATCCGATCAATACACTGAAAAGAGTTATGCTTATATAAATAGTTAAAACATTACGGTCATATAAAGATATGATTTATAGTTATTTACCACTCAATTTGCGCATACATGAAAATGAAAGGCATAGGAGCTACGATTGCAAAAGTTCAAATCTGATCATGTTAGGGATATGTTTTTTCACAAAGGAAGGGATAGAGGTGCTCTTTGTCTGTGCAATGTATGGGAAAAGAGCAGGATCTTGTAATTATAGAGCAGGTTTCGGCCTTTGATGGACAGGTGTAATCCCAGTGTGCATTCGGCCGAGAGCAGTGGCCATTGAGTCCTCCTCTATCCCAGCTTGCCTTGCCCTTTGCTTCTTGCTGGCTAAATGGCAGCTATAAACATGGCAAGCCATCAAAACAATGACAAAGCAACTGACAAATGCAGACCTCTCTCTGTGTAATGTGCTGTTCCAGAGAGGCAAGATAATCAAAACATAACACAAAGACCTTTGTGTGTGTGTGTGTGTGTGTGTGTGCGTGTGTGCAGACCAAGCTTCTCTATAATGAAGAGAAGAAAAAATAGATTTTAAACCAAATCAACTAGCTAGTCATGACTTATTCCCAAAACTGTATTGTCGCACATTTGTTCAAGCATGTTGATTACTGTCCCCGTGTTGATAAAAAAAATAAAGCAGTGTTGTATGTGCTGTGTGGAAACATGATGCTTATTGTAGTTTTAGAGTAAATGTGAACATTTACTCATCTCACTTGCACAAAAACATTCAGTATTCCTCAACATTAATAAAAACAATGAAATGCAATCTCATAATTTCACACAAACATGTAATAATTAACTATATGCAATTACACAAATATACTTTATGTATTTAATCTCACTTTATTAACCAATGTCTTTGCTACTGACCTTCAGCGATTTAATTCAACCATACTGATAAGTAAAAATTACTTTAGATTAGATTTAGAAATAAGAGTGTTGAACTTCCTTCTTCTGTATCCTATTCTTCTTTTATCCTAATCTTAAAGGTTTGTTTGAGCTGCGCCCTCTACTGTACAGGTGTAAATATGCATTTCCTTCAGTCTGAGGCTCATTCATTTCGCTTTTGGTGTGAAAGGGCCTTTACATTTGCCAAAAATAGAACTATTTTTTATTTTATTTTTTTTTATTATAAAACAAGCAAGCCCAGCCCAGGTGATAAAAAGTAATGCAAAAGTAACGCAATTAGTTACTTTTTTTAGCGAGTAACGCAATATTATAATGCATTACTTTTAAAAGTAACTTTCCCCAACACTGATTACAAGTAACTATCCCTAAACCAAACCCTAACCGTAACTCTATAGTAAGTACATGTAGTTAATTAATATTACTCAGTATAAATTTGAGTAAGTACAATGTAACTACCTTACTTTACAATCTAGGTTAACCATAACGTCTATTAAATAATCTGTTTGAGACTGAATTAATGGCAGATCCAATGGACATGACATCTGAAGTTTAATTCTCATTTTTCTCAGTTGTTTTGCTTTATTTCCAGATTCAGTCATAAGCTTGTTCTTATGTACTAGAACACGAACGCATAAACTAAAAGATGTAAATTACATTTCTATATATTCGAAATGAAACATATAGATTGTACTGCATGTCAGCTTGCTTATTTTGCTCAAGATAATGCAATTTATTAAGTCCACATGTCATGCAAACAAGAAACGTCCCAACAACACAACTTTGCGACGGTGTTTGCGAATGTCACATTGATCGTTGAACTATGCTGAACTAAATTAATAAATAATGATTTTTGGAAATGAATCAATACTGAACTTACTTAAGCTGGACAATGATACTATTTTCTTCTACAGCTGCTGTACAGCCAAAACAAACTTTGTTACTTTATGTTCCAGTTATCACTGTTAAGCTGCTTTGAAACAATGTGCATTGTAAAAAGCGCAATATAAACAAAGGTGACTTGACTTGACCACAGTTGACTTGACAACAATGCTTTTGGGAAACACGCTCCTGGGTAGTTTAGTGTGTTGCTATGCAGTAGCTAATTAATTTTAATTAATTTTAGAATTAATAGTTGCTAAAGTGTCCTGTCTGGTTTTAATGTGTTGCTATACGGTTGAAAGGTGTTATGGTTGGTTTTAGCATTTTACTATGCAGTTGCAAAGGTTTTCCAATTTTAGGGTCCGCCAGGCAAAAACAACAACATCAAACACCTGACTGCTTAGATACAGTAAGTATATAGTACCATTCATTCCTGTAGTACAAAACGTGTATAAGTTTAGTACTTAGCATTATGGGGTTTGTTCAAATCATTAATGCTAAATATGAGCGATGAGCAAAGCTATTAAATTATTCTCCTCCTATCCGAGTTTTCCTGCAGACGTAGACACAAACTTCCTGCGAAAGGTCCCTCTGCCTCCGTTCCAGAGGTATTACATTTCTGCTCATCTAATCTCTGTCACGCACAATAAGACCCACAGCAGATAGGGGCTACATTTCTCGCTGCTCCCATTCACGCCGGTCCCTTATCTGGCCGCAAACACATTTCAGCAGTAAGTAGACCTGGCCTGCTGATTCCGGGCTTCTGTTGGCTTTAGCCGGGCTTAGACGATCCGGCATCTTCTGAGTTTCCACTACCCCTAACACACACGCAAACCACACACCGACACAAAAAGAGTATTTACTCAAGGCTGTGTCAGGAGTTATTAAACTTTAATCTGGGTAAGAAGAGCATATTCCTGCAATGAATTATAGATGACACAGGTTACAGTCCCCGTGTGACCCCTGCTTCCCCCCACAAAGATCAAATGCGGCAGCTTTTTTAATAAACTGTATTATAAGCCGAGAGCCAGGGCCACTGCCACCCAAGATGGAATTTCAAATAATAGAAAAAGAATTTGAGATGGAGAGACTATAAGCCTAAAGTAAATTATGGTTGCCGGTGTCTGGGCATTAATACCTGTCTGTGTGTGTGTGTGTGTTTGACCATATTTACTGGATTGGCCGAGTTTCAGTTGCACATTATTTCTTGAGTGTTGAAGATGATACGGTACACGTCTGGTTACTATATGTGTGTAAGCGTGTTTGTGAGAGTGTAACAGGCAAAAATCTGATTTTCTGTGGTCATGCACAGGGTCCTGGCTGGATCCCGTCTGCTCGATGGCTTCTTAGCCAGATTCCCAAGCTGTCATTACGATTAGTTTGGCTTTTAACGCCCACTTGGTCCTCTGTTGTAGCTCATTAACAGAACTGACCTTGTCCATCCTAAAACCCCCTGACATACTTCTCAAAGACAGATGAGACTGAAAGGACAAGAAAAACATACGGTACTTTTATTCCTCATTAAAAATCGAATCTTGTAAATGACAACAAATTACAAACTTGTTGATTAATTTCAGGCTGTGTACTCTAGTTAATAACTTTATCATAACATTAACATTTAGTCATTCAGCAGATGTTTTTTATCCAAAACTACTTACAAATTAGAAAAAAAAGAGAGGGTAGAAGGCAAAAATATTAGCAATGCTGCAATACCCAATTTCAAGAGTAAACCGGAGTAGTAGAAACTACAGCACAGTATACTGTGAGAGAAAGGAAGAAAATAAGAGATTTGGAATTATTAATAAAAGAATTATCAATAAAAGTCATAACGGCCCATTCACACCAACAATGATAACTATATTAGCATCCATACCAGCGGACAATATTGTTCTGTTTACTCTAAGCTTGTACTTATCTGCCGCTTTAAATGCTCGAGCTCGTTATAGCAGGATTGATTCTGATTGGCTGTCAGTGTTTTGATCGTTCATCAGCTGGATAAAATCGTTCTGATAGTGATTCGAATTGTGATGACGTTATCGTTATGTTGTAGCTGTGTTGTGGACTCTGTTATTCTATAATATTAGGAACGATTTTTAGAACTATATCTTTATTTGTGTTGTCAAATTTTCATGCGTAAATGCATGTGATTATTTTTTCAGTTTAATCACATTAAAAACATTTAACGCAATTAATGCAGCATCTGTTTTTTCCATCATAATTTGGCTAGCATTACATTATATGGTCATGCTCTTATTCACGCAAATGCTTTTAAACTATAAGCGCCACAAGACAAACGAGAATGCGCTGTCTGTGAATGTCGTGTCTGTGACACGCACACGACTCATGCACAGAAAGACGCACCAGTATAGAGTTTTCATTCGCGCTTCAACAAACAATAACACACAGAATTATGCCAAAATGCCCATTTTGTCGAGTATCCTTATAAAAGCAGTCTTAAATGCGTTAAATAACATCTTAAATGAACTTAAAGAGTTTTAAGTAAAAAATTAGATACGTGTCAGATCCGCGTCATGTTCAGCAGTGGCAGGTCTTAAAGCCACAGCAGCCTAATAAACTATTTGCTGTGATGTCTATCATTAATGTTAATCAAAGAACAAAGGTAACGGAGAAAATGGTTGCTTTAAGTAAGCAATAAGGTACGAGAGGCTGTGCTGTATCGTGAACTCCGCATCGTGTCGTGCCTAACAACGCCCTTCAGCTGTGACTTATTCACGTTACAGCACTAGCCTCGAGTACCTTATTGCTTTTATAAAACTGTTACCACAAATATATATACAAATATTACAGCCAAAAATAACAAGACGCAACTGACAAATGCTTTGACTAGTGCTGTCAGTCACGGGAAAACCCCTTAACTGTTAAAAGGACAAGATAATACATCGGACATTTAGCAACATTTAGCAACAGATGATTTATTATGAACATAGGACTGACCTGAAGGAAAATGCTAAATCTGAATGCAAGTAATAAACTCGCTCACTCGATCTCTCTCACAATACTCTTCTAGTTCTACGTAATACAGGAAGCTTCAATGAACAATATCAACTGAGAATATACATTTTACGTTGCTAAGAGTGGTTGCTAAGGGTGTTGTGTAGTGATACACAGAACCGTTGCGTGAAGTGGTCATAGCTTGTTATCGTGAATAAAACACAGATATTGGCCAATCAGAATCAAGGACAGGAACTAACCGTTTTATAATAAGGATTAATCTATATTTAATTTATAATTTATGCAGTGAAGACTGTAAAGTGCTTGATAACTTTATTCAGTTTCTGTATATTTCCTACCTGTTAGGCCACAGGTAAATATGATTATTATAATGGGTTTATGTAAAGATTGTTTTAAGTTCACTTAAATTAAAAGTTGTTACTTTTTAAAGCCTAAGAAATGTTGAAATTGATAGCTTTCAGTTATATTGTAATGTTGAATGTCTATAATTAATGTTTTAAAAAAAAATTCATAGAGACTTCAGTACCAGTATTAGTATCAGTGATACTGGCCTTCATTCATAAAAAGATGCCATTAAACAATTATTTAAAATATACTGGTTAAGTTGTTTGTACATAAATTTGAAATTATTACAATATAAAAATATTAAAAACGGTGATGTTTTTAATCGTGATTAATTATAGAAAAAAATTGTGATTAATTCGTTTTTTTTTTTATAAGGATTCTACATTATCATCCTTTGTGTGAACAGGCCTTAAGTCTGAAATATGATCATGGCCTTTGTGGTGCAAAAATGACAATTCAGAAAATACTGCTAATAAATATGCATCTCTCTGAAATACTTGCTTCTGATCGGTCAACTGTGGAATTGATCAATCAAGTAGTCCTTCATTCATCTATAATTAAATTGTTATCCTCCTGCATCACTCTCACTTTTCATACAAGAAATTTAACGAGTCATCCAACTCAAAACGGTTAACAACTGTAGTGAAAAAAGGCCTTGGAGGCCTCTATCGCAGCATAAACCTTCTGATGGACTGCTAGAAGCTCAAGAGTGCCCAGCAAGAAAATGAATCTGTCGCTTGGAAGAACAAGGAAACAACAACAAGAAATGCAAGAGAACTTAAAATAGAGGAAGACATGATTTTTGAAGCTACATTTGAAGCTACATTTGTTATCAGTTTAATATTTCATCATGACCATGTACAATTATTGCAAACAATAAATAGCTCCCTGTGCACAAAGAGCCATTCAGCAAATGCTAAATAAGTCTGTTTCATAAAGAGTTTTGTAAAGTTCCAAAGCATTAAAACATCTTATTCTCATATACTCTATGCCTCACAGTGATGTCATCTCCCCTACAGTCGTTCTCGCTGGTGAGAACAATCTATCGCAAATATAAGCCATGTGAAAAATGATCACCAGTGGCTCTCGAATGCGTTCCACATTGAGGGCTTTTTTTTTTTTTTTTCCTGCAGGTTTGGAAGAATAGACTTTCACAAAATCTACTGCAAATTGCTCTTTGATGAGAATGTCAGCTGGCCTGAGCAATGGCATGACGCTCGACCCCGCAGTCCGGCACACGGCCATAAAAAGGCCAGGAAACAGAGACATAGGGAGAAGTCTGACGCCGTAAGTCTTCATGACGCTAACTAGGCACAGGTCACCGTGTGCTGTTAAAAGAGTCACATTCCTCTTCCTGTTCAGAATGAGGAATGACATGAGGGGAATGTAGTTCGCTTTTGTGGGATTTCAGATTCTTGGATGGAAAATGGGCAAGAAAATGTGCCGACTAGCCAAAGTGATTCCTTAAACAGCTGATCTGGGACTTGTGGGCTTGTAGGAAGTGTAGGCTACATCTACACTTATCCAGATACATTTAAAAACACATAATTTTCTTTTTAAGTTTTGGCCCACACTGAGTCAGCATTTTTGACCAGCAAAAAATTAGTTTTTCTTTTTAAATGTTCTCTTTGAAAACGCCATTTTCACATTGTAGTGTGGACAGTTAATATGGAGGTATTCGAAAACTATGATGCACGTTTAGTTATTTAACACATATTGTACGCATATATATCTATGTTTATACCGGTATGTCCCTGCTATATGCTACTCACTTTCAAAGTGTTGCTAAAGATACATGTTACTTTGCATAATATTCTCATCAGCTCATTAGAAGAAACTCCAGGACCTGAAATTAGTGGCTGCGTCGGAAACTGCATACTCTCTTGAGTAGGTACTTATTTTGAATAAGTAATTCGACTACTAAAAAAGTATGTTCTATATAGTATGACTGTAATCAGGACATAGGCTACTACATTTGCCATGTTACCCTTATCACATAACCTACTGTACCAGCATCAGTTGCGTTGCTTCACAGCAATTCACAAATCCTCTCCCGTGGCCTCATGGGATAGTAAAGTGTCCATTGTATGCACTCTTCAGAATCTCGCCGGAAGTAGAAGGCCATCCGGGTACTTTTTACCTACTCTTTTATGAATACTGTGAATTCGGACATATTTCTTTTGTCACATACTGTTTTTCGCCTACTATATAGTAGAGAACTATGCGATTTTGGATGCAGCCAGTGTGTCAGACAGAGGAGACTTTCAAAATGTGCAGTGTTGGGGGTCCTCCAGAACCAGGGTTGAGAAACGTTGTTTTAGACCATACATGGAATGGCGAATGACTGCGACCTTGATGCACAAGTAAGTGGTGGGATATTTTGCTAAAAAATTATTGTGCCGGAAGAATAGTTTTATTATGTAACTTTATTATGTCTGGCCTCTCAATACCACCTCAAACCGAGCAGTTTTTAAGGATCGGTATTAGGGCCAATTAAGCATTTTTAACTGATTAGTATTGGCTATACTAAGCCCAATCTTGATGCTCACGTGCTTTGGGCGGTGGACAGGGGTCAGCATGGGCACCCTGACTGGTCTACGGCTATGCAGCCCCATACACAACAAACTGTTATGCACTGTGTATTCAGACACCTTTCCATCAGAAACCAGCATTAACTTCTTGAGCAATTTGAGCTACAGTAGCTCGTCTGTTGGATCGGACCACATGGACCAGCCTTCACTCCCCACATGCATCAATAAGCCTTGGCCGCCCACGACCCTGTCACTGGTTCACGACTGTTCCTTCCTTGAACCACTTTTGATAGATACTGACCACTGCAGACCGGGAACACCCCACAAGAGCTGCAGTTTTGGAGATGCTCTGACCCAGTCGTCTAGCCATCACAATTTGGCCCTTGTCAAACTCGCTCAAATCCTAAGGCTTGCCCATTTTTCCTGCTTCTAACACATCAACTTTGAGAACAAAATGATCACTTGCTGCCTAATATATCCCACCCGCTAACAGAGATAATCAGTGTTATTCACTTCACCTGTCAGTGGTCATAATGTTATGCCTGTATTTTACATTACATCAGCTGTCATGCAGGTGTCGTGCAGTAGATGGCGATATGCACTTCAAGTGGGTTTGCCAACCGCCATTAAAAGGGAAAAGAAGAAGCCCAAATGTATTTGCATGACACATGAGAACCAATGAGGTCTGTTCTGGTGCGTCACATGCACATTTTTGGCATTTAGCATATTTGATGCACACTTTTGTAAAAAAAAAAAAAAAAAATTAGAATGATTTTATTTACTGTTTGCTTTTATCTGCTGTCAGACTATCTGAGACATCATTGCCATAACGCATTGGTATGGGTTGCGTCTTGCTTCGTACTTGACTGACAGGCTGGCATTCTGACCACAAGTTTCATGCTTTCTAACCTTATCCACCTTTTTTTTTTTTTTTTTTTGCAATTATTCTGTTAATTGTACATACAAAATACAGTAAGTTTATATCAGTAGTCAAATATTCATAATTGTGACCACACAGTCTGTTTACAATGTCTAACATTCTAACAGATGTTTAAATCTACCAAACTCTAGGAAAATACAAGTACCGGATCGGGACTTGGTATCAACATATACTCAATATTCAATGACTCTTCAATGATTGGATTGAAAAAAAATAAAATAAAAACACATGGGACATCCCTATTTTTTTTACACATGTTCAGTTATATGATTAAGCATTTTCTGACATTTAAATTTGAATGAGAAACTTTTGGAAAATGCTAGGGTGAACAGAGAGCATTTTGAAATGAAAACACCTTTTTAAATGTATCCAGATTAATGTAGACATAGCCTAAATCTGTAAAACAGTTGGCTTTTTTGTCTTTCTCCAACCCAAAGCACAAGTGACTATATAGCTCTTTTGGATCAGAGATTTTGCTTTAGCACAGCAACTTGAGAAGCCTTCTGATACAAACTTCAACATTTCACCTTGTAAGACTACCTGTGGAAACACAATCAAGCCTGACCCAGGAAACAAAATACAGTACCACTCGTTTGTACAAATATGTATTGTGAAACAGCATGATAGCTTGGATTAGCATGACCGAGCCAAAACAATGTGTAAGAAAGACAGAAATTACACAGCAAGAGCTGGATTGTTGTGATGTGGTGTGCCAGGCGTGAAGGTGCGTGCGTGACCTGAGGAGAGGCTGACGCAGGTGATCAGATTAGCAAGGCTAGCGCTGTAGCATGCACGCCCAGCGAGAGACTGCCTGACTAGTCATTATCTAAAGTACTTATTTCAGTACAAACCCAGCATGCTGCTTGCACAGCGGATGGTGTAATCTGCCTCTCGCTATTTAGATCAAACAAAACAGGCATACAAGTAGTGTGGGAAAAAAATACATACAGATTATTGAAATCTCATGGACGTCAGGCTCATTGTGGCCCTACTGAAATATTTTGTGACCTTGGAATAACAGCGCAATGCAATCAGACAAAAGAAATTATTGAATTAAACTGATCAAAAATGGTAGTAAAGACATTTATAATGTTATAAATGTGTTTTTTTTTGTTTTTTTTTATGCCGTTCTTTTGAACTTTATATTCATCAAAAAAATCCTGAAAATAAATCACGGTTTCCACAAAGATATTAAACAGTACAACCGTTTTCAACACTGATATTAAGATGACGACGACGAAGAAGAGGAAGAAATGTTTCTTGAGCAGCAAATCAGCATATTAGAATGATTTCTGAAGGACATGTGACACTGAAGATTGGAGTAATGATACTGAAAATTCTGCTTTGACATCACAGGAATAAATTACATTTTAAAATATATTAAAATAGAAAACAGTTCTTTTAAATTGTAATCATATTTCACAATATTACCAGTTTTACTGTAAAAACACACATACAGTGGTGGTCAGAATTATTGGCACCCTTGGTAAATATGATCAAAGATGACTGTACAAATAAATCTGCATGGTTTATCCTTTTGGTCTTTAATTCATAAAATTAGCAAAAATCTAACCTTTCAATGAAGGAAAAGTATTGAAAGTGGGGGGAAATCACATTATGAAATGTTTTTCTCCAAAACACGTGGGCCACAATTATTGGCACCCTTTTATTCAATACTTTTTGCCAAGATAACAGCTCTGAGTCTTCACCTATAATGCCTGATGAGTTTGGAGAACACTTGAGATCAGAGACCATTCCTTCATGCAGAATCTCTACAGATCCTTCAGATTCCCAGCTCCATGTTGGTGCTTCTTCTCTCCAGTTCACTCCACTCATTTTCTTTAGGGTTCAGGTCAGGAGACTGGGATGGCCATGGCAGAAGCTTCATTTTGTGCTCAGTGACACATTTTTGTGTTGGTTTTGATGTTTGTTTTGGATCATTGTCCTGATGGAAGATCCAACCACAGCCCATTATTGGATTTCTAGCAGAAGCGGCCAGGTTTTGATTTTTTATCTGTTAGTATTTGATAGAATCCATGATACCATGTATCTGAACAAGATGTTCAGGACCTCCAGCAGAAAAATAGGCCCACAACATTAAAGATCCAGCAGTATATTTAACCGTGGGCATGGGGTACTTTTATCCATGTGTGCACCAAACCCATCTGGTGGGTTTGCTGCCAAAAAGCTCTTTTTTTTAATTTCATCTGACCATAGAAGCTGGTCCTGTTTGAAGTTCCAGTTTTGTCTGACAACTGAATATGCTGGAGATTGTTTTTGGATGAGAGCAGAGGATTTTTCTTGAAACCCTCCCAAACAACTTGTGGGGATGTAGATGCTGTTTTTTAGGCTTTCTGAGACTCAAGGCTCAACTAATCTCTGCAATTCTCCAGCTATGATCCTTGGAGAGTCTTTGGCCACTCAAACTTTCCACCTCACCGTGCATTAGGATGATTTAGACACACGTCCTCTTCCAGGCAGATTTGTAACATCTTTAGCTGATTGGAACTTCTTAATTATTGCCCTGATGGTGGAAATGCGGATTTTTAATGCTTCAGCTATTTTCTTACAGCCACTTTCTATTTTGTGAAGCTCAACAATCTTTTGCTGCACATCAGAACTATATTATAATTAAATATAATAATAGAATAGAATACAATTACTTGCGTTGCATTAAGGATTTCAAGTTTCAGTTAAGGTTTATGTAAAACCCATTTCCATAACAATGAATATTATATTGACCCAAATTCGTTACGCTCCATTAACAATGACAACCTTTAATTGCATGTTTGCTGTTAGGATGTACTGTTTTGCATAATGGAAATGATTGCATTAAGCATATAATGGTAAAATATGTGTTTTTGTCGCATAGAAATAAGGTTCTCTATACACAACGGCCAACTAATTGATAATGAAATATCATCACTTAGCTGTTGCAATCTTTTTTTCTAGTAAGCCTCTTGAAATGAGCCCCAAAAAGAGAATCTAAACTATAACTGACTAGTAGTATGTTAACAGCCCAGGCACTCCACTGTAGTAGCATGGCCCAATTGCTTTGATTTGGACATCTCTTTGAATCCGGGCTTGGGTCTCAGGAACAGAGAAGGTCCTGACCCAAAGTCTTGCACAGTAAAGCCTACACAACCAGAGAGTCAGTAATTGGTTCAGATGGAAGACTATGATCTACGGGGTCAGTCTATACCTCTCCCAACAGCCCCTTCAGTAGAACATCCACCCCTCACAACGAGTCATTATGGGAACTCCTCCGGCCCAAGCAACCATGACCTCCTTCCTGTTCAATTCATCACACTGGTCAGTATGTCATTACAGTAACCACTCCTCCAATGCCAGGATGGATCGCACAAGGACTAGCTGTGGCTAACATAAGAAGCAGACCCAAAATTGTTAAGCTAACAGCTATTGCTAAACCAATTCCTTTGATTTCATGAGCATTCAAGACACAGAGCGCCCAAACAGCGAGTTCAGGAAGGCACAAATTGAAAGATGCAACTGGGCAACACATTAATTTCACGTCACATTAGCAGACAGGAGAGAGTCGTTTATCAAAACAGCCGTATGAAAGATAGCACGAGATGTGTCGCTTCATTTATAGTGTGAGGAAAGACGTACAGCAGTTAGTGTTGGTTTAAGAGCAAAAACCGAAACACTGTTGGCTTAGCTATAATTCTTAACGACATTTGCATACTGAAGGTTTGACATAAACAAACTATCTTTCTCCACAGAGAGAGAAATTACGACTGCTCTGTGAATTAGAAGCGGGCGCAGCTAACCATTGACATGGCTGTCCACGTCTCTGCGGCGTTTGGATTTATTACTGCGCGGCAGACCACATCATAACTGATGCTTTCAATTCGCAAAGAGTCACTAAGGAATTTACAAGGTGGGGAATGCTAATAGGATGAGAGCTGGATCTGGAGACGGATCGTCAGGAATCTGTAACACATCTAATAACAATTTAACTAGAAAATGAGTTCTCCAATTCTGCTGCTTTCAGCAGAAACGAGTGGCGGCAGGACAGTGGGAATGAAGCCCAGGATTGTCCTAACAGGGCAGTACTGGTGAAGGAATAGTTTTGGACAATTATTTAACCACTTTAGTTAACATGAACTAAGAATTATCTCTACTTATCTATAATTACAGCATGTCTTAATCTTAGTTCATGTTAATTTCACATTTACTAATACATTATTAAAATCAAATGTTGTACTTGTTAACATTAATGCACTGTGAACTGACATGAACAAGCAATTACTGTATTTTTATTAACTAATATTGTAACAAATATTGTTAGTTCATGTTAGTTAATACACTAATTAATGTTAACAAATGAAACCTTACTGTAAAGTGTTATGCAATTTTGTATGGAAAAATGTGTGAAGATTCAACAATATTTTCTTTTTGTTTTCCATGGGAAAAAAATAAGAATATGCAGGTCTGGAACAAAATGTTTCACTTTAATTTTAATTTTAATTTTAATTTTATTGTATGCATGTATTTATTTATTTAAGAATTTCCTTCAAATAAAATTATTAAATAAAATAAAATAAAAACTATAATAATAATAATAATAATTATTATTATTATTACTAATATATAACACTTAGTAATCTTTATAATAAGAATAATACTATTAGTAGAAGTATGAAGAATTTTTTTTAGTCACTATGAAAACACTGAAATCAATTACAATTCTCAATTAATATTATTATTAATAGAAAACACTTATGATTTTTTGATGATGATGATGATGATGATATTACAACAATAATAATAATAAATATTATTATTATTATTTCTATGGGGAAATGTTGTATGGAAACACACTGAATGAAGATTCTTCAAAATTCCCTAATGTTGTTCCAAACTGTTTGCCATTTCCCCCATTTTCTTGAACACAAAAGGAGAGAGTAAATAGATGGGAGCCTTTTTTATCTTTTTTTTTTTTATTTTGGGTGAACTAAAAAAAAAATAATAATAAATGGAAAAATATGTTTATTATTTCACTCATAAATAATTCCTGCTGTCTGCCCAGGATGTGCCCAGTCAATAAATCTTGATCAGAGAGCAATAACGCAGCATGTAGTGGGACACACACACACACACACACATATATATATATATATATATATATATATATATATATATATGAAAGCTGCACTGATCTGAGCCTATGAGGTCATCACACCAGCCTCTGGTGCATTGCTTAGCCACATTACCAAAAACACAGCCAGCCCCAAATGTCATTATGCCCTCATTACCAGCCAAGGCCTTGGCCTGCATCTCAAATTGTTCATTTAGCTCATATTCCCAGCCAAAGATTAGCCCCCAATATCAGCGGCAGCCCTCCTGGAGATGTGGGGGCAGGGTGAATTGACCCTTAGTATTGGCAACCAATGGTGGCTAAATTAAACTGAGGCAAAAAAGAGCAGGGATCACATGCAACCCCCAGCATCAAGACAATCTGAGCGTGCAGGGAGCTTGTTTGTGGTAATAGCGCCATAAGCATTCAGGAGTGACCACAGATCGGAGGAGAAAATGTGTCTTACCTTAATGAAAGCAAGGATGGTGCATCACAGAAAGGAAAGCAGAGAGAGAAGAACAGAGGACAGATGATTAGATTATTTTTGCATATTGTGGAGGTCACGTCGAGGCACTGTAATGTCATGATATAGTCATCAGAAAACAAATCTGACTCAATCAGAAACCCAATGAAATAGCGGCCTGTAGACGACCATCAAAATTAGTCCTCATTTCTTCTTTATTCGTGTCCTTTTATAGTCTGGGAATAAAATCCCACAGACATTAAATGTCAAATAGATCACAGACTCCATTATGAAGTCATTTTAAGAACAAGACTGTCATACTGCTAAAAGATTAGAATAGAGTGGGGTAAGCTGCCATGTCAAGGTGCAAGATGAATCACTGAGAAATCACTTTTATTTCATTTTTCATTATATTAACTTTTTTTATTTACAATATAAAATCTAATGTAATAATAATAATAATAAAGAATAAATAAACAAATAAAACTGGTTAATATTAATAATAAAAAAATAAAAATGTATTTTCTGATTTAGAACAACAACAACAGCAACCAAAATGTTTATTTAAAAAATATATATATAATTTTTTAAATTATTATACAATATAACATGTAAAATAATAATAATAATAATGGTAACAATGAAAAATAAAAGTAAAATTAATATATTTAACTTATTTTAACACTATTGAAAGTGAATTATTATTATTATTATTATTATTATATTTCTCTTTTATTTTCTTCTTCTTAATAATAATAATAATAATAATATGAAAATAAATAAGTGAAATATATTTATTTAACATTTATTTTAATTTTACCATTCTTCTTCTTCTTCTTTTTCTTATTATATTATTATTTCCGTTATAAATATGATTATTTTCAATATAAAATTTATAAAATAATAATAATAATGGTAAATATAAAAATAAATTTTAAATGAATACATTTCACTTATTTATTTTCATATTATTATTATTATTATTATTATTAATAATAAATAAAAGTGAAATATAATAATAATAATAATAATAATAATAATAGCTACCAAAATGTCTAATAATAAAAAACACCTACAAAAATACATGTAATGGAATTAAATAAACAGACATCCAAAAAAAGTTGTCCACAAAAAATATCTTAATCATAGGCAGCCTTACAGTATATGAAGAATCATATATAGAAACATAAGGTCATTTAAGGGAGTACGGGGAGCACATTTTCGCCCTGTCCTCTCCTAACTACCATATCCACCCATGCAGCAATGTAACTGGTGGATTCAGTAACTAATAACATCTATCTGACAACATGTCATTGATTATTCTGTAAATCAGCCTCTAATGTTTGACTAGCAAAGACACCATCAAACATCAAACCCTGAAGCGTACAGCACCTTAAAGTCCTATCAGACGAAAAATGGGGGATGCAACAATGCAAAAAACCAAAAAAAAAAAAAAAAAACATCCACCTTTCTCTCATTCCAAGCTGATCACGTTCCATTTTTATGGCTCCCAACAATCTGTTAGCAGGAGTGCGTTGGCTCTAATGAGATGTCATTTGATTTAGAGCCCTGAGAGTAACAGGCAGTGGTCGTAGGCGAAGCGCCGTCCCCCGGTGCCTCAACACCCCGACTGCCAATAGAAATCAATGCAGTCAATACAGTTATTAATACAGTCCCGCACCACGAGAGCGGGCGGACGAGACGGATGACATTAAGCCAGATTGATCCAAAGGGAAATGGATTTCATAAAGCGCTTGAATGAAGTCATTATACAAGGGACAATGGGGCCCCATTTACAAGCCAGAGTACGGGCATTTGTTTCGTTCGACAGCACTCTGCAATATCTCAGCAAATCGCCCGACACACAGCTAGCTACAACACCTGACTCATCAAAGACAGCGATTAAGATAAAAACAAATGGAACGGGGGTGAATGGAAGTGGTGCTTGGATATGAATTATTGTCTGGATAAGCGAGAGCTTACTCAATATATTGTCTGAATGTGCACCAATGAAGTACCAATACGAGGTACACAAGTATCATGTGCAAAGCACATCAAAGTTAGAAAGACAATGGACGTCAATATCTGCCAAGAGTTTGGGGACCGAACAATGCGAGTATGTTTCAACTAGCCATGTAATTAACACTAGAGCTTTGGGATCCCAGCCTGCCTTTGTACAAGATTAAATACATGCCACAAATGCCCATTGTTCTTATACTGTATGTACTTGTGCAAGAGAAGTTCATTTCTCACAGTATTCATTGCCCACTGAAATGTCAGCGCCTTACATTCGGATACTAATGAAACCACGACTGTAAACAGCTCGCAGGCATGGCGGAAAGGACGAATGCGGTTTGATTTAGCGACTGACAAAAGCTCATATTTATATAGTAATGAAACATTATGCATGAAAAGTCCAAACAAGCACTAAAAAAACCCATTGCTTTGTCTCGCACCATCTGGGACTGGACCAGGTCACTTCCTCCGGGGTACTAGGACTTCCGTCACAAATGAATATTCATTGAAACATAAAGAGCCAATGCAAAATGCAATCAACTTAAATACAAGCATTTGTATGTATGTGTGTGTGTGTGTCTGTAGGTTGTGGGGCTGTTTAACTAACCTCCAAGAATAAGAAGGGTCAGGCTTTCAATAAGGGCTGCCTATTGCCATTTAAATCACATTGAGCTTTATTGAGTATTACCATGAGCTCGCCAATATTGCACACAAGGGGAACCCCACCTGTCCTAAAAATGAATTTTTGCCACAATTTTAATATCTTCTATGGCTTGGGGATTTATTTTGGGAGTGCAAAACTAATTTAGCGTCATGTATTAAACATGCACAACAACACAGAATATCAATTCACTATATTGTGTTGCTTTTGGTATTTCAGAAATGTGGATTACTGGACTCTGAATAAACCAGTGAGTGAGATTTGCACCTGTTCAAAACCAAATCACTCATATAATATCCATAAATCCATGTGCAGATAATATATTTTAAAATGACAAATAAGGATATCTGAGAACAGTAGTAAAAATCTTTTAACAATAAAGTTCTGAAATGCAGAAATGTAATTGGTTTCATATATTTTTTGAAAACTATTTAAAGGGTTAGTTCACCCCAAAATGAAAATTCTGTCATTAATTACTCACCCTCATATCGTTCCACACCTGTAAGACCTTCGTTCCTCTTCAGAACACAAATTAAGATATTTTTGATGAAATCCGAGAGGTATCTGACTCATTTAACTCATGCAATTTAATCAACACTTTCAAGGTCCAGATAGGTACTAAAGACATCGTTAAAACAATCAACGTGACTGCAGTGGTTCAACCTTCATTTTATGAAGTGACGAGATCTCTTTTTGTGCACAAAAAACAAAACAAAAATAAGGAATTTATATAACAATACCTTCTCTTCTGTGTCATTCTCTTGCGCTGTTTACGTCCAGCGCTTCCAGGTTCTACGCCAGAACGTTGAGTCATTAGGCTTGTTGGAGATGCGCAGACCGATTGGCGTATGACATCAAAGTACCGTGAGAGTCGTATGCTCTCCAAATGCTCTCGCAGTACTTTGATGTCATACGCCGATCGGTCTGCGCAGCGCCGACACATCTTGAACAAGCCTATTATTGGCCGGCTCCTGCATCGGCATCACACGCATGCGTCGTGCTGCTCACATAATCAGCATCTGCCAATATTGAGTCGGCGTTCTGAAGAGAACCTGGAAGCGCTGAACGTAAACAGTGAGAATGACACAGAAGAGAAGATATAAAGTCATTATTTTTGTTTCGTTTTTGCGCACAAAAAATATTCTCGTCGCTTCATAAAATTACGGTTAAACCACTGCAGTCGCGTCGACAGTTTTAACAATGTCCTTTCTGGACCTTGAAAATGGTGGTTAAATTGCTATTAAGGAGTCAGAAAGCTCTCAGATTTCATCAAAAATATCTTAATTTGTGTTGTGAAGATGAACAAAAGTCTTACGGGTGTGGAACGACAAGAGGGTGAGTAATTAATGACAGAATTTTCATGTTTGGTTAAACTAACCCTTTAAAAAATTATAATTTTGAAGCTTTGAAAATATGAATAAACACAAACAACAACAATAATAATATAATATCTGAATAACTGGAAAAAAAATAAGGTCTCGTTAGTTAACATTACAACATTAACTAACTAAATAACAAGCAATGGTAATGCAAAAATGCAACAAGCAATACATTTTTTAACGTATTTGGTAACACTTTAGAATATTGTTCTGTGAATAACTACACAGGAACAAATGAGTAATGCTATAATAACATTCTAGTAACTACTTCTAACTAACAAGAAACTCTGATTAATTAACTAATAGCACTCAGCTTAATAAGATAGTTCACTATTAGCTAATCAATAACTAATTTTTCATACCTCCCAGAGGACTACTAAGAACTACTATATACAGGTTCATAATTAATGTGAATAATGCATAATGTATAATCAATTCTAAAGTAAAGATCATACTAGTAATGACTCAAGTATTACCAAATCCTTCAGTAGGAATTACTAATTATTTGGAACCGTTTTCTAAAGTGAAAAGCATGATAACTTCCTCACTGCTTTTTATTATTATTATTTTATCTCCAGAAAGTTATACCATCTACACATCTTTCACTACTATAAACCCAACTAAGATGATCATAATGACCTTTAATTCAAAAACTGAAAATGTTCATTATAGAAGAGTTAGTGTTTGTATGAATTGCATTTTTAAAAAGCATATCAGACAAAATTGATGGAATCATGTACAGTAATTGACCCACTGTCAATAAAAGTAGTATGAACAAATGAAAATTCACACCTTTTAGCTAAAAAAGAATGCAAGTGGAACCACACTCAAAGTTCACTGGCCGCACTGAAGCTGCGTCAAATGCATTTTTAGGCTAGATTATAAATCCATTAAAAGTGAAGCCAAGAATCCTACACTGAAGCCTGATCGCTAGCATAAAGCCTTTAGCCTGAGTGCCACACAATTTATGGTGCCAGTCCATGCCCTGAGGCTCAATGCCACCCTATGCTAATGTTCTGCTACTCTCTATCAGAATTTGATCCCTTTTTTGACTTATCGCATACCCTTCCACTTCAAAAGAGTGTTTGAAGTGCACACGGGCCACTTTGAAGCTCCCGCGCAAGCACGCACGACAGCCTCCAGTACCCCACAGTCCTCTGTGATGTGTCATTAAGCTGTTCAGTTCCAATTTGAAGGCTAGATTAGCGAGTAGACGCGTTAATGTCCGGCCATGAGAGACCAAACACGGCCTCGGAAAGCTGGGTTTATCTTATAAGGACGTAATGGAACTGGATTAAATTCCACTCTGACTCATGTAAACAGTAAAGTGACATGCAAACTTGTATAAAACTTTCTTTGTGAGTTTAGATTCTGATATTTTGAGCTATAAAACCTCCTCTACACATTTTCAAAAACATACTGTTCAAAAGTTTGGGGTTGGTATGATTTATATCTTAGAAAGAAGACTGTTATGATTAATGGGGCTGCATATTTGATCAAAAATACAGTAAAAACAGTTATATTGTAACATATTATCATTTTAAATAAATGGTAAAATTCAATACATTTTAAAATGTAATTCCTGTGATCAAAGCTCTATTTTCAGCATCATTACTCCAGTCTTCGGTGTCACACGATCACACGATCCTTCAGAAATCATTCTAATATGATGATTTGCTGCTCAAGAAACATTTCTTATTATTATGAAAGCTAAAAAAAAAAAGAAAATAAAAAAAAAGTTGAAAACAGTGAAAACAGTGCTACTTAACATTTTTAAGAAACAAGGATGCATTTTTCAGGAATCTTTGATGAATAGACAGTTCAAAAGAACAGCATTTATTTGAAATAGATGTTTTTGTAACAATGTAAGTCTTTACTGTCACTTTTGATCAAATGACTGCATCCTTGCTGAATACAAAAAAAAAAAAAAAAAAAATTAAATAAACTTTATTTTCTGGCCCCAAACTTTTTAACAGTAGTGTATAATATATAGGCAGTAGCTAATTGCACTAAGTGCAAATATAAATAGATGCTATTTACACTATAAGTGAAAATAGCATATTTTCTTAGTGATAGATGCTATTTATTAGTAAATCAACACAGGCTCATTGAAAAAACATACCGTGTCAACATTTTTGCAAAACACAAAATATGTACAAATATGTACATATGACTGCAGTTTCTAACAGAAATTAACACTAGAGGCAGTAAAACAGCAAGCACTTTTACACACAAAACACTTTCAGTTTATTTACACTTTTAGAATTTAGAAACTTCATTTGTATTGAAAATAAATAACTTTCTGATGTGATATGTGACGAGAAAATGGAGAAGAGCGAGCTCGACAAAAGGCGGATTCAAACCTGCGTCGATCGTGTTAAAAGCCAGGTCTGTGAGCCTTACTTGCTACTGCTGAGCCACTGAAGATGTTGAATTCTGTGTGTCTTTTTTAAAACTTGAGTGGCCCAACCACACATTGGTGGGTGGAGCTGGTGTAAATAGCATTTGCCAACAAGGGACGCTATTTGCACTTGCGGTAAGACACTCCGTAATATATATATAATATTTTCTAAGACTGACCCAGTCAATGCATGTGTTTATTAAGGCAATCGAATAGAGAGTGGAAAACGATAAGAAACTGAGGAGAAAAATAAGAGAAATGGGATCAGGACAAGTTACTGTCCATTCATCTCCCAGTGTTTCCCTTTTATTCTTAGCATTACAGCTCTATAACACTATATGAACATAGAGCGCTGCAAGGATGACATATTTTTAAAGGCCAACCCGGAAGTTTGCATCACATTGGCTCCCTTAACAAAAACCCAATAGGATTTTTCCATTGCCTTTTGGATTACTGCAGAAAATAAGCTCTGTGACCAACAAAAGCTCATGATTCTTACACATTTTGTTCATTGTGATAATCTTCACAAATTTAACACAACTTTTATGAATTTTAAAGCCTAAATACAATCAGAAGAAGTCAAAAGCTAAATGTAGGCTATAAACGAACTACACTACAGTTACATTACTTCAACATCACCATCACTAAGCTTCCGACAACTCTTTCAGTCTTTATTTAAAAAAACATTTTCCCTGAAGGTTTGAGTTATAATAGTTTGCAAGAGCACGATTCTAAACACAACGAGGCTGTGATAGCAGACTAGTGAGTAGATGAGTTTACCTGTTCAGCGTGATGATGTTTAATATCAAATTAAACCAGATATATTCACCATTTCCACATGCATCAAATCTAACTTTGTGATTCAAAACAGCATTTTCAAATTAGAGGGAAAAAAATAAACTCTGACCTCAGCTCTGAATCAAAAATCTAATTATAAATCATCTTCAGCTTCAGAGATATTTAAACTGAGATAAAATATACATAGACGATATCTCTCTCCTTTTTAATAACTGTATCCTCCTCAGGAACTCTGTTAATCATGCTTTAATTAACTTGTTGACTGGGGACAGTAGCAGCGGCCTCTTCTCTCCCTCCCTCTCTTTGCCTCGAACACAGAAACACGCACAGCAGACAGACACCAAAGTTTATCTAAAGAGGTCGGTGCCTAATGATTCAGGCAGATGGAACAGCAAATGGCACAATAAAAACTGTAAAACATACACATTTATATAAATTAAGCTCTACATGTAACATAGGTTTTAAGATTTCACACATAAATTTTATACTGTATGGCTTGAGAAGATTAATCTAGCATATGAGTCTTATGGGCCACTTTTACAAAGCTGTCTAATTGTTAATGATTTTACTTTCATTGTATGGAAACAGCAGCTTGGACATTCTGTTTTATTAAAAAAAAAAAAAAAAAAAGCAGGTAAACAATAACTATTTACATTTTAGCCCTAAAAAAAAAATCAACCTTACCTAATTTGAATTTCGATTTGAATACAGCACCAGGGTGATGATTGAATCTCGTTTGAATTTGGCATAAGAGTGACGTTTTGGTGGTGCAGGATAAAAGAGTGTGTCGAGACGCCACAAGCTACAAGCTAAGCTGCTCTTGGCTAATAGAAAAGCCCATGCGTGGACTCTCTCTTTCTCCTTTAATAACTCGGTCTCACCCACACACGCAGCAGTGAGTCTCTTTTCCAGTGGTCTGATGTTTTCTCCACAGAAGTGTACTGGGCCCAGCTGGGTTAAGCTGATAAAAGAATACTCTGGAGAAGTGAAGCCATCGGATTTGAGCAATGAACACAGACACCGATGCGGACTACTGAGGACTGAAAAAAAAAACTCTGAGTAGTTACAGAGACAACAAAAAACACTATTTTCAGAAAGAAAAAAATGTGAGTGGTGCTTGCTCATGCAAAACTATCTGCTCCTAGGTGATATTTTAGATGGTTGCCGGGGCATTGTTATATGGTTGCTTACTAGTACAAGTAAAAAAGGTCCACACCCATGTCCCAAAATTGAAATTTTAATTGTTTAGAAAGGTAATATCACACATCTCCTAAGCAAATGGTATGATTAGAGGTTGTCCGTAAACCTTAAGTCAATCTGAATCAGACTCAGAGGCATTTAGAAGTCCTCTTCCATTCTTAGTTCTATGGGAGTAACATAAATGTCCACTCTATAAGCCTTCACGAAACTAAACCCTGCTTAAAAACAGCCTAAACTGGTTTGCTGGTCTGTGGTTTCTTTGCTGGTTTTAGAGGGGTTTTGGTCAGGCAAGGAGACCAGCTTGCAGACCAAATAAACCATCTCAACACAAGCTAGACCAGGCTGTGAGATCAGTTTAAACCAGCAAAAACCAATGTAAAACATCTTAGATTTATAATTAAATAAATCAAATCAGCAAGACCTGCAAACCACAGGCTGATTCAAGATGCATTAAAAATAAATGTGTTGGCTCAAAAAAGAAATTAACGCAACAGTCTTAGGGTGCGTTTCTACGATAATGATGTACTAAAAACCTTTCCTTTGCATTTTTTTTAAACGTTTTGTGTACAGGCGACAACGTTGTCAAAACGATCCCTGTTCACAGATCTGCGAACACGACTAAAAACGCTGTATTACTCATGCCAGGCCAGTGGATGGCGATATCACTTTGTAAAGAAACACTACGCGCCTATAGACTAGTACGCATACACATCATGTCACTGTTTTCACAAATTCACGTTTTTGTAGTTTACACAAACACAATAATGGTATCGTTTTCAAAAATGTGCACTTTGAAACCCATTCTTAAAAGTCTGCGTTTTCAGGCTCTCAAAACGCCGCTGTCGAGTAAATGAATGGCCAAAAGTTTACGTTTTTTAGTGAAAAGTTATGACAACTTCTAATTAAATTATGTTTATACAACCAACAAACTACAGTGTTAGAGGAACTTAATTTATAGCATAAACGCAAATTTTTAAGTTGATCACTCAAGAAAATAAGTTGTTTCAACTAATTTCAACATAATTGAGTATTGGCACTGGAACCAATTAATCTATTTCAGTTCAAATATAATGTAATGATCAACATTATAATGCCAACAACTGCATTTTAAAATGTCTAATTAAATTAATAAATATGAATTTTTAACTCGCAACCATGCATTTAAGTTGTAATTTCTTTCTTTCTTTTTTTTTTTTTCCCCAACAGGGAATATTTAATACTTGCTCATTAGAACAGTTTTTACTGTATTGTCTTACATTGTTGACTGAAGATTGGAAATAAGACTACCTTTAATCAAGATTAGGGTGACATTGCATGGCATTCATAGACATGCAATCCAGATTTAATTCTATAAATCAAATATAAAATATATGATTTGGCCTCATTGTAGCTCTAGGGTTCCTACTCAACTGTTTTCATATGGATGAATTCACACCTCTCTATATATTATAGACACTACATTCACATTTGCGTCCTCATAAACCATATATACAAGAACACACACATACACACACACACACAAATAGTCTGTATATATCAACCAATATGTGCTTGATGAAATATTTAAAGAGCTGGAAGAAAAGGCCTCGGTTAACAGCACAGACTCAATTTAAGTCAATCTGAATCAGACTCAGAGGCATTTAGAGGTCCTCTTCCATTCTTAGTTCTATGGTAGTAATATCTATTTATCAAATCCTTGCTTCAGTGAGAGCGGCATCAAATATAATATCGGCCTCAAAGAAAAAAGAAAGCAACATAAATGTCCACTCTATAAGCCTTCACGAAATTAGCTTCTGCCCGAGGCTAGATCTGCTGACATGAAGTATCTTCTTCAAAGGGTGCCCAACGGTTCAAGGCTAAGTTTAGCTCTTTCTCTTAGCCATCAATCAGTACGCAGGAAATAACATTACATTAATAATATATTTTCAATGTTCTACTCTGCGTTTTAAAGATGGAACATATTTTTTTCTTCTTTTCATGTATTAATTTTATAAAAACACTTACAGTAGCAGCATAGCTTTTTCTACTCTTATTTCTTGTTGAGGTTCAAGGCAAACCAGAAATAAAACTAAAAGACTCAAGTAAGCTCCTCTTTTCCACTGGCTCTTAAGTTCACTTCAGGCTAATACCCCAATGCTAATAATGTTAAAATACATTCAACTTTTCCAGTGGTGAGCGTGCTTCACCGTAATTGCGAGCTGCAGCTACGCTACACAACAGACACACCATCAATCACGGATTGAGCTCCTAAACCAACGCTCAGAGTCTGGAGGTTTTCCCACTGGTGGTCTGAAGCCGCCCCACGCATTCAAAGACCTCGACGTCACGGCTATCCGTCCCGCAGTCCTCTCTGCATGCCTGCGGAGCGCCACGTACATCCTCACTTTAAAGAAACCAAGAAAGCCAGACGCTGATTAGAGCTAATGCCTTTCAGATGTTCTGCTTGGCCCGGCCCGTCTCGTGCTCCTAATTCAGACTGACTGGAACGTGGTCAATCCTGTTGCAGGATTGAGGAAGCTCCTCGATCCACTCTCAGAACAGAGGGTCTTTTTCCTGAAACGTGGCACTGACTGCCTTAAATGACGGATCTGAGGTACGGTATGATTTGTGGACTTGCTATATATAAAATTGTACAGTTTATACAGTTAAGAGGGAGGCAGGACTGGTGATACGCTCAATTCCAGAATTGCCTACTGACTGTGACGGCAAAATATACCCAGTCATTTTACATGAAAGTCTGAGTAAAAAACATAAAACTTGCATAATGACCCAGTTATCCCATGATCCAAAGCTGAAAAGGTGCAAACCACAAAAAGTTCATGGTACTAGCTGGTATCAGAACAAAATAAATAATTGTGTTATCATGGCAACCCTAGTAAGCCATCACAGAAATACAATACAATATGATCAATTTTTGTGTTGATGAAAAATCAGAGAAGACATGAGAAAATCCGGTCATTTCTTTGTGAAATGACTGTGGCTCAGGGGTTAGAGGTCATGAAAAAATCAAGCAAGGTGAAAAGACGTGACCGCGGAGGACTCCAAAAGCTTTGTCTAAGCCCAACTCAAACACAACAAGGGGTTTGAGAGTGACCTCGCCTAAATGCTTGGCACAAGGGCATCAGCTGTAATTGAACATCTGGCCCTGAAAATCTCTCTGTTCGGCTCAGTGGAAAGTCCCTGACCTGGAAGGACAGTCCTCTCTTCTGCCCAGTCTTTGTTAACCATATCAAATTGCTTTTGCAATTAGCCCCCTGATTTCAGTCCTGATGTGTTAGCAGAATTATTCATCTTTCCCAGGGTCCCATGGTTCGCTCGGTCACCTGCTGGTCAGTTGGCCAGCGGCCTGAGCCAGGCGGAGCCAACAGGAAGTGAACTTTCTAGGTCTATCATCTCCGACGCAGGGGAAGCTAATTGACCAGCTGTGGAGGAACAAGCAGGTCAACCGAGAGATGGAAACTTTCTAGGAGACTTTGGGGCTGTCTATTATCAGTTACATTGGCTACTGTACAATGACAAGACCTTCATGAAATCCGCACACAAGGAGATTACACTTCAGTTTTCTGCAGAATTCAAACAACTGTCATTAACAAAATGTTTTAACACATTTACACATCTTAAACATTTAGACCAATTTGTTAATGCTATTAGCCGTTTATTCTTGACACTATTCCATGGATGCTTGTTTCCACCACTAAATAAAAAAATAAAATCAACTTTTTATCTCACAACTGCGAGTTATGAAGTCAGAATTGCGAGATATAAATTTGCAATTCTGACTTTTTTTTTTTTCAGAATTGTGAGTTTAAATCTTGCAATTCTGACTTTATAACATGCAATTGCGAGTTATAAATTCAGAATTGTGAGATATAAAATCGGATTTGCAAATTTATAACAAAAACGTTAGTCTTTTATCTCACAATTGGACATAACGCAATTGCGAGTTTATATCTCAATTCTGACTTTATATCACACAATTCTGACTTTATATCATGCAATTTTGACTTTAACTTCCAATTTTGACTTTATAACTTGCAATTTTGATTTTATATCATGCAATTCTGACTTTATATCACACAATTCTAACATTATAACTTGCAATTGTGACTTTATATCATGTAATTCTGAGTTTATATCACACAACTCTGAGTTTATATCTTGCACTTCTAAGAAAAAAAAGTCAGAATTGTGAGATAAAAAGTAGCAATTACTTCTTTTTTTTATTTCATGGCAGAAACAAGCTTCCATACTATTCACCATATTTATATAAATAATTTTTTTCCAGAATCAACACAAAACCCATTTAAAAAAAAGCATACAAATTATTAAATTAATTCCATAAGACATGAATGCAAATAACACAGCATTTCCAACTCATGTGAACAAATCAATTCCAGAAAAGTTGAAGAGAAATGGAAGTTGCATTAAATCTTTTTTTTTTTTCTTTTATTAATAAATTAAATTATAAATCAATAAATGACTTGCAGTTTTGAGCGTGCAGACAAAACAAGTGTTGCAAAGTCAAATTACTTTTTTTAATTTTTTTTTTTTATGTGCATCTAGGAATGTGTTCAGTAAATGTGTTTCCATTATAATGCCGTCTTGCCGAATTACATTTATATTTAAACTATTTGCATTAGAATAAGTGAATGGAAATCTGGGTAATGGCAACATCCTAGTTGAAAACAGGCTGTTCTGCTACACTGCGGGAATGACTATTTACTGGACGTATGGGTTCGGTGTTCAAGCAGTATGACAGCTGTACCACCAAAAAGGACAGCTAGCGAGAGTTTAGCCAGAAAATGCTTCATCTCTTCACTGGGCCCGTGGAACTCAGGCAGGCGAGGCAAGAGCATCTGCTAAATTGGTCTCTCATTTTTGATAGGATAAAAGCAGAGGGAGTTCGTACTTCTCAGGGCGCAGATTACACATCGACGAGCTTTGGCCTTGTAGAACCTAGCGCGTCAAAACTGAGGACAAGGAGGTGCGGAGGGGAAAATGTGTATAATGACATGCATGCATTCATGCACAGAGTAGGAAATAACACACACACATCCATGTTGGAGGGTGTGAGATTTTCCATTAGATGCTAAACAAACGCTGTGGCCTGGAGAATGACTCCTAAATGAGAAATAGAGTTTACAGCAGGACCATCTGGCCAGGCCAAGCCCTGTTGAAATCAGCCGTAAATTGGGCGAGCAGCATAATTGAAAGCAATGTGCACATGGGGTAAGGGAGCGCTCCTCTCTCTCTCTGTGTAATTTAGCTTTGTCAGAGCTGATGTTTTTGCTTGATGGACTCATTGTCAGGCAGATCCTGATAATGGATCCTCTATCGCTTTCTCTCTGTACCGAAGGCCGCTTCTATAAAAGGCTATCTCCGGTCCCTAATCCTTCGCAATCGGTGTGAAAAGCCTCCTTCAGGAAAAAAAAGCAAACACAATCAACTCAAATAAATAAAAATGTGCTGAAGCCTCCTAAGGTCTAGACCAGTGGTTTTCAACCTGTGAGCCACGGCCCATTAGGGGGCCTCAGTGATCCTCCAGGGGGCTGCAAGACAACTTAAAATTAATTTAAATATATGAATATAATTCATAAATGTTATTATTAATACATTAAATTAAAAAGATAATTAATTAAAAAAAAAATTAAAACAAAGCACCACCTCTCTCGTACGTATTCTGTGATTGTTAAGCCCAAACCGTTTCTCATCGTGCTGTGAAATACAGATCGAAAGGCGGCTCAAAACACCCAACCATTTCATGAACATAGGATACGCAAACTACATCTCTCAGTTGGATAAAGAAAACCAGTGTCGCTAAAAAAGGTTTTTATGAATGACAACTTTAATAAAGGTAAAGACGATTACAGTGACATACACAAGTCGTACATTAGGTACGCGCGGGTCCGTTATTATTGATGCGCAAACAAAACGGCTCACTGATCGCTATAACATCGCAGTTCAGTATATTCACATGGTTGTCAAAATTAGTGCACTACCCTGCTGTGAGTGTTTTATAACGGATACTCGCTGAGGAAGCGTTTTTTGGTGGAGTTTGTGTAAGAATCAATATACACATGGGCATCAGATGCTCCAAAAATAGACACGGTTGCTTGTTCTGACAGAGGAACTGTTTACTGATGACACTGAGCACCTTCAGATTGCTGAGTTTCCAGACATTCAAAATGTTTTTATTTTTCATTTGTATTTTGGTGTGTTTAATAATTCAGAATGGATCTGTATATAGCTCTATGCAGTGCTTTGTCTTCTCCCTGTGGTCTTGTTTGGTATGGCAAAATAAATGCAGTATTGTTTCGGAGAGGAGGGGGGCCTTGGAGTCAAAATAAGGTTGGGAACCACTGGTCTAGTCATCTGTTAGATGCATATTTAACCCTTAAATGCATGAATGTTTTGCCAATCATTATTACATATTCTATATCTAACACGGAGGGATCTCTACCTGTCACGATAATATAAAACTCTCCTGATATTAGAGTAATATTTTGTTACCTTTTGGATATTGGAAGGGTTCAGCATGAGCAGATATTTATAGCATCATCACTGTCCTCGTCATTCAGCATCTGGCTCATATTATAAAACTATCATTTTCAACATCTTCAAAATCAATATTTTGATTGCTGACAGCTTCTTCATCAGATCCATTATCAAGTGACAGTGACAGTCATATCTGATTGCGTTCAGTACCTGCTCTGCATAAATCGCTGAGCCATTTCAAGTTTTGCTGATGATACTTCCTATTCTTTTGTTTTCTGCCTGCACTAACTATGAGTGAAATGTCACTTAATTATTTTGTATCAGACATTGCCACCTTGTGGAATAAAGGTGAATTGCACTTATGTCATCAAAAATTCAATATTATTGTGCAGAAAATATATATTTATACACCTTAGTTAGTGACCCTGTACAATTTTAAAGAAATTATATTGTTTTTGTCTTGTTATATTGTTTATAATGAATTGATAGAGGAATACTAAGAAAGTTGATGTCTAACTTTAAAAAAATGAATGAGGAGGAGGGTAGTGAATGATGTCCCGGGTCAGTAAAGACCCAAAGTATGCTTTAAGGGTGAAAGACATTTATTCCTAAACCAGATTAGTTGCTTCTTAACTCATAATTTATAGACATCTACATAATGTATAGACATCTACAAGTAATATTTTATAGTAATAGTTTAATCTACAAGTAGTATTTTAAAACATAATAATCTAATTACAAGCATTTAATCTGATTACATAATCCATAATAGTTACTACACAGCACTGTATATACAACATAAAACCATACATACACAAATCTTCTGGGACCACAATGTTGAATGCAACGGAAACATGCCTATGAAAGAACAATATAACAACCCCCAAACAGCTGAGGCTCTCAAAATACCCATAATCCCTGTAGAGACGGAGTTACTGCACCTAATGCAATAACTCTCTCGCTCGCAAACACAGGCACACCAACACATATTCAGCCTTTCAACTCCTGCGCCACCCAAATCACGTTCGCACAAACTCGATTTAGGCAGAAATCTGATTTCCGCCCTCTCATGTGCACACAGAAGTGTTTATATTTGCTCAGAGAGCAGATGCATGCATGTGTAAGCGTGTGCGTGAGTACATCCATGTGTGCGTGTGTCTAATTGGCAGGCGTCTTAATGACAGTGTATATTGTGAGGATAAATACATGCGTACAGTGCTGCAGAGGGCACAAACCCCGCTGAGTTGAACAGCCAGGAAGAGGAGGAGTGTTCAGAGAGCGTACCCGATGCATCTGTCCGTTTTTCTTCTCACTCTCATGGCTGTTTTGCAGCTCAGCTTGCCTCTTGCGCTTTCTCAGTTGTGCGTGGCTGGCTCTAAAAGATGCCTGGCAACACTTTCACTCGTAGTTGTCTTGAATCATTGATGCTATTGACAAATGCAGCTCCATCAAAGCAGAAAGCAAATAGCCTCAAACGCCGGGTAAAAATGTTCAATTAACGCAGCATGTCCGAAGCTTCTCGCCTCCATTGGGGCGACAGCACTGCTGACCTTTTGGCCAAAGTCTTGTCAAGCAGCTGTTGATCTCAAATCATTATGCTTGAGATCACCAATCAATCCTAAACTAAAGTGAGCAAACAACCTCCATTTGTCAACTCAAACAGAGCTGATAACATTTCAAGCTGAATTACATAAGATACATGGACTGATAAAAATAGCAGCCAACGAGAGTTTGCTGGTCCTATCTTGCCACTCCGACTGGTCAGATTTGCTGGTTTTAGAAGGGTTTTGGCCAATTATTAGCTGGTCAGACTGGAAAACTAGGTGGCTAAACCACAGATCCCTGAATATTATCCATTTTGTGAGGGACCCCTTCCTAAATAAACTATATTAACAGTCTTTACAAATGAATTGCGTGTCAAAAATACGATGGTATATTATGGTTAATTAAAACTAAAACATTTTTAAAAATGTTTTTAAATATATATATATATATATATATATATATTTCTTTTTTTTTTTTACTTGATGTACTAAAATAAACTAAAACTATGGACATTATTTTAAAACAACTAATACCAATGACAAAAAATAAAAAAAAAATACTACTAACACATTAAAAAAAAACAAAAAAAAAAACAGAAAATATATTAAAACCTAATTCAAAATATTAATAAACACTATAATACTATCTCAATGACATTAAAATAACACTGTTCTGTAATCTGTACACAGTATCAATACAAAAGAGCCAAGGAATCTCTAAAGGCAAGACAATTACTTGAGTGACAACGGCACACAAAGGAATGTCCTCCGTATGCACCATAGATTGACTGAGCGGTCTGTGTAGGTATGGCAGAACGGATCCATCTGCCGTGTTAAATTATTAACAAGCCATTAAAATTTAATCTGCGCTAAATGTCTCCCATTTCTTAATTATGAGACTTTGGGCTTCCCCATTTCCCCGGACAACCGAGTTTAATTTTCATTATGATGTGCAGATCCCGCACAATACCCTACGAACTGGAACGTGTTCAGATCATGAGACCTGTAATGAGAATACATTGAGGCATTCTTAAGAAGATATTGTCTTCAAATTGCTCTAAAATAGTCTCTAAACATGCTGGCCTTCAAATATATGCAAAAATAGAAGAAGAAGAAAAAAAAAAAAGCTTGTATTGTACAAGCTCATGTGGCAAGTGTAGATATGTGTTTTAAAAGCTTGCTCCCCAGGCTTGCAAGAACGGTAGAAAAACCCACAAAAGCAAGTATTACAGAACAACATCTTTCCCTGTGCATTTCTCAGTACAGCCTTTATAACATACAAGTTTGCTGCCCCCTAGTGTCAGACAAGCACTTCACATCTGCGGTTCAGCATGTTATTCAAAGGCTCCCAACTAAAAGCTCTGTTACAGCACCAGACGCGGTTCATAGCCTCCGGCTCCAACTGCAATTCATCTGTTGAAAGGCATTTCTATATAGGCAGCAGGGCCTGCGCAAATAGACATGTTGACCAGCTGCATTTTGATAGGATTTAGAAGGTCATCAAAACAAAGACCTTTGGAAAAACACCGCACATGCTCTCCATCTCTCTACCTCTCCCTGCACACAAAGACACATGCACTCTTTCTTTCTCAGTAGCATCAATCAAAATGGCCGCTCCAGTAGAAGATAATGGCTTTATTTGTCATGCCAACCGCAGGTTTTTGGCTGTGACACCCATTAGCCGTGATGTCTTTATCAGGGAAAAGTGACAGAAGCCCAGCAAGTCCCTTCTCGTCCATGTGGAACATTGCCAGCCAATTAAGCGCCACCGCTTTGCCTTCGACGAGTGCCATAACGAGGGACAGCTTGTGCATTAGCCTAACCACGCTCGTGCAAAGGCTAATCACGCTAATGTGGTCCAGTAAACATGTTAGCATAGAAGTCAGAGGGACATACAACATAATTTAACGTCCCGTATGCATGTTACACTACTGCAGAAATGAATCAGGCCTCATTTTCAAGGGGCATCAACAGCAAAACTATGGGCTAGCTAGGAGGTTTATGAATAAATTAGTCTAAAAAAAGGACATGATTCCCTGGAATGTTTACCGGAGATTCAAGTGCGAGATTGTGCTGTGGTTATTTACTCTCCCGGGGGTCTATTTCATCAAGTGTGTGGACATCAATTTGTTTAGCTTTGCTCAGAAAAAGAAAAAAGCAAAAAAAGCAAAGAGGCTAACGATTAGGATCTGGCATGGAGGAGAAGGAGAGAGAGAAATACAGATCGGTCGAACTCTTATGGCTGAAAAGATATTCCTTCAATCATTTAAAGAGTGCATTTCTATACAGATGGCCCCTACGGCAAAAAGAAGGTAAAAGAGGCAAGGTGGAAAAAGACTCTTAAACCTGTTACCTACTGACAGGAAGAAACAGAACTAAAGAGAGGGAAAAGACAGCATGCCAAAATTATAATCCTTTTATCTGAGATGGAGGTCTTTAAGAATTCAAAAAGCTATTAAAGTTTCAGATTCAAAAGTTAAGCTCTATTTACAACATTATTTAGATTTACAACATTATTTTTAATTAGTTAGATATAGCAGTGGTCTTATGCAGTGCCAACCAGTCCACTGGTTGAGGTGGAGGGAATTCGTTCTTTTACCCCCCGGAATGTGAGTTTTACCACCTGAAACACCTTTTATTTTTTTTTTTTTTTTTTTTTTTTTTTGCCCGGAACGTGATTGGGTTAGTTTTGGGTGTGATTGGGCGTGTTTTGAATAGCTATTGGGCTGGTTTTGTTACGCAAACCAGGCAACCCTGGGTCTTTGCCATGTTTCACCAATTTCACTTGAAACAGGCCTTAAAAAGAGCCCCGCCCCCGAGATCACACCAGAAGTCAGAAATTAACAGGGGCTTGGGGCAAAAATGTAGCCAAAATTAATAAAATTGGCCCCAAAATTCAAGAAAAGTTAACATATGAAATAGCAATATCATGAGCAAGAATGCTGTTTATCTTTTCCCCAAATATTAGCATGATTGCATGATTTTGCTGTTATACAACAGTTCAATAAACAAGATGCTAATATCAAGCAACTTACATTTTAGACACAGTATTTGACTGTTTTAGTTTCAAATAAACTTAACATTTATAATTTTATGAAATATTATTTTTATTTTAAAAAAATGTTGCTCTTTTTAACTTTCTATTCAAAGAATTCTGAAAAAAAAAAAAAAAAAAATATATATATATATATATATATATATATATATATATATCAGTTTCCACAAAAATATTAAGAACAACTGTTTTCAATATTGCTAAAAATAATAAATGTTTCTTAAGCATCAAATCAGTATATTAGAATGATTTCTGAAGGATCATATGACACTGAAGACTGGAGTGATGATGCTGAAAATTCAGCTTTTCCAGTGTGTTAATTTTGACAGCAAATTTTGATTTAGTTTTAGTCATAGTCTTTTGACTAAAATGTCATTTAGTTTTAGCCATATTTTAGTCATCGGAAATTGTT
The DNA here is from genome assembly GCA_037101425.1 of Elopichthys bambusa. Lineage (NCBI taxonomy): Eukaryota > Metazoa > Chordata > Actinopteri > Cypriniformes > Xenocyprididae > Elopichthys > Elopichthys bambusa. Next base: position 8,630,915 of record CM074444.1, read on the forward strand.
TTAGTTTTAGTCTAGTTTTTAGGTTTAGTTAACTATAATAACTATAATAACGTATAACCTTATACTTGTAAAATATATTGAATAATGTGTCAAATAATGTTCTTAGTCGTTCCTTCCTGTGACAGACAATACAGTAGTTTACTATGAATTAAATAGAAATTAAATTAAATGCAGTTTATTGTGTAAACAAAATAACAATAATGAACAGGAAAAAATAATAATTATAAACCATCCCGAAATACACCGTGACTCTTATTCTGAAATGTCTGCAGTCTACACTGTAGCAGGCTGCTCGTGAGGGTGATAAAATATGCATTCTTACAACCGTCTAAAACATACTACCATATAAACATTGTGTAGTAAACATTGTCATAATTTATCAACATTAGCTTATAAGCAACCGCTTGGCATAAATGTGTGATATTTTATTGATTGCGAAGTAGTCTGAAGTGCTGCTGCACCAGCCTGTAGAGTGCGCAACAGTGCAACGTTTCCCGTGGTTAGATCAGCACGTAACACTTCAAATGTGCGCATCTTCCACACAGGACAGCAGTCCTGACTGGATATCCTCCCAAATTGTCCCTCTCTTTCATTTGTCTCGTTTTTATTCGTTGACGAAAATTAGAGTAGATTTTAGTAATAGCTTTAGTCATTCAAAACACATTTTTATTTAGTCATCATCTCGTTTTCATCCGTGAAAAAATGTAATTGATGAAAACTATTCGTCAACAAAATTAACACTGCTTTGCCATCACAGAAATAAAATACATTTTAAAACATATTAAAATAGAAAACAGCTGTATTAAATATAAAAAAAAAAAAATTACGGCATTTTTTATCAAATAAATGTAGCCTTATTGAGCATAATGCCGGTTCAGACTACACTATTTTAGCCAGATTTTTCCAAGCTTGACATAGGGTGTCGTGGGGATTTGTAAACCACAATGGGCATCGGTACATAAGATTTGATTGTTTCGTTTCATCCCGTGTAGTGTGTCATAGTGGACGACAACCAAAGCCGTGTCTGCGATGCTTCACGACGTCACGACAGAAAGACTAGCGTGTTTAATTTTTTTTCTCGGTTGTCCACGACGCGTTCCGTCACGTGTGACACTGGCCAATAGAAGCACAGAAGCGCCTTCCTACATGCTTTCAAACATGCCAAAACGAAAGAGACAAAGGTATCATTCTTGCTAGGTGGAATTTACAATGGAGGAAATGTTTGTGGAGCTATGGCAACATTACTCCTGCGTTTACGATGTTTCCTCGACAGAGTGAAAAAAGGTAAATAAAACATGTTACCTCAGTTTTCTTTTGAGGAAATTAAAAAATCCAGATACACTATATTGCCAAAAGTTTTGGGATGCCTGCCTTTACGTGCACATGAACTTTAATGACATCTGTAGGGTTTAATATGGAGTTGGCCCACCCTTTGCAGCTATTACAGCTTCAACTCTTCTGGCAAGACTTTCCACAAGGTTTAGGAGTGTGCTTATGGGAATTTTTGACCATTCTTCTAGAAGCGCATTTGTGAGGTCAGGCACTGATGTTGGCGAGAAGGCCTGGCTCGCAGTCTCCGCTCTAATTCATCCCAAAGGTGTTCTATTGGGTTGAGGTCAGGACTCTGTGCAGGCCAGTCAAGTTCCTCCACACCAAACTCATTCATCCATGTCTTTATGGACCTTGATTTGTGCACTGGTGCGCAGTCATGTTGGAACAGGAAGGGGCCATCCCCAAACTCTTCCCACAAAGTTGGGAGCATGAAATTGTCCAAAATGTCTTGGTATGCTGAAGCATTAAGAGTTCCTTTCACTAGAACTAAGGGGCCAAGCCCAACCCCTGAAAAACAACCCCACACCATAATGTTGTGCTTTATACCACTGCATCCGACGCTTTGCATTGCACTTGGTGATGTAAGGCTTGGATGCAGCTGCTCAGCCATGGAAACCCATTCCATGAAGCTCTCTACGCACTGTTCTGGAGCTAATCTGAAGGCCACAGGAAGTTTGAAGGTCTGTAGCTATTGACCTTGCAGAAAGTTGGCGACTTCTGCGCACTGTGCACCTCAGCATGCACTGACCCCGCTCTGTGATTTTACATGGCCTACCACTTCGTGGCTGAGTTGCTGTTGTTCCCAATTGCTTCCACTTTGTTATGATACCACTAACAGTTGACCGGGGAAAATTTAGTAGTGAGGAAATTTCACGAATGGACACGATTGCACAGGTGGCAACGATACAACGCTTGAATTCACTGAGCTCCTAGAAGCGATCCATTCTTCCACAAATGTTTGTAGAAGCAGTCTGCATGTCTAGGTGCTTGATTTTATACACCTGTGGCCATGGAAGTGATTGGAACACCTGAATTCAATGATTTGGAGGGATGTCCCAATACTTTTGGCAATATAGTGTATGTGTCCACTTTTGGGCTTTTCTGATGACAAGACAGAGCAAAACACGCTGCTAGCCATTGTTAGTTTATATTCACGGCACCTTCTGTCAGTCCACAGTCCCGCCTTCTCAATGAGAGCATGCACACGGTTAAAGACAGCACACAATGAATGGTCAGGTAGCAACGTGTAGTCTGACATGTTACTTGTCCACAACACGACAAGATTTTAGGAGTCAAAATCAGATAATCTGACACAGTGACTATCGTGACCAACAAAAATACTGTGTAGTCTGAACCCGGCATTAGAAACTTTTTTTTCATCTCCGGATCAAAACACATGCAAAAAAGAAGCACAAACAAGCAATAAAAGCATATTTTTAAGAAGAGGCTCTGTTCTTTTGATATATTGCATGTTCAGATATTCATACAACAAATAATTCTGGGGGCATAACATTTTTATGAAGAATGCTGGCGGTGACTAGCAACTTTAAAAAAAAAAAAAAAAATGCTGGCTGGGAAACAGTTAGGGGCTATATGTAGAATTCAGAAAACCTTGTTACTAGTGACACCAGTGGCCGTTAAGTGAACTGCAGCCAGCAAATTATTGCTTGTGCACACGTAACGTACAAGAGACTGAACGTGATTCATTACCCCGATATACTTACGGCAAAGTACCTTTTCGTTCTTTGTTTAGAAGTTAAAATAAGATGAAAATACCTTTGCAGCAAAATACTGTTAACGAACATCCAAATGCCATCCACGCTGCTGAGAGCAGAATATGTAAATATGTACTGCACACTTTTCTCTCATTAACACAATGAACACAACAAAAATGACAGCAAAAGATAGCATCTGATGTTGACCAGCATCGCGTCGACAGATGAGGTCATTAAAATTACACTGTTATGATGATAGTTTTATTATAAAGTTTAAGACTATAGAGTAGATCTAGCTATGCTCTACTATAGTTTGAATTTATTCCTTTTTTGTATGACACATTGACATTACAGTACAGAATGACTCTTTTGGCATGATCCTGAACATTGTATTCATTTCACATATCAAAGAATGGAAGAGAGGCTTTTGGGAGTGAGTGTAATCGTCTTTTGATTATCACATAAAAATCACTTTTTTTTTTTTTTTTTTGTTACAAGCAGTTCACACTTTGACAAATAAAAAACGAATTACTACATGAAAATTCTTACATAATAGCCCCATTTAAAATCTCCACTGTAACAGTGTTACTGTAACAATTTTCTGTAGTAATAAACATTACATCAGATGGATCGAGCTTAACTCTCACTGAACCCGGAATATTCTATTAATGATGAAGATCTCAAACCTCAAACGGCTGACTGAAAATCGTACCCTTCATCTTAGCGGGACAATCTTTTCTTGGCAGCTCGAGTTTCAGACATGCATATTAAAAAGAGAGATCTTGAGAAAGACAGTCATAAGAACATCAGGCTGGGTGGATTCATTAATCAAGTTATTTTTGGATGAGCGGTGCCCATTTTTCTTGGTGGAACACAGTCTGTGGCGTGAGGAGAAGCTGGCATATAGTTGGAGACCGTTAGCGGCTGTAAAGTGAGTGCGCGATGTAGTGCGCACCAGCACGCAGCGCTTGGATAATTAACTCCCTGTCTAACACATTAGACAACTGTTAGATTCTGCAATTAGGACAAATCAGCTTAAAACTGCAAATATGGCAGGAAGCAGATGCTGTGAGGAAGTTGTGTAAGTTCTCCTAGCTCTGAGAGACGAAGGCTTATTACCTCAATTCTGAGCTATTGAAACAAATCACTTAAGTTACTTGTCATAAAACCTAAAACATTCCAAAAGAGAAATTAATTTTGAAGATATTTTGAAGACAAGTCAGTACATTATGTAAACATTAATCAGGTTCATTGGCACTAAAAAAACCAATCACTCAGTATAGGTTGACCGTTGTGATGGAGTATCTTTTTAGCATTGGTAAACAGCCACAAGACAGTTTATCTGAGTTAAGCAGAGAGTAAATTAAAACGGCTATCTGCATACTCGGCTGTTAGGGAGCTTCGGTTACAGATTTCTCACCAAGTCCCGAGGTCCAACAACATTTACATAATTATTATCTGTTTACTGGGAGCTATTTCTTCTTGCATCCCCTGCCTGTGTTATTTATAATTTCCTGCATTTGCAGAACCCGCTGATAGATGGCAGACGCCCGGCCATTGGCTGATCATATCTGGGGCATTTGCTCACTGTTGCTCAGCTCTAAATAATGTTGATACGACAGTGGAATGGTAGAGATTGTTTGTCTTCAATACGTTGTGTGTGTGTGTTTATGCCAGAGGAATATTTTATTGCTCAGAGGTTGCTCTTTCATAGCTCTTGAGACTTAAAGTCAACATGAAATGGCATTCGCGACCCATTTTACTTCCCATCTGATGAATTTCAGAGTGAAAAAGGAAGTAAATAATAATCTTAGTCATGGAAAAAAGTCTATTGAGCTCATATTGAGATCTCTTTTTTGTCATTTCAGCAAATCTCAGCACAGTCTGAGATGTTGTTGAGATCTCTTCTGAATCTCTATAGAGGAAACATTTCCTCATTTGCAATTTTAATGTCTAAGAGAGAAAAAATGAGCAGAAGAGAGCAAAAACAAGTCAGAAGTTCAGGCCCGGATGGAAAGAGAGTGGGAGAGAGCATTTGCATAAACCATACACAACATATGGGCTTTACATAAACACCCTGTATGTCTAAGGGTATCTTTAGGGAATGTCGTTGATGTCTCATATCTGTGTTATACAGAACTCGTGTCTGACTCAAATATTAAAGTTCAATAGTGGCCAATGATTGATCTTCTATCCGAGTCGTTATTTACATTAGTGCCTCAATTACTCAACACATGTTGCCCCAGGGCACAATAAAGCTCCCACACAGCAGGAAATATCATCAGCCCACTTCCTCTAATGTAATATATGTTTCCAAACAAATGACACGCGATACACTAAATGCCTGTCTCGGCGTGTGCCTTCGTTGTGATTTCCTCTGTCTCTAAAATAGATTGCAATAATTTTTTTCCCCCAATAACATCTAATGTGTCATTTGCACAATTTGATTAAAGGGCCAGAAAGCGCCGTGAGCGTGAGGTTAATGTATACTCCTAACGCAAACTGATGCTTTTAGGGAATTTGTTTCCAGTTTTGAACATACGAGTGTAGTAATTCAGGTACAGTATGGGCCTGAGAGTATGATACTCTACTTACTTGCTAGCAATACCAGAATCTCTGTTAAAAACCTTTGAGCTGCCTCGCTATCTAGCAGATAGCCAATTACCTTCTAAAGGAGAGTTCACGCATATAGTGATTTGCGGTGTCCGAAAGCCCACAAGCAACCTTTGGCAATGCAATATAGTTGTCAAACAAGATGACAAAGAGACAAATGTTAACATTAAGCAAATGAGCCAATAACAGAACATTATTGTGAGTGATTTCATTGCAGTGTCGGAAATAAACCTGGGCTCAGGGCACAAAAGTGTCAAAAATACTCCAATTATATTTAAAAGGATGTTAAAATTAAATTCTTCCTTTTATTTGAATATATTAAAATTTAAAATAATATAATATAATACACTTATAATATAATAAAAAATGCTGGGTTAAAACTGGACAAACCCAGCAGTTGGGTTAAATGTTTGCCCAATGTGCTAGGCAGTTTTATTTAACTCAACTATTGTTTAAAAATTACTATATGGCTGGCTTAAAATTAACCCAAAATAGGTTGGAAATTAAAAATCAGACAATTACTAGAGGCAACAATAATAATCAAAAGATTAATAAATGTTAATTTAAATACACTGCTCAAAAAAATTACTGGAACACTTTTTAATCAGAGAATAGCATCAAGTCAGTTAAACTCCTGGGATATTGATCTGGTCAGTTAAGTAGCAGAGGGGGTTGTTAATCAGTTTCAGCTGCTTTGATGTTAATGAAATTAACAACAGGTGCACTAGACGGGCAACAATGAGACAACCCTCAAAACAGGAATGGCTTTACAGGTGGAGGCCACTGACATTTTCTTCCCTACTCATCTTTTCTGACTGTTTTTCACTAATTTTTCATTTGGTTAGGGTCAGTGTCACTACTGGTAGCATGAGGCGATACCTGGACCCTACAGAGGTTGCACAAGCAGTCCAACTCCAGGATGGCACATCAATACGTGCCATTGCCAGAAGGTTTGCTGTGTTTCCCAGTTGGACTGCCTGTGCAACCTCTAGGAGGGCTGGACAAGGCCGTAGAAGGTCCTTAACCCATCAGCAAGACCGGTATCTGCTCCTTTGTGCAAGGAGGAACAGGATGAGCACTGCCAGAGCACTACAAAATGACCTCCAGCAGGCCACTAGTGTGAATATCTCTGACCAAACAATCAGAAACAGACTTCATGAGGGTGGCCTGAGGGCCCAACGTCCTCTCACTGCCCAGCACCATGGAGCTTGATTGGCATTTGCCACTGAACACCAGAATTGGCAGGTCCGCCACTGGCGCCCTGTGCTTTTCACTGATGAGAGCAGGTTCACCCTGAGCACGTGACAGATGTGAAAGGGTCTGGAGAAGCCATGGAGAATGTTATGCTGCCTGTAACATCGTACAGCATGACCGGTTTGGTGGTGGGTCAGTGATGGTCTGGGGAGGCATATCCATGGAGGGACACACAGACCTGTACAGGCTAGACAATGGCACCCTGACTGCCATTAGGTACCAGGATAAAATCCTTGGACCCATTGACAGACCCTACGCTGATGCAGTGGGTCCTGGTGCACGACAATGCCCGGCCTCATGTGGTGAGATTATGCAGGCAGTTCCTGGAGGATGAAGGAATTGATACCATTAAATGGCCCCACGATTGCCTGAACTTAAATCTAATAGAACACCTCTGGGACATTATGTTTTAAACAATATGTGAGTTAAAACATAACTACCCAGTAGGTTGGGCAAACATTTAACCCAACTGCTGGGTTAAAACAACCCAATCACTGGGTTTGTCCATTTTCAATCCAACTTGGGTTGTTTTTAACCTACTTTGTGGGTGAATATAATACAATACAATACAATACAATACAATACAATACAATATAATATAATATAATATAATATAATATAATATAATATAATATAATATAATAATTAATAAAACTATGAAGACTTGTGCAACCCACCAATTGGGGCATTCAACAGTAGGAATCTACACACACACACACACACACACACACACACGTTGGGTTTCCATGTTTTATGGGGACTTTCCATAGACAAAGATTTTTATACTATACAAACGGTATCCCCTAACCCAAACCTCTCACAAAAACACATTTTTTGCATTTTTACATTTTCAGAAAACATAATTGTATGATTTATAAGCTGTTTTCCTCTTGGGGACCAAAAAATGTCCCCACAAAGACAAGGATTTCATCATTTTGTCCCCAACATACACATACACATACACACACATTGTATTTCTCATGGATCTCAACTCAGTGCATTCTAGGATTACTTTCTCTGCAAAAAATATATGCTGCCTTAAACTGGACCAAACTGAGGTATCTATCTGGTACCTACTTTTGGAACAGTCTGCCCATTGGGAACACATATGGGTGGCACTGGCTTTGGAAAAGATCTATGGAGTCATGTAGAGTAGTAGCAGTTCTATGGCCCCACCCTGTGGTGTATCTCAGTCTTTATCTCTTTCACTTCAAATCTCTTGTGCAAACACTCTCTGTTCCTTCCAGACATTACCTGTGACTGGAAAGAGAGGGAGAAAGAAAGAAAGCGAGAGGCAGAAAATGGTTCTTCTGAATTCTTTCCCCTACACAGTAAGATTTATTGAGCTGGCTGAGGTGAATATGTCACCATAATGCATACAGGCTAATATCCCGGTCCACAATCCACAGCATTAGGGCAGGCATGAATACATTTGGCTGGTTACAACCCTCACTAATCAATCAAATGCACGCAGAGGGTGTTTTTGCTCACAGAGCCCCACTTCTTGCTCATTACACCCACAAATCATACATTACACATTCCTTACGATACTAAATCCATGTTCACTCCTACCAGGACTCATAAAACTGAAAATACACCGTCAGGTTATTAGTCTGGGGAGAGATTTTAAAAAATACACATTCAACAATGAGAAATTTACGCTATCGTCTGGGCATCATATGGACGAGAAAAGCAAAAATACGCACTTTGGAGCTGACAAGTGCATATTTGCTTGTGCCTCGAGAGAGCAGATAGCCGGCAAATACACATTTCAGTACAAGAGAAAGATGAGATGCCATGAATAAAATTACATTTATTGTCTATGTGTTTGTAGGGCAAAGAAAATCTGACGTACAGTGTGGTCTGTCTCTATTTTCAACCAAAAAAATCAACATGAAAAACCTGGAATCAAGCTGGAAAACCTGAAAATATCAACCCAACCATTAAATCTTTGGATGATTTTTCATGTTATTCAGTTAACAACATAAGAAAATTGAAAATCTACTCTGACATACAGACAGAAAGACCATAAAACTAGGTCTAAACGTCTAAATTCACCAACTTGATGGAAAGCAGGGGATGACAGAACGGATTAGTTTTGGTTGGGTTCAGTAAGACTCCAAACTGAGTCTGTTTGAGGTTGCCGACTGGCCTCCATTAGTGGGCTCGGGTGGGTGGTGGAGGTCTGGAAGGCACCGAGACGGGCGGTAATGAGGGTAATCTCACCCAACACACCAGCTAGAGAGGGTCACAATCCATCTTTCCTTTTGAAAGCTGCTCTTAACTCCACAAAACATGGTGTAGTAGATCAGATGGTCACAGGAAGCATTTCAAATGCAGAATATTTCTAGAAGGAAATGGATTCCCTGAGTGCAGATGAATGAAAGACAACTCTTCGGATGGAAAACCTGAGAAAATATCTGTCTAAAAATAATATCAAAAAACGAAAGCTGCGTTATACAATACCTTGTGGGTTTCAACATCCTTGTATAGCCGAAGACCTTTCCGGAAAACCAAACTCTGATGTGACACAAATTGTATTCATAGAACTGCTGCTACAACTTCAATGGACATGCAATAATCCAAGATAGTTTACCTTAGCCAGTAGAAACTAGGACACTACATTTATTCACACTTAGCTCTATTACACACACACTTTCCACAGAGTTTCAGTGGCAGCTAGTCAGGCCTGTCTCCGAGGCTGATGTTTCTATGGCAGCCCATGCTAAAGTCCTTAAAGGCTTTAAGCAGCTTATAAACTTCGGAGGAAATAAACTTCAACATCCCTCCGCAGATTTGGAAGCCATTTAAATCCTACAGGGTTTGATGTACAACCCACATGCTTCTAATATCTAAACTGATTACACCGAAAATTGTGCGCAGTGCAGTTTAATATCCCTTAAACGATCCGGTCCGTCTCCAATTAAATGTTTGTCATATAATTTCATGTTATTTTTTTATGTGTTTTACCGTTTTTCACGCATAAATAGGTGGTGTAACACGATTACTGTCACAGCTAACCGAGACCGGCGTTTCATTCTTAGTGCATGCAGCAGGTTCAGGTGAAAAGAAGTTGCTAATTGCATTTGTCGCTCCATTGTAATAGGCTTTGGGAAATCAAGTGCTTGTAAAATGGCAAAATTCCAAAAAAGTTTAATGGTACTTTTGGGGCTCTTACATTTCAAGTATAAATCAGGTATGTAAATAACCAAGAGTGGTACTAAATATGTAATGTGATGTGAATGTACTTGTGAACTAACTTAAAATGTAAATCTCATGATTATTGACACTTGTAACATTAGCATGTTGCTCGTTTTCAACAACAACATTGTTAATATACAAAGCAGATATTCAAGCAGGTATTCAATCTGATGTAAACATTTTCTGATACAATGCAGATATTTAACCCTCCTAATGCATTGAAAAACTGTTTCATTCCAGGGTCTGTTTGGACCCGGTGGAACTGTTTCAAAAAAACAGTCATAACTTAATATTTTTCAACTAATCCATATTGTATTTAATGAGTATCTTCTCATTAATGAGTTAATGCACAAACGTTTTGAAGTTTTTAATGTTACCATGTTTTTACCATTTACTGTATATTACTTAATATACCCCCTTTTTATTAATTAAAATTGAGAAATTCTTTGAAATTTCAAATTTTTCAAGAACTATAGCAAAAACCAGTGTAATGCAAGAAATCAAATCAATTCACTGTCACTAATTTTTATCAATATTTATGAGAAACTTTATTTAAATATATCATTAGCGGAAAATAATACGAACATATAATATGAAAATTACCCGTATGAACTCTGTTGACTTCAGTGGATTTATTCATTTGAAACACAAAATTTATGACTGCTCAAAACAGTCTAAATTTATGAAACCTACAATGAAACCAAAATTTGTTCAGACACCTTGAACATTTCATTCATTAATACAGTTTATTTACTATAGTTTAAAAAAAAAAATAGTAATAAAATATGACAAGATCTCAGAGTTAAAATGTGTCAGAAAAAAAAAAAAATCGTAACTATGTCAGATAACACTTAAGCAAAACATGGTCAGGTCAAAGTATCTGAATAATTTTTGATCCCATTTTTTTTTTTAATCAATTTAACTGGTAGTCCACTGTATGAAGAATTTTTGGGTATAATATATATGTCACAGTTTACTTTATTTTGCTATCCTCACTTACATAAATGAACTAAAGTCCTTCACCCAGTAGTAAAAAAAAAATATCTATCTATCTATCTATCTATCTATCTATCTATCTATCTATCTATCTATCTATCTATCTATCTATCTATCTATATATATATATATATGTATATGTATATATGGTGTCTGTTTTGGTTTGACTGTACATGTTCTTATTCTAACAAAGCAACACCAAAACAACATCAATATTATAATAAATATATTTTACAGTAAGTAATTTGAGACACTAATGGATGTACCCGAATGCAACAGGTGTAACAATTTAATTTAAATTGTTATATCTCTTAAATTTTCTCTGAAAAAAGGTGCATTTTGACAATCTTAATGCACTTACAAAATTTCATATTAACTTGTGGAAACATGATAATATGTTGTGGCCATGATATATTCAATCATAGGAATGTCATATTATCTTGTGGGAACATATAATAAGTCGTGGCCACAAGATCATTTTGTCATGGTAACAACATCCTTATGTCATGGTCATGCGATGTAAAGTCATGGCCTCAAGATTCTATGTTGAAGGAACAAAATATTTTTCTTGTGGCCACGACTTCATGTTGAGGGAACGACATCTATTTCTCATGGTCATGAGTTAAATGCGTAAACAATTTCACACACACACACACACACACACACACACACATATATATATATATATATATATATATATATATATATAAGGTACGAGAGGCTGTGCTCGTGAATAAGTCATGGCTGAAAAGCGTTGTTAGGCACGATGTGAAGCTTTTATAAAACGGTTACCACACAATACAAATATTAAAGCCAAAAATATGTATCAATGCAACTTTCATGAAGTAAACTTTCACTAAAAGCCGAACAAAATAGTCCCTGACCGTAAACAGCAACAGAAGTTACATTATTACGCCATTAGATGGCGGCAAAGATTGTCTTTATTAGTGTGTCAGTCAGTAGTGAAGACTTTTACATTGAAAAGACTGAATTGTTGTGAACACGGAACAAGACACAACTGACAAATGCTTTGACTACTGCTGTCAGTCACGGGAAAACCCCTTAAATGTTAAAAGGACAAGATAATACATCGGACATTTAAACAGATTTTTTTATTATGAACATGGGACTGACCTGAAGGAAAATGCTAAATCTGAATGCAGGTAATAAACTCGCTCACTCGATCTCTTTCTCACAATACTCTTCTACATAATACAGTAAGCTTCAGTTCAATTTACATTGTTAAGAGTGGTTGCTAATGGTGTTGTGTAGTGATACACAGAACCGTTGCGTGAAGTGGTCATAGCTTGTTATCGTGAATAAAACAGATATTGGCCAATCAGAATCAAGGACAGGAAGTAACCGTTTTATATATACAGTGGGTACGGAAAGTATTCAGACCCCCTTAAATTTTTCACTCTTTGTTATATTGCAGCCATTTGCTAAAATCATTTAAGTTCATTTTTTTTCCCTCATTCATGTACACACAGCACCCCATATTGACAGAAAAACACAGAATTGTTGACATTTTTGCAGATTTATTAAAAAAAGAAAAACTTAAATATCACATGGTCCAAAGTATTCAGACCCTTTGCTGTGACACTCATATATTTAACTTAGGTGCTGTCCATTTCTTCTGATCATCCTTGAGATGGTTCTATACCTTCATGAAAGCCACACACCTGTCTATATAAGACCTTACAGCTCACAGTGCATGTCAGAGCAAATGAGAATCATGAGGTCAAAGGAACTGCCTGAAGAGCTCAGAGACAGAATTGTGGCAAGGCACAGATCTGGCCAAGGTTACAAAAAAATTCTGCTGCACCTAAGGTTCCTAAGAGCACAGTGGCCTCCATAATCCTTAAATGGAAGACGTTTGGGATGACCAGAACCCTTCCTAGAGCTGGCCGTCCGGCCAAACTGAGCTATTGGGGAGAAGAGCCTTGGTGAGAGAGGTAAAGAAGAACCCAAAGATCACTGTGGCTGAGCACCAGAGATGCAGTCAGGAGATGGGAGAAAGTTGTAGAAAGTCAACCATCACTGCAGCCCTCCACCAGTCGGGGCTTTATGGCAGAGTGGCCCGACGGAAGCCTCTCCTCAGTGCAAGACACATAAAAACCCGCATGGAGTTTGCTAAAAAACACCTGAAGGACTCCAAGATTGTGAGAAATAAGATTCTCTGGTCTGATGAGACCAAGATAGAACTTTTTGGCCTTAATTCTAAGCGGTATGTGTGGAGAAAACCAGGCACTGCTCATCACCTGTCCAATACAGTCCCAACAGTGAAGCATGGTGGTGGCAGCATCATGCTGTGGGGGTGTTTTTCAGCTGCAGGGACAGGACGACTGGTTGCAATCGAGGGAAAGATGAATGTGGCCAAGTACAGGAATATCCTGGACGAAAACCTTCTCCAGAGTGCTCAGGACCTCAGACTGGGCTGAAGGTTTACCTTCCAACAAGACAATGACCCTAAGCACACAGCTAAAATAACGAAGGAGTGGCTTCACAACAACTCCGTGACTGTTCTTGAATGGCCCAGCCAGAGCCCTGACTTAAACCATATTGAGCATCTCTGGAGAGACCTAAAAATGGCTGTGCACCAATGTTTACCATCCAACCTGACAAAACTGGAGAGGATCTGCAAGGAGGAATGGCAAAGGATCCCCAAATCCAGGTGTGAAAAACTTGTTGCATCTTTCCCAAAAAGACTCATGGCTGTATTAGATCAAAAGGGTTCTTCTACTAAATACTGAGCAAAGGGTCTGAATACTTAGGACCATGTGATATTTCAGTTTTTCTTTTTTAATAAATCTGCAAAAATGTCAACAATTCTGTGTTTTTCTGTCAATATGGGGTGCTGTGTGTACATTAATGAGGAAAAAAATGAGCTTAAATGATTTTAGCAAATGGCTGCAATATAACAAAGAGTGAAAAATTTAATTGGGTCTGAATACTTTCCGTACCCACTGTATATATATATATATATATATATATATATATATATATATATATATACATACATATACATACACACACACACACACACACCTCTTCAGGGTTAAAAAGCTCATATAATGGTAAAGTGCAATTGACGTGAATGAATTAAACAATAAATAATAATATATATACAAGTTCATGTTATCTAATTGCACTTGACCACTATTAATCCTTTGAGCAGTTATTGAAAATACAACACTGCTTACACTAAAGTTCAAAAGTTTGGTCAATGTTTTATTTTTCAATGTTTTTTTAAAGAGGTCTCTTGTGTTCACAGAGGTGGCATTTATTTGATCAAAAATACAGTAAAAACAGTAATATTGTGAAACAATATTTGAACAATTTAATGTATCCTTGCTGAATAAAACTTAATTTCTTTAAATAAACAAACTTCTGAACGGAAGTGTACATTCATGAACAAGAATCCTCAGTGCATTGAAGGACTTTCAAATTCTACACCTGTGTTTAACTCTTGATAATTTGATTCCTGATTAAAGCAACAACATGACCCTCGGTCGAAAACATCAGCCTTCACTCTGCTGACATGCTGTGCGGTTTCATCAAAAGGACGGAACGAAATGAAAGCTCACTCAAAGACACAGATGTAGTCGACACTGTTGAGCGGTTTCAATCAAACCAAACTACTGGCCTAAACATATCTTCAAGCAAAACCTTAAAAGTACACCATATGTACAAAAGCTGCAGTCGAGAAAGTGACACGAAGGATAAACAAAGTCAATCACTTTGGAAACAGACAAATTGCTCTCCGGTGCTTCATTGGAGTGAAATAATCACCTTCTAAAGGCTGTATTCATTCCTATGTGTATTGCACTCTGAGACAGGTATAGATTTCTTTGGCTGTCTGCATCATGCGCTAAAGTATCGACCATGTCAAACTAGGGGTTTGAAGGGGAGCGTTTTTGTGTTGGATACATTGCAAATCTACCCACTCTTCCCTTTCACTCTCCTGCTTTCATGTTTTCAGCCCTAAAATGCCTCAGTCTGTCTAAAATTCCCCCAAATTCTGGCACTATCACCTTTCTCAAATCACAGCAATAATCCTTTCGTGAATCTCTAGCTCAATTACGGCTTTCTGGAGAGCAGGATTACAGGAGGAGGTGGCAGCCCGAACTCTGCGTGACAGGAGGAGAGGAGGGAGGAAAGGAGAGGACAGGAGGAGAGAGAAGAGGAGGAAAATAGACAGATGCAACAATGACGGATAAAAGCCCAAAAAGCCTGTCAGCCGTCAGCGGTGCAGTCATGCATGCAGGGCCCTGCAGACGGATCCAGCGGCTGTGTATTTGTGTGTGCACTCGGGAATGGGGGCTTCCAGCCCTGGATTTCTTGACTAAGAGGAGAGGTGGATGAGAGAGAGGACAGGATTGTGACAGGGTGAGGTGTTTGAGAGCACAGGGTCAAGATTTCCACAGCTCCTGAGAATAATACCCAGCACAATAGGGCATAAAATGAGAGAGAGAGGGAACTGAGAAGAAATGACATAGAACAGCACAGCAACACACACCGACTGCTGCTGAGAGAAGCTATAGAGGCAAGACACACTGACAAAAATACACTAAAAGCAGTTTTTAATTAAAAACATCTCCATAACCTTCAGTGACACCAGTTATGACTGATCACAAATATACACTTGGCTAATATAGCATACTGACAACAGAAGTGTTTAAATACAACAAAATACTGATAACTCTCTGTTTTTTTTTTTTTTTTTCTCCATTCTTAATGTTAAATGTCTAAAGCCAGACGCACACTGTATGATTTATAATAGTCCTTTACGAAAGTTGCGTAAGTCTTGTCAGACTGTACGAACAATGATCCCCTGCTATAAGCCATTTCACACTGTAGCCATTTACATGCAGGATTGAAATGGTGACTAGAAAACAAAAACAATCTCTAGCGTTAATTTTGATCATGCCTTTTTTTGAAAAGCAAATGGGAAAAAAACAAAAACAAAGACAGAGGTGTGCGTGCATGTGTGTTCTAGCATTTGTGGTTTGTGAGGACACAAATGTGTATAATGACATGGGTATTACAACATAAACATGGTTTATGTACTTCCTGTGTCCTCGTAAACCAAATGGCTTAAAAAAAAAAAAAAAACATACTAAGTTTTCTGTGATGGTAGGGTTTAGGGGTAGGGTTAGTGTAAGGGAATAAAATATACAGTTTGTACAGTATAAAAATCAGTTCACCTATGGAGAGTTCCCATAGACAACATATACCAACGTGTGTGTTTGTGTGTGTGTGTGGAACAACTGGTGGTTTGTTGTTATCGCACTCAGTGTTGGGGAAAGTTACTTTTAAAAGTAATGCGTTACAATATTACGTTACTTCCTAAAAAAGTAACTAATTGCATTACTTAATTACTTTTTATGGAAAGTAATGTGTTATGTTACTTTTGCGTTACTTTTCACACCTGGGCTGGGCTTGCTTGTTTGTTTTTTAATAACAACAAAAAAAGTTATATTTTTTGGCAAATGCAAAGGCTCTTTCACACCACAAGTGAAATGAATAAGCCTCAGGCTGAAGGAAATGTAAGTTCCCACCGGTACAGTATTTAGCATTTTCCTTCAGGTCAGGTTTTTATTATGTTCATAATAAAAAATTTGTTTAAATGTATGATGTATTATCTTGTCCTTTTAACACTTAAGGGGTTTTCCCATGACTGAGAGCGATAGTCAAAGCATTTGTCAGTTGCGTCTTGTTCCGTGTTCACAACAGTTCAGTCTTTTCAATGTAAAAGTCTTTGCTACTGACTGACACACTCATAAAGACGGTCTTTGCCGCCATCTAATGGTGTAATAATGTAACTTCTGTTGCTGTTTACGGCCAGGGACTTTTTTTTTCCGGCGGAAGGAAGGCTTTTTGTGAAAGTTTACTTCATGAAAGTTGAAACACATTTTTAGCTTTAATATCTGTATTGTGTGCTAACCGTTTTATAAAAGCAATAAGGTACTCGAGGCTAGTGCTGTATCATGCCTAACAACATATATATATATATATATATATACATACATATATACACAAACACTTGTTTGTTTTTTAGTAACAACAAAAAAGGTTATATTTTTGGCAAATGCAAAGGCCCTTTCACACCAAAAGTTAAATGAATAAGCCTCAGGCTGAAGGAAATGCAAATTCACGCCTGTACAGTAGAGGGCGCAGCTCAAACAAACCTTTCAGCTGTGCTGCCATTCTGGATTAAAGAAGAATAGGATGCAGGAGAAGGAAATTCAACACTCTTACTTGAGCAATAAAAATAAATAAATAAATAAAAAATAAAACACAAATGTGATGTTTATCTAAAATCATTTTGCTTATTGGTATGGCTGAATTGGATCATCGAAAGTCAGCAACAAAGATATTGGTTAATAAAGTGAGATTAAATACATAAAGTATATTTGTGTTAACATATTAATTAGGTTTACGTAATATTTTGAATTTCCATATTGATTCTGAGGAATACTGAAATCTGTTTTTGTGCAAGTGATATGAGTAAATGCATTCTCTAGATTAGAACTATAATAACCATCATGTTCACACAGCGCACACAACATCTCTGCAATAAGTCCTGATTTCTGTCAATATGGAGACAGGAGAGCTGTCAGTCAATACAGGAGAAAACATTAACATGTTTAAACATGTAACAATGTCAGATTTTGGCCTTGGATCAGAGGAACTGAATAAATTTTTAATGTTACAAAAATTATATATCAAAAGTTCTTTGTTCTATTAAAAAAAGCGATTCTTTTGCAGCCATTATGAATAGTATAGTGCAGTTATATTACTGGATCAACCTGACTACAGCAGGACACCAATGAAAACTCGAACAGCTCTTTAAGGTAACAACTGCACTTTCTCACTTTTTACAGTGTGTGATGAGCGACTGGAGCAGAATTAATTGCAGAAAAGTGTCAAAAGAAGAATAATAGAAAGTATGAGAGATTCCAATACAGTGCTCACCTAGCAAGCTTTATAATCATGTGATAGCAGCAGAGAAACTCAAGAACAAAAACAAGCTGATTTTTTTTATGTATGAATGACAGCAGTGGGCAAGGTCAACATTGCCAGGAAGTGGCTTTTATTGTGCAGGAAAAGAATGAGCTCACTGGCATGGTAGCACGGTGACAGATAGACGCACCAAAACACGGTAAATAATCAGTGGCAGGAGGCCTGGGTGGCTCGCTCTGTTCTCTGCCATCTGAGGACCGGGGTTTGTCATTCGACACACTGCTGCTTTCAAAACTCAGACTCCCCGGTACCTCGGCAGGGGAACGTCTCCTCATGTCATCTCAAACTTTGAAAGTAGAGCATTTCAGACACTCGGTTCAGCATGCATGATGCTGTGGGGCGAGCAGGCAGCCCGTCGAGAGCAGAGAGCCATCTCCCTCTTGCTTTCTGGGGAGACACACCACTTCACAGTCAGTCTGAGTTCTGCTGATTTGCCCCTTTACGTGACCCCTCAACAAACTCACTCACGTACACAAACACACACAGTCGCTCACCGGAAGCTAGCCAGGAAAAAAAAAAAGAAAAAAAGATGAGCCCAAGAGAATTGAGAGTGTGAATTGAAAGCAAGAAATAAAGAGAGATGGAACAGAAACTGAAGTTTTGTCACAATAGAACAATAACACAATGGATCGATTCAGCCACAGCCGATGACAGGCTGCCCAAGCCCAGCTGAAAACACCAAAACACCAGCATATGTCAAGTCTTGGAAGTAATAATGATAATAAAATTAATAAAAATAAGTAATAGACAAAATGTTCAGAAAGAAATTAATGGTTTATTGAGAAAATTGTGTATGTTTATGTTACAAAAGGTCAATTTTAAATAAATCAATTGTAAATAAACACTGTTCTTTTGAACTAGTATATATATATATAATTTAAACAGTTTGTTATTTTGCAACTGAAACTTGTTTAAACACATTAATGACTCCAAAATATGCACTACATCAGTTTTGAATTATTTTAACACCTTTTTTGATGCTTTATTTGTCAGTATAGCTTAACCAACTACATTTCACTGGAAAACAGCATAAAACCAGCACTAACTAGATTTAACCAACATGGAAATTCAAGTTCAAGCTGGTCTTTTCAATTTTCACCTTTACACACATCCAAAATACAGAATGTATCTACTCTAAGGTACCGTGATGAATTTATATGAGATTTAATTCATAAATATTTAACTCAGAACTCAACTGACTATCTTGACTTGGATTTTCAATTAAGGAAACTCAGATCAAGACTTTCTCTCCAGGAAATAACCTCCATTTGTATGTGGCTTATGATAAAGGCTCAATGCTGTGTTCATCTGTCTCTTCTGGTTCTAATTCCCAGACAAGTATTGGTCATAATTGCCACTTGAGGAACACTTGGCACCCAGCATTTCTTCTTTCCACTGAGGTCGCATTTAAACCCAGTGGAGTGAATGGGCATGGCCCAGTAGGGTGGCTCTCATGCAGGAGGGCTCCATAATGGGGGCATTTATTAAACGAGGGTGTAATCGCTCCATGTGTAGCCAGCTCTGAGGGTCTCTAGTGCCTGTTGGGTCAGTGGGGGGCACAGCTCCAACACGCTTGACTTTCCAAGTCAAGTACCATTGGTGTAATGCACAGCAGGGTCTCCGGGTTTACCAGTCAATGGCTCATTTTGGGCTACTTTGAACCCGCTGAGAGGAAGTATCTGACAATGTCCTGCAATCTTCTCAGATACAAACACAGATTTCATGTGAAGGACAATAGCTACGTACAGACACATGGAAATGTTTTTGTTTTCATATTATTCTCTTGATTCAGGCAAATGAACGTTGCCACCACACATTCTACGAAACTACATTACATTGCCAAAATTACATTTTACAAAACTTAAAAATATGACTGTAAAATCAAAAACCAAAATATATTAATACTACAATAAAAAAAAAAGAAAAAAAAAAAGACCATGACCAAGGCACAGACCATGTTTATCCTTGTTTATCCAATATTATGTAGTCTGGGTCCAGTGTTGGGTAAGTTACACTAAAAAAGTAAATTATTACTTTTTATTTATTATGACAGTGTAATTAGCAGTGCTGGGTAGATTAGTTACAAATTACATGACAAAAAATGTATTTAGTAATGTAGTCCATTACATTGCACATTTTAGGTAATATAATCTGACTACTTTTTGATTACTTTTAGATTACTTTTGACCTAACTCGTTTATCACATTGAATTTAATAGGATAATATCGTACCATATTGTCATAAAAATAAAGAAAGACAAAGAAAATGTATTCCATTTTTTGTTATCATCAACATGAAGTGCATTAAACTTTAGATTACATCAGGGTTTCCCAGACTGGGGTTTGTGAAGGAACTGCAGGGAGTTTATGAGTTTAATGAAAAGCTAATAATTAAATAAACCATAAAAATGTGAAATTAAAATAAATAATTTAAAATAATAAAAAATGATAATAAAAAAGTGTGAAAGATAAAAGCCTTCCAAAGACATAGCAATACACAGTTAAATGACTGTGTTGAGTAATAATTCAAATGTCAGAGGTTGATTCAATATGCAATGTTGAGAAAACACTTCTTAAAAGTGAATGATTTCTGTGAATTCAGTGATCAAATGATTTGTGACCTGTCAAAGAATACTTTCTGAATGTATACAAGTGATATGCTTTTTCAGAAAGGAAAATTTAAAACATGAAAAAGAAGAATAAGGATATCAGAATCAATATATAAATGATTTGCTGCCATTCTGTGAATATTATGTAATCATGTAAATCAAGTAACTGTAGTCTGATTACGAGTATTTTAACCTAATATAATCAATACAAGTACTTTTTTGGTATCTGATTACGTAATCCAGATTAGAGGAGAGTGGGGTAAAATGAGCCATTTTTTACTTATGTGATCCTCAAGATAAGGGAAAATGAAGCAGAAGTATAATGAACATATCTTAAGTAATTTCAGGATGTTTCCTATCATTTTAAATGATCAGAATATGTCTATGACAAAGGGGTTTTAAAAATATGGCTTCTTATAAAAAAAAGTGTTTCTGTGGCTCAATTTACCCCAGGTTAGGGGTAAGTTAAGCCGAGTCAGTAGGTGGGTGTAAACTGACCATCTAACTGAATCTGAATCAAACCCATGTGAAATTGTAAAGATAATTTACCTCTTTTAAAAACTAATTTAATAATCAAATTTCTGTGAAATATGAATAATAATCAAAATATTCATATTTCTTTTCTTAAAGTTAACTTAAACAACATAAAACCAACCAAATGAAGTTGAAATTTCAATTTCTTTAATTGTTTGCATTTCTGAAACAATATGTTGAACACCAAAGTTAGCTTCCCAAAACCAGACTAAACAGAGAGCTTGTTAAATATAAACCAAAACAGAATGAATAAATGTCACTGAAACTAATAAACATTTTAGTCAAAAGGTTCTTGACATGGCAGTTTTTCTGCAGTGTCGACCATGTTAGGCCATTAGAGAGTACAGGTGGAGAGATATATATAATTAAGCATCTTCTGGTTCTTATCAAAGAAGGATTTGGTGTACTTGTACACTGTTCCTATTAAAAAAAAAAAGAAAGATAAAATATACCAGTTCTGTAATATTACAATGAAATTATACCAGTTTATACTTCAGAGATTTATCTTAACTTCAGTGCCTTATGGTGGAGTAAGTTAAAACACTGGCTCAATTTACCCCACATCATTTGGCTCACTTTGCCCTATAGCTGCCATTTTGGGAAAAACAAGCTAGCTTAACAATTTAGGCTAATATTTAGCTAAATGACTTTTATACGTTGTTAAATCACCAATATGCATCATAAATATTTTTAGACCTGGACAAATTTGCTTTGATTAAACAGCTGTTACATCTGTTATGTAAATGATGGTTGGTTCCAAAATATATGGTCACATGATTGAGGGGGTGGGTCAACATACCCACTGGCTCATCTTACCCCACCCTCCCCCTACATGTAATGTTTACAACGTTTACATGTACACTTTTTTGTCATTCCGATTAAAATCATTCCAACAGAAAGATTCGGTGGACTGTTTACATGAGACGTTATCTAATCCGATATGGTGTTTACCTTGTGCCGGCACTTTCAATCGGAATGACTTTGTGACATGTGCACATTAGCCAATTAGTCCTGTTTGCCGCCTTTTATTCTTGTCAACGTGGAGTTCCTTTATTTCTTATGCGCGTTATTTTTATGTAAAGTGTTGCTCTTAATCAAGCAACAGCGTGAATTTGTAGCATATTACTGCAGGAAGGTATGAGGAAAAGACAGGTGCAGGAAGCTGACATTTTTGGTGGCTTAGCATCTCTAAGGAGAATCTCAATACTACCCCTCCCTCCTCCGAAAAGCAGAAGCGTGTGGACTGAGTTCCTTCAGTGTATTTAATAAATGTGTTGTTTCAGTTTTACTTCAGTTTGATTTTGCCGCCGCCATTGTGCATTCTGACGACCCCTGGCCTCTTGACGTGATGACGTAGAAGCAAAGTAATCAGTTTACCGTATTTACACTGCAGAGTTTTTATTTTGTTCGGTTTATAGAAAGGTTTATCCCACCCCTCTCAAACCGATTACAGTTTCATTCGGTTTGGGCATTTTTATTCCGAATGAGGTGTTTATATGGAGCATTTTCATTCGGATTGGATTACTTTCTAAATCCCATATCAGCCTTGATCAGATGAACAAAACAAGGATAAACATGAAAAAGAAAAAAAGACAAATGAAAAAAAGAAAAGAAAAAAAAAATTGGGTCACAACCCACCACTTGAGAACTTCTAGTCTATTGTGACTGCAAGAATGTATTCTATCACATTTGCATATCCTTTTTACTAGATCAAACAAAAGATTTTAAGCTGACACATGAATTTATAAGACGTTCCTCAAGTGCTGTTTACACAAAGAAATCTTCCACTCCAACTAATCTGACATCAGCTTCAAAATATGTAAAATTCCTGGTCAATGAACCTGAGATGGGATTTATTATTGGGGTTTATCTGATGGACTAACACATTCTTCAAACATTCATTAACACTGGAATTACACTGCAAAAAGTTTTTCTTGCTTAGTATTTTTGTCTTGTTTCCAGTCCAAATATCTAAAAATTCTTAAATCCAGATGTTTTTACTAGATAAGTAAATGACAGATAGATATTTGATATTTGAAGATATTTTTTTCTTAAAACAAGCAAAATGAACTGCCAATGGACTAAGAAAAAAAAAAAAAAAAAGAATTTTGTTCAACAGAAACAAGATTTTTCTTACCCCATTGGCAGATAATTTTGCTTATTTTAAGCAAAAACACTTTTTTTTTTCTTTAGAAAACAAGAAAGAATTTTTAGATATTTGGACTGGAAACCAGCATTTATTTATTTATTTTTTATTATTTTTTTTTTTGCAGTGTAACACTCTCCAACATCTTCCAGTGCCTAACTCATTAACCAGTCATGACAATGTGAAGAAACCAAGATAAAAGATGACTATATTGACTGCACAGCACTTGTTTCTACTCAGAAATGATGTTAGTCAACAAATGTGATGCTTTTATGGTCTAAGCTAAGCATAATGGCAGTGTTACCTCCTCTGAAGCAGAAAACATATAAGTTTACCTTATATAAGAGAGGAAAGGAGGGCTGTATATGGGAAGAAAAAGCATAGAACAATGATTTATTGATGGCTAACGCTAATAGCAGTTTACAGATAAAGGTTTACACATGACTTGTTTTTAAAGCAACTTGTATGTAAAAGCCAATATCCTTTTGAAACTTGGTTAGAGCTAAAGGTTTACATGCAGAACACTTGGTTTATATAGATCTATGTGTTACATAAGTGCCTAAAATCAATGCTGTATTACAGAATCTCATTCAGTTGAGCTTTTTGACATACAGACTGCATTTGTGAAGGATAACCTCATTCTACCAACACTGAGTCTGTGATGCTCAAATATTCAAATAACAACAACAGGCCTATTAGATCAAACATTGTCTCTGTGATCAGTTTACTTGCAATATACTTGAATACAGCCTGTAACCATAATAACAGAAAACAATAGAGAATTAAAAAGACTTTAAGGTTTAAATATGTATTGAACACTCAAGCAGGATTTTTGTCTCGCTCTCCAACTCATTCCCAGACTCTTTATCTTACTCTTTTCCACACAATACTCACATTTATAGCCTGTTAAAGACATTTAATTGATTGTGTTTCTGTTCATACAGTTCATGTCAACCAAACTCATTCTTAAAATGTAGGTGCAAGTCATTTTACAGAGTTCTGTTATAAGTCTTTGCTTGAACAGAGCATATATTTAGCACCCCAAACAGCGCTAACAGTAACTGACAAGCATATTCTGCTCCTGTGTGTGAACATAGCTATTCAGAGACTCCACCGCTCCTGTATACTCAACGCAAAATCAGAGCGTCGCTAAATGTGGTACATCTGGAACACTTTCTTTCTCATTAACCTAAATGAGTTCAGACAGATCTCAGCTTAGACACAGGCATACAGCCGTCTCTGCCAGCTTTCAACTTTCTCAAAGGGCAGAAAAAAGACAAAATAGCATCTTATTATGTTTAATTACCTTGTTTGCCGTCTGAGAATTTGATTACCCTTTAAATTTGCCACATTTTGATCTTCTTCTCCAAGACAGTGTGATGTGTTTTGACAAAACACGCACAAAGTTTTACACTACTGTAAAATCCAGTTTGAGAAATGTCACTGCAAATATCTCTATTGTTTGCTTGCTTCATGGTGTGTTTTTACAGTTTTCTTTCACTGTAGATTGTTTTCCTCCAAGTGAGAGACATAAGACAATACGTTTTTATGATGTTTGTATGACAGAGACAGCACCTGGCCTGTCCCAGCCTCTCATAGCCACTCATTACAGAGAACAGCAACAGTGCATTATGGGTTCCAAGACACAGTGGAAGCCATTAAAGAAGAGACAAAATGTGTGTATTTGTGTGTGAGGATAGAGAGTGTGTGTGTGTGTTTGATTGGCATCTGCCTCTCCCTCTGAGCCACATGAGCTGAGTGACACGAGGCATGTTGGTGTCTCTGATCTGATGTCAGAAAGTCAGATGTGTCTGTGCACACACACACAGTTACACAATCGCTCCCAGACAGATACTGAGCACTGGCCAAGTCACAGTACAAATTTTGTGTAAAAAAGACTAGTTCTTCAACACGTGATTAGTTAATTAGTGAACCAAATGAACGATGGATGGGATGAAAAATAGTTAGAATGAACGACAGAATGATAGGTAGAATGAACAACAGAACGATAGGTAGTATGAACGACAGAATGAAAGATTGAACGAACAACTGACTGAACGAATGAAGGATGGATGGAATGAGCAATAGAAAGAATGAACAACAGAATGATAGACCGAATGAACGACTGATCGAACGAACAACTGACCGAACAAACAAACGAAGGATGGATGGATGGATGGATGGAATGAACAATAGATAGAATGAATGACAGAATGATAAAATTAATGACTGACTGACTGACTGAATGAAGGATGGATGGATGGATGGATGGATGGATGGATCAAATGAACAATAGATAGAATGAAGGGCAGAATGATAGATAGAATGAACGACTAAGGGAACGAACAACCAAACGAACGAATGATCGAACGATGGATGGATGGAATGAACAATAGATAGAATGAATGACAGAATGATAAAATGAATGACTGACTGAATAAAGGATGGATGGATGGATGGATGGATGGATCAAATGAACAATAGATAGAATGAAGGACAGAATGATATATAGAATGAAGGACAGAATGATATATAGAATGAACAAACGAATGAAGGATGGATGGATGGATGGATGGATGGATGGATGGATGGATGGATGGATGGATGGATGATGGATGGATTGAATGAACAATAGATAGAATGAACAACAGAATTATCGATCGATCGATAGATAGATCGACTGATTGATAGATAGATAGATAGATTTCACACATCTGATCAGGGTCTGTCTAGATATACACTGGTTTCTACAGACCAATTAGTTAAGTAATAAGTTGACTAATCTCACAAGCTAATCAATTTTAAAAAAAATGCAGTTGTGCACATCTCTAATTATATCATTAAACACCTGACCACTTTTCCACCCAGATATGATGTATCCACTACTGACAGATTTAAAATTGTCTCTTTTTAAGTCGTAATTGCAATAAAGATGTTTCAGGATCCCGCATTTCTGTGGCCTCATGCACGTTGGCCTTTAATTCTTCATATCAGCTCTAAATGATAAATGTGCCATGGGGAACAAGAATCAGCCATACAGCAAAAAACACAGAGTCTTAGCATCAGCTAAACGAACATGCGCTCAGTGGAAAATTACAAACCCAGCACACCGCACACTTACATGTACCAGTGTGTCGGGAAGACAGGTTTGCGTATGTGTGTGTGAGAGAGAAAAGTACAAACGCAAGCCGTGTGGCATGTAAGTAAATTGCGTTCTGCTCTAGTGCTCATTAAAAAGAGGTATGAGGCGTAGAAAGGAACGAATAACATAGGCTATAGTTTGTCAAAAACGCAGAACGCAGGTTGGCCGGTGTGTTTGTGCATTCAGGGCAGGGGAAGAGTTGTTTCCTGCAATGAAACACAAATCTCAACGTGAACACAGTGGGGGTGTATGTGTTTTTGTTGTCGGTCTGTCCCCTTGTGTGTTTGTTTATTTGTGTGCCTATGTTTTTCTACAAAGTATCAAAGGCACACGCAAGGAAGGGAGATAACATGGCCCCACCCAGTCCAGAGCGCTCTCACACTGGCAGATAAGGGAATCTGGGTCAGGCTTAAGTTACGGAAAGAGCCAGAAGATCTTGCCTCTGCCGAAACAGATGATGAGCGTGGCACAAGGGATACCGGTTGCTGCTGAAATATAGATGTTTGAGGCTGGCAGTCTACGCCCTCGCTAAGCTGAACACGGATGTATTCACTGATAAAAAAAAAGCCTAATATTTCAACATACTGTATTTTCTAGTTCTCCATTAAAAATATCTAAAAATACCTAAAAGTATAAATTTACTTTAGAAGCAACACAGCATAAGGTATTAAAAGGGGTCCTATTATGCTTTTCTTTTTCAACTTTCTTTAGTGTGTAATGTTGCAGTTTGAGCATGAATAAGGTCTGCAAAGTCACAAAGCACAAAGTCACTCCAAATGGAGTTATTCTCTATATCAGTAAACACTGTTTCTGAACTCCCTGAAACGCCTCCATTGTCATGAGTTTTCTATCGGGAAAGAACGCGACACAATATTCCTCATTTTAATTATTCCCGCCCAAGGCATATGCAAAATAAAGGGCTGAGTTGAGTTAGTAGTGTGTTGAAACTCACGGTTACGGTAAGGGGCGTGAAATTTCTGAAACGCGCAAAGCGAACGACTAAACGACTGACTGACCGACCAAGCGAACGAACAAACATCTAAACGACTGACTGACTGACCAGACGAACAAACGAACGATGGATGGATGGATGGATGGATGGATGGATGGATGGAATGAACAATAGATAGAATGAACAACAGATAGAATGAACGACAGACCGAATGAACGAACAAAACGATGGATGGATTGAACGAACAATAGATAGAATTAATGACCGACCGAACGACCAAACGACCGAACAAATGACCAAACGAACGACCGAACGAACAACTGACCAAACAAACAAACGGACAGTTTGTTGAAACTCATGGTTATGGTAAGGGGCGTGAAATGTCTGAAACACGCAAAGCGAACGACCAAACGACTGACCGAATGAAGGACCAAACGACTGACTGATCGACCGGACGAATGAACGATGGATGGATGGATGGATGGATGGAACAATGGATAGAATGAACGACAGAATGGTGGATAGAATGAACAACTGACCTAATGAATGAACGAACGAACGAATGAACGAACGATGGATGGATGGATGGATTGAATGAACAATAGATAGAATGAATGACAGAATGATAGAATGAACGACCGATTAAACGAACAACCAAACGACCAACCAACCGACTGATCAAACAACCAAACGAACGAACGACCAAACAACTAAACGACAGACTGAACAAACAACCAAACGAACGACCGACCAACCGCACAAACAACCAAACGAACGATCGACCGACTGACCGAACAATCAAACAAACGAACGACCAACAGAACAAACAACCAAACAAACGACCGAACAAACAAACAAACAATGTTTGTACGCGCAAAGTGGTTGACCAATCACACTCGTCCTGCCGACCAATCAGAGCACTTTACGCTTTTTAGAAGGAGGGGTTTCATAGAGGCCAGACATAAACAAAGCGTTACTGACAGACTGGGAAGAGAGGTGCTGCAACAGTGTCAAATATGTGAAAATAATGTTTTTTGAACATTCAAGCAGGGAAACCTATAGTAGAGTCCAAAAACAAAATCAAAGACTTTGTAAAATGGCATAATAGGTCCCCTTTAAAACTTGTTTTCAAGAATATGTATCATTAATATGAGTGTGCCACATTCACACAGCAGCAGAATACCTATTTGACTCCTTAATACGGTTACGCTCACACACAATGTGGTTGTTTATGAAAGTGACAACCACATTCGATAACCGAACTCACATTAGTAAATTTTGAAGACTCACAACCACATTCTCGGAAAACCCACACTGTTTAAACAGAACCAGACCGGACAACTAGTTGTCTGTCACGTCATACAGTGTGAGAGAGCCGCTCGGCATTGCACAAATGAGTGTCTACCGTGTGTTGCAGGTTTTTCTTGTGTGGTAACTTACAATAATGGAGATATGAGCTGTGTGTCATCTGAAAGTTTTAGATCCAGTCTCTATTGCTCCCTTGACTTTTGTGTTCTACACACGACTCAAATGCTCCTCTCTCCACTCAGATATAAAAGCTGCTGTCAGTAAATATTTGACAGATGAACTCGTGGGCACGATTGGATTCTTGTTGTGTCAAAAGTGATATGACTTTTTAGTTTTATGCACATCCCTATCTTTGATATTACTTTGGTCACAGTCGCAATGATAACTGAAGAGAGAATACGGGTTTGACTCCCATTGCACGTTACTGTAAGTTACTGTAGTCAATCCCAACAACAGAGTGTGAACATAGTTTATTTAGTCTATTTTTCACTTATTTTCACAAAAATGTGTGGGGGGGGGGGGGGGACTAAATACACCTGTATTTATGTAAACAAGTCTATGTAACCCGTGCTGGAAAAAATGAGTCGGAAGCTATAGCTTCGAGCTACAGGCAAAACAAGTGAAAAAATTGACAATTTTGTTTGAAATTGAGGTTCACACAAAAATTTGTTCATTAAGTCCTTGTCTAGTGATCCCAATGCTCTAAATAGCAATTAAACATCTAGAAGTATCTTTATGTGTATGTTTTCTGAGAGGAGTACCTTTCCTTTGTCCATGAAAAATTATGTTTTTCTCTGCTCGCTTCTCGACTACTGGCGCTTCCCCTTAGGACAAGTTTGGTATCGTTGTAAAGCGCAGCATTCCAACTTTGTGAATATTCATAGCGAATTCTTGATTGCATCAGTCTGAACCAATGAAATGGAATTTTCAAACTCATGCTGATCTGAACAAAACGATCTTACTCGCGCTGACTGACGTATCCGAAGCTGTGCACAAAGATGCCTCAGACAGCGCTAGATGCCGATATTCACATATACAAAGAATTACAGTATTTCAAAATATCTGTCTTGGCGAGTATTCACGCAAACATTATCTGTTTGGTTAACTCTTGAGGAAAAACATCTGATGTGTAACATTATATTAGATCCGTGTGTTTCAGTAGGTCTTAATATATAGGCTGTGTTTCATTAATGTTAATCAAACAATTGTGAAATCATGGAAAAAAGTTAAATATATATATATGGTTTATACTTGGTTTGTGCCAAATCTGGTGGTATTACCAGGGATTTTAAGGTATGGTTGATAGGTAATTTTGTTTCGGAACCTTTAGAAAACTTTAACTCGATTTTTCTCAAAGTTGTCTTTCAAACAGGTGTAGATCCCAACAAATCATACATAATTTTGAATGTTTTTTTTTTTTTTTTTATTAGAGAATAACAAAAACTAATTTTTGAAAATTGGCTAATTTCGACTCATTTTGACAGCATGGGTCATATATTATGCAGTATTTTTTTTTTTTTTTCACAGGAAAACGAAGACTAATTAAAAACTAATTAAAAAGTCGTTTTTGTACTGTGGCCCAAGTAAAACAGCTCAAGTTGGTGGGAACATGACTTGTCAAAGGGTAAATGGCTAATTATACTAGTGCAAATGAATTAAATAAGGAACAAATGAGGTGACCTATGTAATTGTTTAGAAGAAAAAAATACATTAATCACCAAAGGTTTCAGGCAGGTGAGGTTGTTAAGACTTAGTTAGCCAGCATTTCTGCAAAACAAACACGTTTTCTCACCTTCAACCTTTGGTCTTATTAGTCCAATAATCCAAACCTCACTGCATCCTTTCCTCTGCATGTAAATATCATTTTTCAGGTGCCGACGCCTGCTCTGGGGCCACAATAATCTCAGAGCCAGCTTTAATATTTCATAGAAGTGTACCGCCATAAAACTAGAGCTGACAATTTAATTAGATGCCAATGTCTTTGATAAATAGCGTCAGGAGCTATGCATCTAATCTCACGTTTAACAGTGAAATCAATATCTGCATAAATCATTCAGGGCCCGAGTCATTACCAAGCGGCATGAGGAAGAGGAGTGCAAAATGTATATTTAATACGAGAGCTGACATGAAAACAAGCAAAGAGGAGGAGGGGAGAGGAGAGGAAAAAGGACAAGGCTTGTTCACACACTGCAACAGGGTGCAATTTATTCTCTGCTCAGGTTAGGTTCGTTTGGTGGTGTAATTTGACATCAGGCAAGCGTAAATTCTGCTAACTTGTTTGTTCAGGGAGCTCTTTAAGCGAGTGCTCTTTGGCAAATTAAATACACTGTGGAGCACCGTCACACTGGGACACACACATACATAAATGCAGGGAAACAAAGCGCAATGTGGGACGTGGTTCAAATATGTAGAGTTTATGCAAATTCCAGGACAGAATGATTACTTTCAGTGGTGTCCTTCGTAAATCTTCGAGCGAATGAAATCACCATATAGTTCCCCCGTATTCTGATATGCTTTCAATAATTAAGAGCAAACAAAATCGAGTCCAACCTCAGGAATAATGTTGCGCATCAGTTCAACGATGCCTCGTTTTACGCCAACTTGATTCTCAGCACAATTCCCCAACAATCTGGCACACAAACCCCCATCTCAAAAACGCTGACTACACCAACGCCTATTTAAATCGTCCAAGTAAGCCCGTTTATCCGAAAGCTCTCCAAAGCTAGATTTGAGAGAAGACGGGAAGGATAAACGAGAGAAAAAATACTCCATTCATCTGGAGTATTTCTTACTGAGCTCGTCACCTCTCTCCTCCCCACTGTGATTGGATTTACATTTCTATGAGGCTGAATGCATACTAAAGCTGTGGATGAGTGCAGAACATCTAGGCCAGTCGCCCTGCTTGTTCTTTAGCATGTGAAATATTGATGGGAATCCAGAGCCCTGTCTCCACTTCCAGCAGGTGAAGACCATATCATTGTGCAACACCTGCCCCAGCTGGATGCCATTAGGGGGAGGAAAAACATTGCACAAGGATGTGGCAATATCTTTGGCCATGCTATTTTTGTAATACCTCTTTTATGTGAAAGCAGTCTTGGAGTGGAGGTATAGAGGAAGTCCAGAAACATGCTCGAAGGTGGGTGTACATGGTGGAATAAGTGAAAACTGGCTGTAGAAGAGGAAGGTTTTATGATAATGCATCCTACATCGCCCCCTTTTGGATAATAGAGCACTGCTATGATGACATATTACTTCTTACATGTTTTGCTCATCATCATAACCTTAACAAATGTATGGAATGGAAGCTTGTTTCCGCCACTAAATAAAAAAATAAAAAAGCTAATTGTGAGAAGAAAAGTCAGAATTCCGTGATATAAAGTCAGAATTGCGAGTTATAAAGTCAGAAGTTCTCGTAATTCTGACTTTATATCACACAATCCTGACTTTATAACTCGCAATTCATGCAGTTCTGACTTTATAACTCGCAATTCATGCAATTCTGACTTTATATCACGCAATTCTGACATTATAACTCGCAATTCTTACTTTATAACTCGCAATTCTTGCTTTATAACTCGCAATTCTGACTTTATATCACGCAATTCTGAACTCGCAATTCTGAACTCGCAATTCTGAACTCGCAATTCTGACTTTATATCATGCAATTCTAATGTTATTTCATGCAGTTCTGACGCAATTCATGCCATTTTGACTTTATATCACGCAATTCTG
Source organism: Elopichthys bambusa (assembly GCA_037101425.1). Taxonomy (NCBI): domain Eukaryota; kingdom Metazoa; phylum Chordata; class Actinopteri; order Cypriniformes; family Xenocyprididae; genus Elopichthys; species Elopichthys bambusa. Next base: position 8,663,474 of record CM074444.1, read on the forward strand.
ACGTTATAACTCGCAATTCTTACTTTATAACTCGCAATTCTGACTTTATATCACGTAATTCAGAACACGACTTGCTCCCGAAAACGCAATGATTGACACCGTGGTAAGCATAGCAATGTTCTGGCGTCTCGGGTGTTTAGTATCTGCTAATCTGACCAAAGAAATATTACAGCCAAAAGAATTTTTGTAAATGCTGTTGTCAGTACACAACAGCATTTTTCAAGAGTTAATGCGGTTGTCACTCCTGTAAATTACTGATCTGTGTGTGTACAGAACAGGATTAAGCTCTAAAAGGGAAATTAAAAAAACAAATTTAGTTACAGTGTGTACGTGGCCTATATGAAATCAAGCATATGTAGCTAGAATGTTATCTGCTTTGAATTCCCTAGGAATTGAACCCATGACCTTAACATTGCTAGCGCCATGATCTGCATTTTGAGCTACAAGAACACATCAACACACATCTTACATCAACACTGCATATTGAAAAGGTGCACTCTAAAAAAAGATGGTTCTTTAAAAGGTATTTTACATGTAGTATCAGTTCTATTTAGAACCGTATTGTCCTGAAGAACCCTTTATATGCTAAAATGGTTCTTTGGGTTAGAGTTTAGAGTTCTTTATTCCTGCCATTTTGTTTTTCAAATCTGTAACTGTCAAAGCCACATCATTACTGGTTTTCTGGAGCTCAACCCTCCAAACACTCAACAGATAAATGATTTCGGTAACACTTTAAGCCTCATTAAGACCTATACTGCATTATAAGAACAGTTATAGATACATTTATATTATTTTTATAGTTACTTATAAGCCATGCATTTGCTTTTTCAATGTGCATGTTCACAATCCATTATACACTGATTTATAAATTATCAAATATAAAACAGTTCCAGAGACACTTGTTTGCTGTACCAATTAGTTATTAATAATTATGTCTTTAACAGCTAATGTTTGCATTAGAGGTCATGAATGGTAATTTTGATTTGTTAAAATCTATATCTCCTTAGCCATATGGTATTGCTTATAGCAGTTTGGAATCATACTTTAAAAAATATATTGTTGCAGTGTTTTGCTAGTATGTAACATTAAAAAATAAAATAAATAAATAAATAAAAATAATAATAATATTAATATTAATAATTGGGTTTATGCGTAAACATACCCAATAACAAACAAACAAACAAACAAGTATTAAAGCTATCCCGTGACTTTATATCACTTTTCCTTTTAACATTGAAAAGGGCTCAAGTCAATTTGTGCTACTTCTGGCCTTCATAAACAATTATTTTTACATGGAAGAGACAGACTATAACTCTAAACTCAATTGTGTATTTTGGATGCTGTCACTTCCCACAACCTCATCATCTGCAAAGAGAAGCCGCCACTCAATTACACCAAAATGATAGACTTAAAGACATCCCCGAGGATTTGTGAAGATGTTTCACTGAAACCAAGTCTTCATTAGGCATACATCTATTTTCTGTTTCTAATTTGTGTTTTACTTCCTTAAGTAGGCTATTTATTCATATTCAATGTCAGTTGAAATGCTTCAATTTCACGTCAATAAAAAAATAAATGTACATTTTTGACACAACATGCTGTTTTTAATGTAATAATATGTATTATGTAATAATATATAAAAATAATATTATTGATACTAACATTAATAATAAAAAGATAATAATATACAAATATTAATGAAAATAAACTATTAAGTGGTTATTTATGGAACCTTATAAAAAAGGTTCTATTTAGCATCAAAAAGTGTTCTGCTATTGTTACAAGTCGAAGAACCCTAATTCTGTACTGTTTAGAACCATTTTTCTTTAGAGTGGGTAGTAAAACAAGCAACAAATAACACATAATCCCATCACAAAATACAGTAGAATCATGTACTTGAGCCTTCCAAGTAGGCATCACTTTTCAATTCCTTTACAGGAAGCCCTCCTGATCTCTTGAGCACCAGACCGGGTGTCAGATCAAGAAATCATGGATTACGCAAACGACACGGTGCTTGTCCCCATGGGCACCGACAGTCCAATTCAACTGAGAGCAATATCATTAACTCTGGGCAATAAGAAGAAATTAAGAGGTTTAAAATAGCACTTAATTCATTGATTCATTACCCATAAAAGCATCTTTCAGAAAATGAAAGGCAGTCACCGACAGCAGGGGGTGTACAGTCGTGAAGCCATCTACATCGCAGTAATTAGAAATCCGCCTTGTCACAGCAACCCAGAGTATTAAGCTCCAACCCACAACACCACCCAGATGTTCATCCAGTCATTACTGTAGACGTTTAGGGGGGAACTACACATGACCCCATAATTCCGTAATGCACCGCCACAGCCCGTCGGAAGGTGTTTTCCAATTCCGTGTTAATCTGTCATGCCTTCTTCCAGTTTAATTAAAAGTAACACATCGAAGGCAATGTGAGACGTGGGTATTAACATGATGACCGATAATGTGTGCCGCCAAATAGGGCCTGGCTTTCATTTAGAAGGAAAAAAAGAATCAGTAGTCTCGGTAGGCTACACGTAACGCCATGGCTTAGCCTTAATCCCCCCTGCCAGTCATAAGAATGCATTTTCCTAATTGCCTTTCAAGTTATGCGAAATTAGCACCTACGCAAGTCAAATTATGATGCTATGGTGTGAACAAAAGAGCGTATGGTGCTGCCACACATCCGCTCGAGGACTCATTAATTCCAGCGTGGTAGAACAGGTACTTGTAGACGACGGAATATGAGCTCTGGGGCACAATGTGGAAGATCTCCAGGGAGGAAAGTCTCCAGGTTTTAGAGTCTCTCCGCTGACGGCACCTCTGGGGCGAGGGACAGGAAACACTGTTATTCCATCTAATTCAAGCCAGCAGTGATGTCATTAGCCCCGCTTGTATAGACGTTCGTCTTGTTTATGGACTGCAGTTGGAGATACAAACTCATGCATTGTTAAACATTTGATTCAGCACGCAAGTCGCAGGGGGTTCAAACAGACATTTATCGGCCAAATAACAGCATGCTGACTTTCTCTGGAAGGCCAGATTGATCATGATGGATTGAGATGTGAGTTTGGACAGCAGGGCTAATCAGCTTACCAAGCTAGCACGTACAGAAGGACCTTTTCAGCAAATTTTATGGGCCGGTTGAAATTATGAAGCTTTTGTTCTCTTTTACAAGTTTCAAGAGGATAAACTGACATTTCAAACTGGGTTCGAAAGCAATGAATAAGGCTGTTGTAATTATAACGAGTAATTTTGTAGTTTTGTTCCAAACCGATATGCCTAATGCATGTGATTTCACTCAATAATATCAAATATTATTTGATACCGAGACAGTTTTGGTAATAAGCTTTCTGACTAAAATGGAAACAAAACTCTCACAAACTTATTCTAATTAAACATCAAAATTAAGAACATTTCTGTTCATTTGAGGTCCAATTTTTGCCTCTGAACCCAATGTAAGAAATATCTGGAGTCTAAATTCACTTCAAAGGTTAATAATAATGCACATCCTCAGGCTTAACAGACAAGATAACTTGTTTGCCCTCCTCCAAATTTGATTGAAAAAGTTTAGAAATATGAAAGAGTAAGCCCTAATTTTGGTTGCATGACAACCATGAGCATAAATGAATTATTATATGCATGTCATGTAAAAATAGAAGGCAGACAATCACAGTTTTATGGGCACATATAGTTTAGGGCCATTCACATCTACCTCTATTCTTGCTGATCCTTGGAGCAATCACACCCCCCTCTCTCTCTCTCTCAGTCTACTTATCATGCTTTACAGCTCAGCATCCCATCATCATCCCCATGGCAACAACTTCAGCTGCTTATCCTAATCACTTAAAGTTAACCTTGATATGAAAATGTTCCCAGGGGACTACTCACGCCATTGTGTCAGCTTCTGAAGGAAAGCTCTTCCAATAATAACCATAAAAGACATCACTGCCAGAATGTGAGAGGGAGAGAGGCCAGTAGATGAATGAGGGAGAGAGAGAGAGAGAGACACACTGAGAAGTTGCAGCACTTAAGAGAAGAGCAGAACATTACAGAAAAGGCTATAAGATCATATGTACAGTATGTGTAGAAGGGCTGCTGTCCAGGGTGCTGAAACCTGGCAGCACACATATAATGGCATTAAAGCTGCTGCAAGTGATTGTTCTGCAGTTTCAAACATAATATATAATATATACGTAACATTATATGAATTTGCAACTGGCTCTTATGTAGATAGTTTTTAAACATGAGGTATAATTCATTTTGGGCATATCAAACGGGCAATCTTTGGTCTTATTAATCTATTACTGTTGTTCATTTAAATATTATTGTTCAATAAATAGTATTTTATATAAATAACATGCTGTATTTTTTGGTATTGAGAGAGTCTGTTAGTGATTTTGACTTCAGTGAAAGTTGCATTATTACTCCATTAGTCAGTCACAAAGACTTTTATATTGAAATGAACTGAAACAAGGAAACAAGGATGTTGTTTTTACTTTAAACAACATCATATGAGACGCAACTGACAAATGCATTGACTAGTGCTGTCATGGGAATGTATTAAATGTTAAAAGGACAAAGATATTGCTTTCCTCAGTGGACATTCAAACTGATTTTAAAGACCTGAAGAATATCAGCTAGATGCAGGTAACGCACTCGCTTAGTCACTCTCTCTCATAATACTCTACTCTACATATTACAATGAGTTTCAATAAAGCGACTCAACGTTCCTTCGCTACTAGTTCTAAAGTGAATTAATTTTAGAATTAGTAACGGAGGCTTGGGTTCAACTGTTAAACTGTCAACTTGAGATTTGAATCTGTGGCAGAAGGAAGTAGTTCCTCACAAAAAAAAAAAGGTTTTTTAAAGATGATCCGTTGTTGTTTCTTATTTATTCACACACTCGTGCCATCGAACTGTTGTATAAATGCAATATCACACTTGTAGCCGTGCAATTTGGCTGTATATCAGCACACTGTGATTACCTACAGCCGAATCACAGCCGTGCTGATATACAGCCATGTCGCATGGCTACTTGTGTGATATTGCTCATATAATAACCTACCTGTCAGATAATCCATTAAATATGTGTCTTGAGAGATCATACTATTTTTATTATAAAAAGACCAAATGTATGTAAATCACAATAAAACTTTGTTTGCGAAGCCTACATGTCAACATAATGATTTTTATATCTTCATGAGAATATCAATATATATTTTACATTGGCACGAAAACATGAAAATCATTAATTGCCTTATCAGTACCGGCGAGAATTGTAATATTGGCACATCCCTAGTATTTTCAAGTTATACACCACATCAAAAGGAAAAGCTTGGAAACAGCTCAAGCTAAACTCTAATTTATACCAGAACAACAAAAACTATTCCTTGAATATTCACAGAAAGACATTCACCCAAAGGTGACCAGATAACAGGAGCTGAATTAATTAACACTCTGATTGAACAACCTGAGAGGTTTTGTGTTTGGCGGAGCCAGCATGCGCTGCTTCATCTCGCCTGTTAGTTCAAGGGCCCGAATCTGTGAAGTTAATAACTTTGACGAGTCAATTAATCCACTGTGAAGGTGTACAGCGCCTCTTATGTATAAGCTTACAATTCTGGCTCTGAATTAGTGACCTTCTGTGAAATCCGCCCATGTTTTCACAACCACTGAATGCAATCTGTCTCATGTTGCTACAGCGTCAAATAAATATCTTTCTCTACTCTTGCTCTCTCTTTTTAGTGTCCCTCAATCTCCCGGGCAGCAAATGATTGCAAATGCAAAACAAGACATCTCCTTAGCACTTAATGTATCAGCGTTAGGCGCCATGATCCATGAAAGATGTCACAGACACAATGTTCCTTTAAAGACCCTCATTAGCCATTTTCCTCTGAGGCTTTGACACTATCAATTATTATTAGCCAAGTAAACAGCGTGCTAATAATGATCAAGTGCATTACTCACATGCAATGAAAGGAACGGAACTTCAAACATGTCAGTGAGAAACATTTAAAATGTGTAAATTCACATTCAGGGAGGCTAACTGCCAGTAAAATTGCTTAAAAGGCATTTTCAGCTTTCCCCATTATGTCGTCTTGTCTTTTTTTCCTTTTATAGACCATGTAATGTTACAAAATTTCAACTTAATACATTCATCAGATAGCCGCGATTGCCTTCAGCAAAATGTGATGACTGGAAGGCTTGAAATGGGCTGAAGTGGAATGTTGGGGAGAGAAAAAAAAAAAAAAAAAAACCTTCATTCAAATGGGGAAAAAAATATTAACATCAGACTTAATGCTTGAGTGCATTGGAATATTGCTTTGTAGTTTATGGTGGTGTTTTGTCAGGGGTCACCGAACACGTTTAAAAATCACCACTGGGAGAAGATTAGCCCGGATGGAAAAAGATTGAGGTAACCTGGCTCCGTTTTTATGTGGCCCTGGGGCAGCAGCCCAGCTAATTATGAGTGACCCAGGGTGCAGAGGGAGTTCTGCTCACCTCACCCTTTCCTCCATTAAAACCAATGATGCAAAGCCTGGATGGATTAAGATACACAAACACTCTACAGAGAGTCAAAGCCAGTGACTATGTATATATTACCTTACAATGTAAAGAGAACGATAATGAAAACATGCTCTTAACCTGAGCCTCACAAAGTTTTATAAGGCAGGAAGTGACATCACAATGAAGGATATTCACGTCGCAGAAAGTACATGGATACATTGTTACATCCACTGTAGTCTCAGCTAATTCTAAAGGAATCCCGGAAGATGTGTGTGTTGTGTTCTTTAACGGTTCAACTGGAAACAAAGCCATTGCCAAACCCCCTAATAGAAGAAGAAAGCCATCGAGTACTGTCAAAATGGACACTTATGATGAAGTTCATGGCATAGGCTATTTTGAATACGTCCAAGAGATTTGCACTCTCTTACACAGTCTGTTACATTTTACATTTTCATTTACATTTCATTTAAGACTCAAATGCCTAAACATTAAGCTTGAAAAAAAAAATTGAGAAAGATTGCTTGTTTTTCATGTCAGTCAGATGGCCTCTGGGTGGTCGTCAGCCAATGAAAGCTGCTATGGAGTTCCAACGCTATCTCACGACCAATTTGTACATATTTTACGAGGTGACTAATTCGTACAAATTTGTATGACCTCACTCGTACGAATTTGTATGATTTGGGTGATGGGAAGGGCGGGGTTAGGGGTAGGTCATTGTATGAATTAATATGTAAAATACGTATGATTTAGCAAAAATCATAAGAATTCGTACGACCTCACTTTTTGCTAAATCGTACATATTTTACAAGTTGCCCAATTCGATTTAGCCACCTCATCAAACATACAAATTGCCGTGAGATTGTGTTGGGAGTCCAGACCTTCTGCAGTTGGTCTGAAGGTCTGGCTACATTTACTTCTAATGTTTTCAGTAAAACTATTCTTTTCTAAGTGATCAGACTTTTTTAGAGTCACATTAAGTGGACAATAAAATGTTTGAAGATCAAACTATAGAGACTTTGACCATTATATGATAACAATCACTCAGAACACCTTAGGAACTGTATAGCAACACCTTGGCAACCACCCACAGCACCCTATAATTGTATTCAGGATATGCATGGGCACATGCCTCTTAGGTAGCCTGTCAGATGTGACTTTTGTCAGGTTTAATCAATATTTGCCTCTCTACTGTATACAGCTATGAACTAGAGGGCAGTGTACTGTACTGTCTCCCAATTATACAACAGCAAAGATGTTCTCTGACATATTTCCTGAAAACAGTTATTGATCTGACACTGTAGAATAATTCAGAAAAGCATAACCAATCACATTGACATGAGCAGAGGAACCATTTTCAGTGAAACATTTCACTCATTGACTCTTTAGACAAAGCACTAGTTAAAACTCTCTTTAATAGATTTGATAGTGCGTTTTTAAATCTGTTCCTTCTTTTGACAATCAATGTGTATTAAATCACAGGGGAAACTGGGACTAATTGTCACTTTTTATAGTGAAAATTTCTCAGGGTAGATTTATTTCTGTGTAGGAATATCTCTTAATGTCTTGGCTTTGACACAAGTCAACATGTCTACTGTTATTGCTCAGGAGAGAAAAAAACAAGCGTATTGTCGACTAAAACAAATGCCTAAAAATCATTCATTGAATGCTATAGTTTTTGGTAATTGAAATAAAACTGAAATAAAGTAAAATAAAAATATTAGATAAAAATTTAAAAAGGTTGTTGTTAATGTTAAAGTTAATGTTTCCTTGGCAACTAACTAAAACGAAAAAGCTGAATAAGTAAGATTACTAAAACTAAAAGTGAAATAAAAATAAACGAAAGCTAAACATAAATTAAAAAAAATATAAATGGCAAAAGCACATGACTAAAACTTAAAACTAATAAATACTATAATAGTATATAAATAACCCTAAAATAATACTAAATAGAACTGGACATTAAACAATGTAGCAAAATCTAAATGGTAAAATAATTATCAAGCACAAAAAGCAACATACAAAATAGTTAAATATTGTTTAGGCTATTAGCCATTTAGAATAGTAACTCTTATTTTATACTGAAATATAGCATGTGAAAACTTATACAGTTAACAACTAGCTCTGGTTTCCCCTCTATTCAAAACAACAACAAAAATTTCATTTCTAAAAGGCCATTCTTAAAAAGAGTTTTGCCGTCGATGTATAGAGTATGTAAAGCCGTGGATTAAACACCCACTTAAACAGCAGCACAGAACAAGCAGTTTTAATCCTGTTTCCGTAACACCCACTCCACTGTGCTGAAATCCTGCCAAGACTTTACAAAACCACAGGGTCAAAACAGTAGTGGACACCCTCTTTCAGTTTCCCTATGTCCTGCTGTTTAACATCATATAATCATCAAAAACAAAACGTGGCATTAAGTGTAATGTTATATAGCTAAAACCACATGGTAGGATCAGTTATTACAAACAAGAATGAATAAACACAGCGGGCACAGCCACAGGCATTTGAATGCACTTTACCTGATTTGGCACAAGGATCAACTGTCCTATTTATGTAATGAATCACAATTTGAGATTATTTATCAAAGCAAAAAACACACAAGCTTAATTTAGTAGTTGCAGAGAAAAATATGCAAATACAAATATATGATACATTAGGAGTTAAAAAATAACCGAGCTACAAAGAAAACTGGTCGTGCGTGAGGTCTCAGAGTATTGCGACTCCTCTGTAGTCAAGAAAGAAGCAATAAAAAGTAATGAAAGAATGGCAATACGAATGTAATAAGAAACAGAAATATGAGTCAGCCGGCCCTGCGGGTGCTGACCTGCTTTCCTCTTCACTAAAACAGAGGGCAGGGGACAAATCATCAATAATATATACAAACAGTCTATTTCGCCACAGACTGCAGCACTTTCAGACTGCGAACAAGGTTTCATTAAAGTCCCTCGCTCTGACCTCAACCCACTGACTGCAAATCAGTTCAGTCGGACAAGGAAACATGAAGAACATCCAAAATGTGTCACAATGCGATGGTAGCGCTTTTTTTTTTTTTTTTTTTTTTACAGTCCTGTTCTGCATGTTCATACTATGTACTTATTGTAGCAATTACAATAACTGGGTTATAACTAGGTACTAACCCTGAACCTACCCCTAAACCTAACCTTAACCCACATAGTTACCTTATATTATCAGTATTGTGTAAGTACACTGTAAAACAAAGTGTAATCCTAGCCTCAAGTTTCTTCCTGGTTATGACATTGAAATGATTAACAAACATGATTATATTATCTGATCATCAGTTTTACTTTACATCGAAGTTTCAAAATACTGTATTTCAAAAAATCATTTATAGAACCTATATAAACTATAGCTAATAGTATTGCAGTAGGCCTATAGTTTAACACAGAGACCAGAAACAGATCAGACAGAGTGACGGTAACACGCCTTAAAGGGTCAACAGAGCTGTTAACACATCAGCGTACAGACTGAGTCAATGTGTCACAAACGCACACACAACGCAAAGCACAGCCTGAAGAGTTAGTGGAAACAGGCTGGGTTGTGTTAGTGGACTTTTCTTGGCTAATATGTATTGTGACACTAAATATCTACGTGTGTGTTTTGGCACTGCTCTAGACGGCATGTTCTGGTGGACAGGTGGTAAAATTTGTGGTGTTTAAACATTCAAGCATGTATGAGAATGTGTGGTGTACTGCAGACAGATGGTACATTTACTCTTATGTAACCATGTGTGCATGTGTGGGAATGAACAATGTAATCAGCACAATAAAAGAAAGCAATGTAAGACAGGAGTGGAAAATACGCATCTTTACTTGTTAAATGTTGTGTGTTCAGTAACACTGGAGGTCTATTCTTGCACATTCCTGTAAATGATGACTGCAGTGTATTAGCCCTGACATCCTGCTCTGTGTGTGTGCGCGTGTGTGTGTGTTCTTGTACAGTATATATGGCTTGAGGACACAAGTGTATAATGACATGGGTATTACAATGTAATTACAATGTAACACTTCCTGTGTCCTCATAAACCAAATAAAAACACATTCAAAAAATTTAAATTCAAAAACTATCTGTCTGTCTATTCTTTCTTTTTCATATTGGTCTGTCTGTTTATCTATTGCTTGTGACTATCATTTATTTTGGTTTGTGTCTATTGTTTCATTTTTATGTATTTCTGTCTGTCTATCATTTATTTTTTTATGTCTGTCTGTCTGTCATGTGTGTCTATCTGTCTATCTCTTGTTTGTTTCTAAATCAATAAATTCCATACGGAAAGACATAAAACTAAAGTGTGTTTTTAAGTGTGTCACTGAAAAAAAAAAAAGAAAAAAAAAAATCTTTTCCACTGTGGAGCAGCTATATATAGACTATTGTTTTAAGCGGGCTATTAAAAAAACTGTCACTTTTATGTACAGAAATATACTGTGGCCCCAAAAAAGCATTCAGACACTTAATACACAATGTAAGAATGTTATTTCTTAAAAATGTCAAACAAAGCTACTTTACTCTAATGAATCTTAGCAAATGCACACTTCTCAACTAAAACATCTAAAAAAAAAATGCCTTTGTTGGGCTAAAAATAATAGATGTACCGTTCATTATTAAGACAACGATATTTGGGCACTGTTTAGCTGTCAAACGTTAGCATAACATGTCCAACTGACTTCATACAACACCTAAAAATCACTGACACTTTAGAAGTCATTGCAAAAATGGCTCAGAAAAATGATGCTAGTTCTGAAAAATGCTCTAGCATCATTTGTTTCTAATGCAATGATGTTCACATATTTGTGCGACTTAAGTGTCCACATACATTGTGGGGTTACTATATGCACTTTTTCTTCACGCATGACCCATTCTCTCTCTCCAAGACACATGGGTCGTTTGAAATGCTCCAGGTGACGTTCTCATCTCACATCCTTTTAGATTATCTGCTCATCAATAATGCACAGGCCTTTATTCCTCTGAATCTGAGGTCCTATATCACCATCACCGTGTGTTCTCACCTCATACAGAGCAAGAAAAATCACCCCTCCATTCGCACTTCACCTTTCTAAGATCCATTTTTCCTCCCTTACACTCATTTATTTCACTCCTTCCATTTATCCATACAGTAATCTGCTCTTCGGTGCATGACAAGACAAATCGTAGTGCTTCTGTCACTCGGCACAGAGAAGCAATAACAAAGTTTGCAGACGTAACCTGCTTGAATGCTTGGCCAAGTTTGAAAGTTCTGGAAGAGACACAAAAAAAGAACATATCCAGCCTCATTATGTTTGAAGAATTATGTTTTGCCTACTAGTTCAAATGAGAAGCTAACACATTTTTGGTGATCTCATGCACAGTATCTATACTTTTGACTACATTTCAGCTTATTCTGGTGAACAACTGCCCATTTAAAGGTGCAATGTGTAAAATTTAGATCTATTGACAGAAATGCAATATAATATACATAACTATGTTTTCAGTGGTGTATAAAGACCTTACATAATGAATCGTTATGTTTGTATTACCTTAGAATGAGTCATTTCTATCTACATACTCCGCAGGTCCCCTTACATGTTAAGTCGCCATTTTGCTGCGACATGTTTCTACAGTAGCCCTAAACAGACAAACTGCTCTATACAGAGTGTTTCGTCTCTATGCTGTTCTTCTTCTAAATTGTTTGTTTTTAGAGGCAACTTGCATCATCACTACATTCAATAAGCACGAAGAAGAAATAGTAGCAGTAGTAGTCAGTAGTAGGTTTAATAGAAGTAGAGACTATTCTTTGTTAGAAGTAAGAAGAAACCTCATTGCTTGACTGTCTACTCTCTTCTGTCTCAGACGATGACATCTTTGTCTTGTGTCAGCCAGACGGTCACCGTAGCTTCTCTATGTGCTTTGAAAAGGAGGGGTGAGCTGCCGTTGGTTGCAGTTCACAACCACACCGCTGGATGCCGCTAAAATTTACACACTGCACCTTTAAACAGCCATTTAAAGGGAATGTAAATGCGACCAACCACAGTTGTCTGTTTTCAGAATTGTCTAATTTGAGTTACTCCTAAAAACAAAGCAGAAAAAAATTAGCTCTTATTGCAGTGGTTCACAAAGTGGGGGGTCGCAAAAAAAGATTTTCCTTCCCCTCGACCATGACTCCTGAGGTGATTACGACAGATTAACAACGTATAAGCAACAGCATCAGTTGCAGCAGGTGAATTTACAGCACCATGTTAAACATTCAGACGTGTGCACGTAGGTAATTCTTTAGGCTTTAAGCTTTGGGTATTATTTTTGTCAAAAAAAAACATTTGGTTAATATCGACCAAAGACAACGCAGGGAGGCCAGCGGAGGAGAGCGGAGAAGCACCACTGTCAGGAGACCAAATGGATAGCACTCGTCTCTTCGTGAAGGTGGAAAAACAAAGTTTTTTATGACCTGAGGGATTTCCTGAAAAAGGATTTAAAGGATTTTTTTTTTTTTTTTTGTGTCTATTTTAAGTTTTAATTCAAAATGTCTGTGATTTTAACATAAAGCTTATGTTTAAATGTTTTGCCACTTGCGTGAGCAAGTATATAGAATGTATAAATCAATATATAAATCAAAAGTATTACTTACATAAATATAAAGGAATTAATTGAATAAAACGTTTAAATCGGCTGAAAAGTTTGGGAACCCCTGTCTTATTATATGCTACTCTAATATCTCAAACAAACCTAAAAATCTTGGATATCTTTTTAAAGATCTGAGGGCTTGAACCTTACAAACTTCCACTGATTAGTTCATGGATGGATGGATGGATGGATATAGTATACTACTATTGGATGATGGATGGATGGATGGATGGATGGATGGATGGATGGATGGATGGATGGATGGATGGATGGATGGATGGATGGATGGATGGATGGATGGATGGATGGATGGATGGATATAGTACACTACGATTAGATGGATAGATGGATGGATGGATGGATACTAATATAGGATGGATGGATGGATGATAGATGGATGATATAGAATACTAATATAAGATGGATGGATGGATATTGTATAATAATATAGGATGGATGGATGGATGGATGGATGGATGGATGGATGGATGGATGGATGGATGGATGGATGGATGGATGGATGGATGGATGGACTGACAGTTAGAAAAACTAGCAACTAAATTACAAAAATGAATCAAAATAAAAACAGATAAATATATAAACAATAATTATCAATTAGTAATCAATGATAAATAATAATAAACCAACTAAAATAAGTTACTAAAACTACCAAATAAACTAATAAACAAACAAACATGACTAGTGGTACAGCCAAAGATTGTAGTTTGTCTTGAAAATGATCTTGCAATCCGAAGATAAGGTTAGATATTCAATAACAGTGAACAATGAGTTGAAATACTCTTCTAATAATGCTAATATACATCAATATCTGCTAACCTCCTGCCTTTAGGACTTTGTAGATAAGAGAATGTGTGTCAAATTCAACATCGTTCTGAAACACATAAACCAATATGATGAACAGTGTGAGTGACTGTATATAACCGCAGGTGGCCTGACCTCTCTTTTCTAATAAATTCACTCCAGGTTCCTCAAGTGAGTCCAAACCTCTCGAAACAACATATCCTCAAGCACCGTTCTGAGACCAGAGTTCTCCCTTAATGTTTAACACCTGCCGTTGTGAGTGAAACAGAAAACTGCTCTCGGATCAGTATCTTTGTGCGTTTTCTCTGGGGCGCTGATATCCATCAGTGGCCGGGTGATATATAGAGGTAATATAAAGTTCATTCACTGCACAGTGGCCTGCTGTTTTTCTCTGTTTGTGCCCCTGTCAGCAACCATGACAACGCAAGCAGAAAACGCCGCTCTCTAAATTTGAACTTCTGACCAAGACACCCAACCACATATAGACAAGGGTCTCCAAGTGCACTTTATATGGAGTGTGCAGTCTCAACACATTAAACTTCCAATCGCATATTAGAAAAAAAGAAATTATTGGATCATAAACGTTTAGCCATGAAATTATTGGTTAATATTTTTCCAAACCCATTCACCCTTCGTTACATCAGTAGTACACCAAAGTAGTTCTTTGTATTGATTGATCATGCATAACAATATTAATATGATGTAAAAACCCACCCCTGACAACTTGTTACATGACATTCCCTGGGAACTGTACCAGTGACCCCGAAGCTGCTAGCATGTTCTCCCAGTCTAGAACTACATATTTTACTATGGCGTGTCAAATGCGTTTAGTAAACATTATTCTAAATCCTATAACTGCATCCAGACGGTCTGCTAATACAACACACTTACACATTTCCAGAAAGCTAATGTGCTCTGGGGAACTGTAGAAAATGGTTTCACAGTCCTCCATGTTTCATCAATGGTTGTGTAAACACGCAAGAGCCAATTTGTGTGCGGGAAGCATGTGTGAAAGCGAGAGCGAGAGATTCGGGTGAGAATGTGTGTATGAAACGTGTGAATGTGTGTAACTCTTAGGAAAGGGAAAAACAGTGCAGGGCAGATGTTTATGAGCATTGGTAATGCATGAAATGTGCCTGGAGTGACAATTGTTTTAACAGTTTCTAGCAATTGTCGAAAGAGGTCAAGGAGTGAATGAGCGATGAAGAGGAGGTGAAAGCAAAGCATAGCGACACAAATAAAAGAAGATAAGTTGGAAAGAAACATCTTAACCAGGCTGAATCTGTGAATCTCACTCTATCAGTATTTATGAGCTAATTACAAGTGTTCTGTACCGCAGTAACATTACTGGAAAGAACATTTATGTTTTAGGGAAAGATTATTATCACAGAGCTCACAGCTAAACATATTCAAATGCCTCCAAATATAGTTAGCATCTCAAAATGGGGAACTGTAGCGAAACAGTTTGAGCAAACCTTTCTAAGGGTTTGGCTGCCTGTCAATAAAACAATGCATTTCCTGTCCTCTGATTATCCATGGGCACATCAGGCAGCTGTGTAACTATAATCTAACAAAAGCCCAGAGAAATAGCGAGGCTAATTGCTGAATTTGCATAGGTAATCAGAGTTTTGAAACGAACCTAACTAATTGCCAAAATTGCATTCAAAGGTTCCGGCTATTGTCAATAGTAGTACGTTCATTAGTGGCACCCACAATTAATGCAATCAACAGTAAGTGTGTGCTAGGAATCATTAACGACATCTCCCTCCACACTTGTTCTCGTCAAGTGAATATTTCTGAAAAAAAAAAAAAAAAGAAAGATTGTCTTTTGAAGCCACATATTGAGACGTGAAGTTCTCGAGGGCTCACAAAGGTAAACTTTAGGCCTGCTTTGGATCTTTCTGGAGAAGGTTCTTTCTTCTTCAAAAGTTCTGTGTATAGTCAAAAGTAGTACGTTCATTAGTGGCAAACACAATTAATTAATAAGACGGCACTCCGTTTATGTTCTCGTCGTATGATTATGCCTAAAATTTAAGAAATAAGAGTCCCGAGGGTCCACAAGTCTCTGCTCCACAAGACTCTAAAAGCATTATTCAGAATTGAACTGAGAATGATTGATTCAGTTCAACTGATGAAATTGAATTTGAGGCAGCAAACAGGATGCAGAATTTGAATTAAAGTAAATAATTAAAATTAATTGAAATTCAAAAGAAGCAAAAAAGGCAAAAGTTTATTCAAAACTATCTTTTATCAATGAAATTCATAGAAATTTGAAAGAAAAATGTATCAATACAATTTGTTTAAATGTTTTTAAAAAGTTAAAAAAATTTTTTTTGGTTGTGATTTTTTTGGTTGTAAATATTTTATATATAAATGCGTAATTGCAATGATGGATGATAAAACAGTCGACCTAACCATAGAACAATGGGCCGACCAAACGATAGAATGACTGGCAGAACGACCGACCGATCGAAAGAACGACTTAACAAATGACAGATCGATCAAAAGAACGACAGGCCGATAAAACAACTGACAACGACCAACCAAAAGAATGACCAACCGAATGACTGATAGAGCAACCGATTGAAAGAACAACTGATCGAACGGCTGACTGCATGATAGAACGACCAACTAAAAGAATGATGAGCCGGCTGAATGATAGAACGACAGATTGAAAGAATGACTTACTGAATGACCGATCCATCAAAAGATCAATCAAAAGAATGACAGACTGACAGAACGTCTGACAGAACGACCGACAGAAAGACCGACAGTATAAACGACAGAATGACCAACCGAAAGAACAACTGATCAAATGAATGACGGAACGACTGACTGATCAAAAGAAGAATCTACCAAACGACAGTTCGATCGAAAGGACGACCGACCGACCAAATGACTGGCCTATCGAAAGAACAACCGAAATAACTACAGCCAAATCGCAAGAATGATCGACTGAACCACCGACCGATCGAAAGAAAGACTTACTGAATGACAGATCGATTGGAAGATCAATCAAAAGAATGATAGACTAACAGAACGTCTGACAGAACAACTGATAGAACGACCAACAGAATGACCGAAAGAACGATCGTCAGAACGACCACCTGAAAGAACAACCGAAAGAACGACAGCCCAATCACAAGAACGATCGACTGAACTGCCGACCGATCGAAAGAATGACATACTGAATGATAGATCAATCAAAAGAATGACAGACCAGTAGAACAACCAACAGAATGTCCGACCAAACGACTGACAGATCAACTGATTGAATAAATAACTGATCAAAAGACCGGCCAATCAAAAGATTGAAAGAACGATGGGCCGACCAACGACCGACTGAAAGAATGACCGGCCGATTTTACAATGACTTACTGAATGACAAATTGACCGAAAGATCAATCAAAAGAACGACAGACTGAAAGAACAGTCGAAAGGACAACCAATGGAACTACCAATGGAACGACTGACAGAACAAAAGAACAACCTACCGAACAACAGATTGATCAAAAGAACGGCCGACAGAACGACCGACAATATGACCGACAGAACGACAGCCCAAAAGCAAGAAGGACCAACCGATCAAAAGAACGACCGTCAGTAGGACTGACAGATTGATCAAATGAATGACCAACAGATTGAAGAAAGAATGACAGAACAAGCGATCGAACGACCGACAGAACAACTGCTGATTGAAAGAACGACAGACTGAAAGAACGACCGAAAGGACAACTGATGGAATAACCAATGGAACAACTGACAGAACAAAAGAACAACCTACCAAACAACAGATCCGACCGACAGAATGAATGATAGAACAACCGAAAGAAGAACCGACAGAATGGCAGACCGATCTGAAAAAAACAACCAACTGATCGAAAGAACGACCAACAGATCAACTGATCGAAAGAAAGACCAAACAAGCTGTTGAAAGAACAAGCGATCGAACGACTGAACGACTGACCAACCGACCAACAGAATGACCGATCAATCGAAAGAATGAGTGCCCAGTCGAAAGAACGACCTACAGAAAGACAGCTTGATTGAAAGAATGACTGACAGATCGATCGACAGACAGGGAAACGGACAGATAAACATACACATGAACAGAAGAATATTGAGCTGTGGGGCTCCTGAACCCAATAACATACAACCTAATCCATGAAAAGTGTGCAAGGCTGCGTAAACAGACACTCAATCACACACACAAACACACAATGCCGAAATGCCATCCCTGATAATCGCTCACTTGTTCCACCTCACATATCAGTCCTTATTTGCAATTAAAGAGTTGATGACAATCACTTCAGAGGCTCTCTAATTCAGCAGCTGTCTCTGTACAACACACCAGCATTTAGCGGCTGATGAGTCGGCTGCCTTATCTGCGTGTGTTCTCCAGATGAAAGCCGCGTTCCTCTACCCCCCACCCACCATGTTTGTTTGTTCCTTGTTTATCGACTTGCATCCGATTTGAGCACGCCAAAGTTGAAACTGTCGAGGTTCAAACAAAATGCCTTCACCGCTAATTACCCGCAATTCTTCATCTCCACCGGTCGATTCTTCTCCCCCTGCTTAAATATGCATGTATTTGCATAATAACGAGAATTGTCCCATTGTGGGTAGTGCTGAGCAGGCTGCCCTATTTCTGGGGTTTGTTAGAAAGCGGTTCGCAGAGGATGCAGGTGCACCTCTAGGGGGCATCGCTCTAGCGTACATGCACGCAAAAGCATTAAGCTGAGGGCTAAATGTGGACACCCCTGGAGAGGGAAGAGCGTCGTGTCAACACACATCAAATGTGTCTCCCACTGCAAGATAAACGAGCAGTCATGTTTGAGGCTTCACACACACACACTCAGAAAATCATTGTATGCTAAAGTGGCATAATAAAGGACTTATTTTATCACAGTTCATATGCAACAACCAAATAACCTATATTCTTGAGGTGCTTGTTAAGGCAAACATTATTACTTTTGCTCATACTACAAATAGTACTACTTTAGAGCTAAAATAAAATGCAATTAAATAAATAAAATGAAATAAAATAAAAATACAAACAAAAATAAAAATGAAATAAAAAGTAATTTAGATCAATTAATTGATTTGATCTCATAAATGCATAAATAAATAAATAAATAAATAAATAAATAAATATGACGTGATGGGTCTTTTTTTTTTTTTTTGTCCAAAGGCCTTGATAATAATAATAATAATAATAATAATAATAAACATTGATATGATATCCAAAATATGTAAGGCAGTACAACTAGATCTCTTTTATTGAATCCAAAAGGTTTTAATGATATTTTGCTACATATAAAGGTATTTTAAAGATTTTTAAGTGTCAAAAGGTCATTCCAAAGGCCAATACATCCATTTCATTTCTGTTTAAAATATCTTAAAATGTAATACATTTGTGTGTGTATATTATATATATATATATATATATATATATATATATATATTCTGGCATGATTTTATAATATCATATAAACATAGTGAAAAAAGGTATTAAAATTATGTGTAGAAGTCATTACTTTGTTATGAGAGAGAATGTCCGGAAAAATGAATTTTATTGATGTCATTCGGAGTAACCAATATAAAGGGATTATTTTGGATCAAGTCATGCGGTCAATATAATGTGACAGGATGTGACATCATTCAGACACCTGCAAAGGACCACATGGTCGTGAAACAAAGTAACTAACTCTCTCTTAACTATTTGAAAAATTCATGTTTTTACTTGCTCATACACGTCCCGAAACATCAGGTCATTCGGTACAACCGCTATAAAACATGGAAAATGTTGTAATATTTAAAAAAAACTTGTACTAAATATAAAAAGTTTGATTGTCTATTTGCTAGCTAGCTAGATATCAGCCTGTTAGCATTTTTTGAAATTATCGTCATACGGTATAACCAAAAGTGTCATTCGGTAAAACAAGACATTTTTTGGTGACAAATTTTGCCCATTTTGTAAAAAATGACAAAATCAGTGTTAATTGATTATAAAAACCACATAATCTCATTATACCTTTATTTGTCAATGACCCAAATAAAAAAAATAAATGGATTTTGAGAATGATGTTATGTTTTGATAATCTCATAATATGCCTTTTACAAAAAAAATAGTTGTAACATTAAAAGGTTAATGTAATATTTTGAGAATAATGTTAAAATTAAATAATGATAATACTATCATATCATTGCAAAATTATGCCTCTTTTATAATGTTGTTCTTTCTTTTCAAGAAAGTAATTAATGCACTTTGGCTTTATTCTCCTAATTACAAGTTAATTCTTAAAATGTTGTTACTCCTCAATGAGGATGACGAGCATGCAGATGAGCTTTCCTGAGACGGTTTCTGACAGTCTGTGCAGAAATTCTTTGGTTATGCAAACCAGTTGTTGCAGCAGCCGTCCGGGTGGCTGGTCTTAGACGATCTTGGAGGTGAAGATGCTGGATTTGGAGGTCCTGGGCTGGTGTGGTTACACGTGGTCTGCGGTTGTGAGGCTGGTTGGATGTAATCATGCTGTCTAATCAGCATCTTGATATGCCACACCTGTGAGGTGGATGGATTATCTCGGCAAAGGAGAAGTGCTCACAAACACAGATTTAGACAGATTTGTGAACAATATTTGAGAGAAATAGGCCTTTTGTGTACATAGAAAAAGTCTTAGATCTTTTGAGCTCATGAAAAGTGGGGGCAAAAACAAAAGTGCTGCGTTTATAATTTTGTTTAGTATATATTATAAACTTTTAAAGCCATTGCAATCATATTATATGAATGATACCTCAAAGCATGCTTGAAAAAGGCAGGGAGAGAAATCATGTATAGAAATAGTTTGAAGAATGGCCACAGGCCTAGATAACTCACCTTTTTTTTTTCTTTAGAAAATGCAAAATATAGTTATGACATACTGTTTGCAAAGGGGTGTATATAAGTAGAATTAAGTGTATAAGTAGAATTAAAAATCAATTTCTTGATTTGAACTTTTTTTTTTTTCTCCTGCACAAGACATTACAGAAAAAAAAAAAAGTATTTTTTGTGCCTTTTAAGGTCTGTCATTATTACAGAATGATTAAATACATCTAATGAAAAAGCAAACTCAAGAGATTCTCAGAACCTGGTGTCAAAAGCTTCAGCCTTTTTATTTTCAGTGCCTCAAGATTAGGAATGATGCATGATGGGAAATATTCTAACAAATCCAAATGACCACAACAATGACATGCCAGCTCATACTGCATAAAATCTATCGACTTTTTCCTTCTACTGAGATTCTCACAGATGGTTCTGACAGAAAACACAGGCAGCACGCAACTTCCAGTCTATGTAACAGTACTTTATTAGCCTGATCATTATAAATGGCACTCTATACGACTAATGAACCCAGTGCAGTCTTGAGCCCTTTTCAGGGAATACCTTTTCGTCTTTAAATAGCTGCACTTGTATCCAAGATAGATGTGCTTACCATTTAGTAAGTAATAAAAACTTTAATAGCAGTTTAATGTGGATTGAAATATTCATACACTGTGATTGTGGTTATTACAAATCTGCATAAAAACACAAGTATTAAGGAGAATAAATGATAGATTGCAAGTTTTATCACACTGCAAGATTTAGCAAAGCAAGTCGTATAGGCACCTCTGATTACAAACAGAGGATGCCTCATAAACGGACAAGGCCAACACAAAACATGGGTGGTTATAAAAGCGAACAGAAACAGAGGCCTTGAGCTCTGCCACATCAATGGCTTTCACAACCATCAGTCAAAGCAGAGCCGCTCTGCCGGGAGGACGGATCACAGGAGAAGCACATTTTACAGCATCTCTCTGCTCTGAAGTAGGTGACATTCTGATCTAAATGCAGAACCTAATCATGCTCAAAGACTGATTATCTGACTTTTCCAATACATACCTGGCTGACAGGCTACATTAATGTGACAGTAGGATACAGGTGACTGTTGTTTCACATTTTAGGAGGTAAATGTTCACACACAGTTCTCTTATAAGTGAGACTGACAACAAGTAAGAAAGAAGTAAGTAAGGAAGTAAAGAGAGAAATACAAATTAGAAAATTAAAATGAAATGAGGAAATAAGAGGAAAAATAATAGAGAAAATAAAACAAAACAAAATAACACAAAACACGACAAAACCAAACAAGACAAACCAAACCCGAATAAAACCGAATAAAACCAAACCAAACCAAACCAAACAAAAACCAAACCTAAACCAAACCAAACCAAACCAAACCAAAAAAATAAAACAAAACAAAAAGGCCAAAACAAAATATGGTGGTTACAAAGCAAACAGAAACAGAGGCCTCGAACCTTATTGGTTTGCCTCAGTCAAACCAAAATAAAATGCTGTTTGCAAATGGGTGTATCAGCTAAGCATACTTGAACATAATATTTTATTTGCAAACAACAACAACAAAAATAATAAAATAAAACTAAAACAAAACAAAATAAAAAAATAAACAATAAAATAAACAAATCATTGAAAAAAAAAAAAAAGCCCTGTTTTAAAGTGTGAATGTCACTCCTGAAACTTTGGACTGTGTACAAGGCATATTTGCATTACATATGAAGTGCTTTAGTTGTGTCTAAGTGAAATATCACAGCTTGCAATTCTCCCAGAATAGAGCGAGGGCTCATAACTTATTTGGTTATTTGTGCTGCATAAAACTTTTCATACACATACTGTGTTGTAACGCTGTTATTATTGGTATAGCAGATGTCTTCGATGCTAAGTGGAATTCTAATGTTTGTCATTGCCAATTTTAAAGGCACATTTAAAAACTAAAGTACTGTTTGAAGGTCGTTTTGGATTAGAGTGTCTGCTTAAATATAAATAGCTATTGATTAATTAATGTAATTGCTTTATAGTTTTATTCAAGTATTTTACAGCTCCTTCTGACACCACAGTAATCTGGAATACATTTTTTTTTTTTTTTTTTTGCTACGAATACAACCCTTTAAATAAAAACTAAATGTGTGCAGTACTTCAGTCTATTAAAAGCAACAGTTAAAAAAGGTTTTGTGTTCCACTATGTTTAATTTTTTAGTGAACTATAACCTCAACACACCCAGACATCTGCTGTCTGACAAATGTTCTCATTAACTTGCTGATACCAGAGAGGTGAACTAAACGAAAGGTTATGAAAGAGCATAACCATCCATTTCCTTCATGACATTAGCGGACTTCATTCACATTACAGCTCTGAAAAGAACCTTTAAGCTGAAGTGCTAAACTCCATTAAGGCAAAAGTAAATGAATAATTAGACAGTGCCTGAGTTAAAGGAGAACGTGAGGGAATTTGGGAGAACGTTTGGCAGAATTAATGCACGTTACACACTCGCCATTAAAATGCTTTTTGATTAAATCCATGGAACTAGATGAAAAGATAAGCAAGATATATTCCTACATTTCCATCACCACTAATGACAACACATGAATATCTTTGATGGGCCTCCTGGAAAAATCTGCATTTCTCCTTTTTTTTCTTCTTAATTGATAAATAAATCTCAGTAAAATACTCCTTGATGAGAAAAAAATTCTTGAAGGCTAACAAACCTCATTTAAAACTCATTAAGAGATCTGAAATTCATGATGCTAAACTAAAAACTTCATAAATGAATTACTGGTACATTGACGCCTGAGCTATTGCGTTCAAGAGAGGGCTCATATTTCAGCAAAACACAGTTTGGGGCTTTAAATTTTAACTTTTGAATACACATAGTTCTTTGACTGTCATTGTTGCCTTTGAAAAAAACTCTGAGGTGTTACTGCTGTTGGAGCTCAAAAAGCATTTACGACACAGTGGCTAAATCTTTCCACATTGGTATCCTTTGGTGTCTTTATGAAAAAGATCTTGTCAGTCACCATTCAGGATGCTCTAGAAAAATATATTTCTGATATAATCTACCAAACATGCAGTTATGAATTCCAGTCATGAAACCTTCAAATCACTTCCAGCAACATTTAATTTTTGTTTCAGCCTTTTTGAGAGTAGAGAGGATTGGAAATGATGGAGATATAGTAAAACTTGATTGCAAGAAAATGGCATTAGATAATATTAAGCTGACTCCTTATACAGTATCATTTGGTTTTTTGGTGTCCTTTTGGAGTCCCTATATGTCTTTTTTAGGAAAGACACCTAAATTTACCTTTAAAAAAGCTTGCAGAATGAGAATCAACTTTCAATCTGTTGGTTTTCTTTGCTGATATAACAAATTATAACAAAATGAACGTGTTAAATTGTGATAAATGGAGTATGCTTAATTTCATGATAAATGTGCACGATTAATGGCAAAAAGGGGTGTAATTAATTGCAATTTAATGTTTTTTATATTTATTGACAGCCCTAATAAATAAATACATAAATGTGACCCTGGACCACAAAACCATAAGTCATAAGTCGCACAGATATATTTGTAGCAATAGCCAACAATACATTGTATGGGTCAAAATTGTCGATTATTTTAAATCATTAGGATATTAAGTAGAGATCATGTTCCATTAAGAGATTTTGTATAAAAAATGTATTTCTGTGAGTGGATATGTATTGCTAAGGACTTCATTTGGACAAATTTAAAGGCGATTTTCTCAATATTTTGAATTTTTTTGCACCTTCAGATTCCTCATTTTCAAATCGTTTTATCTCGGTCAAATATTGTCCTATCCTAACGAACCATACATCTATGGAAAGCTTATTTATTCAATTTATTTATTCAGATGATGTATAAATCTCAATTTAAAAAAATTGACCCTTACGGCTGGTTTTGTGGTCCAGGGTCACAAATATATAAATACATACATGGGTTAATGACATGACAGGTAATTTTTTTTTTGGCCCAAAGGCCTTAATAATAATAAAAAACAAAGATATGACGTCCAAAGTATGTAAGGCAGTACAACTAGATCTTTTATTAAATCCAAAAGGTTTTAATAATATTTTGCTACATATAAAGGTATTTTAAAGATTTAGAAGTGTCAAAAGGTCATTCGGTTTAACCGTCCAAAGGCCAATACAGCCACTTCATTTGTGATTAAAATATCTAAAAATGTATATATTTTTTATTCTGGCATGATTTTATAACATCATATTTCAACATAGTGCAACATGGTATTAAAATTATGTGTAGAAGTTGTTGCTTTGTTGTGAGAAAGAATGTCCGGAAAAATGAATTTCATTGATGTCATTCGGAGTAACCAATATAAGGGGTTCATGCGGTCAGTACCATGTGACAGGATTTGACATCATTCAGACACCTGCAAAGGACCACATGGTTGTAAAGCAAAGTAACCAACTCTCTCTTAACTATTCATACACATGTCCCGAAACATCAGGTCATTCGGTACAACCGCTATAAAACATAGAAAAAATGTTGTAATATTTTAAAAACTTGTAATAAATTAAAAAAAAATTTGATTGTCCTTTTGCTAGCGAGCTAGCAAGCTAACTAGCTAGCTAGCTAAATATTAGCCTGTTAGCACTGTTTGAAAATATTGTCTTTTAGTATAACCAAAAGTGTAATT
The DNA here is from genome assembly GCA_037101425.1 of Elopichthys bambusa. Taxonomy (NCBI): domain Eukaryota; kingdom Metazoa; phylum Chordata; class Actinopteri; order Cypriniformes; family Xenocyprididae; genus Elopichthys; species Elopichthys bambusa. Next base: position 8,688,960 of record CM074444.1, read on the forward strand.
CGGTAAAACCGAAATTTTGGTTAAACCGAATGATTTCTTTGGTGACAAATTGTGTCTATCTTGTAAAAAATTACAAAAGCAGTGTTAATTGATTATAAAAAAAATACAATCTCATTGTTAACACATAATAAAACTTTTAAAAATGAATTATATCTCCATTATGTTTTTTTTTTTTTTTTTTTTTTACACTTTTAAAAACCTTATTCGTCAATGACCCACATACATACATACATACATACATACGCACACTGGCTACAACTGTTTTTTTTTGTTTTGTTTTGTTTTTTTTCCAAATATAAGCTAAACTTGACTATTCCAAGACCTCATTGTGTTTTACAGAACACAGTGGACTTTTCTCTTTTTTTCTCCCCCAAATTTTGTTTGCCAATGAAATACAACCAACATTGCCAAAACTACCACCCTCAATCTTTGGAACCAAAATCAGAGAATTCTCAGTATGTTTCCGCCTCCAGCTGAATCTGGCTCAAGCGTGGCCCTCCAGGCTCAGGAAGAGGTCCGGTCCCACATGCTGGTCCCTCATAGACGGGCCCGCTGAAAGGCAGCCATCCCCCCTCCACTCCAGCCTAAAGGCTAATCTAACTATCACCTTCCTCCCAGCACAGCTCCGTTTGGCTCTAATCTCTCAGCCAATGTGCAGCTCCACTGTGAGCTAATACCATTCGACACACTCAAACCACCACACACACACACACACACACACACACACACACGGATGGGGTAATATGTGCTTGAAGAGGGTGGGGCGGGAGGCAAGCTACTCAAACACACTGCGAATGAGGAGGATCAAGAATATGAGAGCAGGATTAGCCCACTGAGAACATCTACTCATCTAGTCATCCAGATTAACAGGGTAATGATATGTGGGTTTATGGGGAGATAAATAAATAATAATAATAATAATAATAATAATAAAATTCCAGATGAAATGATAATAATAAAGTGTTCCAATAAATTTCAGCACCTCATTTTTTTTTTTTTTTTTTACAAAATTATGAACAAATGCTGAATTAATTCAGGGTATTTTTTTTGGATGAATTAAAAGATAAAGACTCATCCAGCTAGCAATCAACAGTGGGACTGGATTAAGAACAAAACAGTGTGAATAAATAAAGAAAATAAATAAATATATATACACTCTTCATTTAAAAACATAAAAATAAAAATAGGCTGCCACAAATATTATTGGAACTCTAAATCAAAGTAAAGCACAGCTGGCTGCATTTCTTTCCACATACACCTACTTCTCTTGTTGATTTTGTTTTGCGCGCACTGCTCGAAAGGGAACTGCACCCAGAGGGAATGTTTAGTTCCACTAGTGAGGGCATATTTCGCATAAATATATATTTTTTTCCCCAAAACTGGGACATCGCTTCTTGGCATGTAGTGATGTGGAAGCGTACAGCTTAGTAAACTAAATTGCTCGGAGTCTTGAACAAAGTGACCTATTCAGGCTCACTTCAACAAGCTTTCTGACAAGGTCATCAGCAGATGACACAAGCTGATAGGAGAGCAGCCCGGGTTGATGGAAACAGACTCTTGGTCTCTGGGGCTTGCTGGAGCTTAGCCATGATTGCATTTAATCATCAGGAGCCGCTCTCCACAAACCGATCCTCAACAGGGCCCAGATTAAACCACAGATAAATGATGAGAGAAAGAATGCAAGGATGGGAGGAAAAAAGAGAATGAGAGAAACAAGTAACATCTAGCTTTTTACATTTCCTCAAGAATATGTTATAGTTAATTGCCTGAGCAAAAGTCAGGGCAGTTGCCAAGGTGTTGCTATGCTGTTGCCAGGGTGTTGCTAAGTTGTTCTGAGTGGTTCTTAGCACATGGCTCTGTACATATCAGGGTGTTGCTAGCATGCTGTTGCTAAAGTGTTCAGGGTGATTTATAGCATGTTTCTCTGCAGTTGCCAAGGTGTTGCTAAGTTGTCCTGAGTCGTTCTTAGCATGTTCCTATGCACATACTAGGGTGTTGCTAGTATACTGTTGCTAAAGTGTTCTGAGTGGTTTATAGAATGTTGCTATGCACATGCCAGGGTGTTGCTATGCTGTTTCGTAGGTGCTCTGAGTGGTTCTTAGCACGTTGCTATGCACATGTCAGGGTGTTGCTATGCTGTTGCTAATGTGTTCTTAGTTGTTGATAGCATGTTGCTACGCACTTGACAGGATGTTGCTATGCTGTTTCTTAGGTGCTCTGAGTGGTTCTTAGCATGTTGTTATGCACATATCAGGGTGTTGCTATGTTGCTAAGATGTTCTTAGTTGTTGATAGCATGTTGCTATGCACTTGACAGGATGTTGCTATACTGTTTCTAAGGTGTTCTTAGTACAGTTTAATACTTCAGGTTAGAAATTTTAAATCCCCTAGATATGAGCAACAGCAAAGGTGATGGTTGCCTTAGCAAACTACACTAATAACAGACAGACTGGTTCCATATTTATGATATAATTCCCTACTTAATTAGTTATCACCACAAAGAGCCCCACTGTCCTTTTTTTCTCTAAAATATATATGATATTATGTTATGCAGAATAGTCTCTGTGCCCAAATTTCCTCAAATCTCTCAGCCACTCTTCCCATCAACCCATCATTTCCTCCACCCTTCCATGTCTATTTCCAACACTTTTGAGAGGCAATTATGGATGAATAAAAAACTGTCACCCATGTCATGAAAACAAAAGCCTGACCTCATTATCGTGCCAAAAAGTTTTAACGATTCTCATTTGAAACATCATAGCTCGCTCCTAAATGACATATTTATGCTTATAGTGCCGTTTCAGGCAGACAAGAGTCTTGAATAGATTTAATATAATGTGAAGCAAAGATGATGAGCTCAAAGCTTTAAACAAAGCTCTACTGATATGAAATTATTACAGAACTATTTTGTTTTATGAAAGATGTCTGTCTACTGACCTTAATTATTGACAGAATATGCATAGCTTGATATATATCTACCATCAAATGCTTAGATTAAAGGAATAGTTCACATCCAAAAAAAAAAAAAAAAAAAAAAAAAAGAACGTATAATGTTGTTCCAAATCTGTATGACTTTCTCTTCTGTTGAATACAAAAGAAGAAATTTTAAATATTTCTTGTCCATGCAATTACAATGAGCCCTGAAGAGTACAAGCTTCAAAAAGTATGTAAAAATAATCATAAATCAATCACAGAAGCAGTTCATATTTCATATGACTCATTCGCTACTGTATGTTCAAAGTCTTCCAAAGTCATATAAAAACTTTGTGTGATAAACAAAAATTTAGGACCTTATTCACTAACAATTTCCCCCTCCAGTGAGCTTTTGAACTCAAGAACCGGACCAGTTTGACTTGTGAATGAATCATCCAGAACTGATTCATTGAAAAGATCTAATTTAAACGACTAGGAAAAGAGGACAGGAAATGGCAATATAAGAGTAAAGCGGGATTTGAAAATGATATAAAAACTAAAACCAAGTCTTATGTTAAAATTCATTGTTATCCAACATATCAAGTATGTAAAAAAAAAAAAAAAAAAAAAATAGTTGGAATTCTAGGTGTGTCTTCACACAGCGCTCTCCCTGAATTGGCATGCAGTGCATCATGGGTTCAGCCTGGTCCCTAATGATCCCTGCTCAGCATCTGCCTGCTTCCTCGTCTCTGTCCGGATGGCTGCTGCGCATCAGACCGAGCAGGTCGCATTTGCATTCAGTGGGCAGCGGGATCCGCTTCAAAGCCATAATGAAGTGTGAAGTGTGACAACATTTAACAGGGAGGCAGGATCAGTTGATCTGCGTCATTTCCAACTCTCCCTGACAGGTGACGTTTGGCTTTCATTATGCCTAATGTCCAGGCAGACATGTGAGACAAGAGGTAGCTGGGGAGAGTGATTTGAGCTTCACGCAAGACAAATTCAATTCCAGGTAAGCCCTCTGCATGGGTGAGTGGCATACAAGACACTCTGGGTGTGCAGTTTTTGATGAAGGCTGAATGCCAAGCTGTGTTCGAGAGTGTAATGTTTATATACCTCACTTGCACAAGGTAGATTCAGAAATGCCAGACTTAACTAATCTCAACAAAATAAACAGGAAACATGCTTCACTACATTGATAAGTCAATTAAATAGGCCCTTTTATGCTTTTCAAAAAACTGAAAAGATCTCCATTTTTACTTTTAGCGTACCGCCAGTTTTCCTTGCTTACCAGCACTTCCGACATGTACATACAGAAGCCCACCGTGCCCTCCCTTCTTCAGGAACGTGTTTTGAACTGAGCATCGGTAGTACCAGCACTTTTATTTTTTTCATTATTTTGATTTCATACAACAGTTCAATAAATAAAAAGTTAATATTGTGTTACATTTTATTGTCTGCTTTTTCTCAGTTTTGCCGATGAAAATATTACTTATAAAGCCAGAGCAAAACTGTTGTGTGTCTCAGAGCAACACACAGTGGTGCTTCGTTTCTGAATGAATCCGTCTTTTGAGTGAATCAATCAGCTGAGCCAATGATTCAATGGCCCATTTACAAAGAGATCAATTAACTTCATTCCTGAATGAATCTGCCATTTTAACAAATCGAATGAATGAATGAATGAATGATTCAATGACTTACTCATTTAGACATTTACCACCACCAATTGGCAGTTTTACTTTCTTATTTAGAGTATCATTTCATAATATATATATACCATGGACCACTTTTGGTCCATGGTATAGATACTGACCACTGCAGACCGGGAATACCCCACAAGAGCTGGAGTTTTGGAGATGCTCTGATCCAGTAGTCTAGCTATCCCAATTTGGCCCTTGTCAAACTTGTTCAAATCCTTACGCATTTTTCCTGCTCCTAACACATCAACTTTGAGGACAAAATGTTCACTTGCTGCCTAATATATCCCACCCACTAACAGAGATAAGCAGTAGTATTCACTTCACCTGTCAGTGGTCATAATGTTACAGTATGCCTGATTGGTGTGTATATATATTAAAATTAAAACCCAAAAATTCTGTCAAAAATGTATGTGTAATTTGTGATATGTGCATAACAACATGCTAAGAACCACTCTCTCTCTCTCTCTCTAAAGATGTAATGTCTTTTTGTAATGTCTATTTGATGCTTTTCTCATTTAACACAATAATGACTTTAAATGACCTTTTGGGGGTAATTGCAACCAAATTTGATGTGCGATTAACTTACCAGATTCAGATTCAAACTTACTGTATGTTAACAACAGAAGCACCACAGCTTAAAGTGTCAGAGCACATGTACTAACCGCTAGGGCTCTTACCACTTATTTTAGCTAATCAGAGATGGATTTCTCAGCCGCCGGAAGAAGATTTGAAGCATTTGCTTAAGGCTGCTGGTGAGAGCCGAGGATCCAGTACTGATGTGCTGTGCCATAAGGAATTCATTAAACTTTTACATCAAGCCTTCCCCCCTTCTTTCCTGCCTTACTCTGTCTCTCTATCTGTCTCCCTGAGTGATGTCACACTGCAACTTCCATCTTTGCTCTCTGTAGAGTCCTTCTGTTTAATAACGGACACCCTTCTGGGTCTCCCCGTGACCCTGGTCTCATTCGCTCAGTCGGCTCTTAAATTACTCTCCGTAAGCACTCCGTCCACTGTAGCGCACTCAGAATCATTATGCTATTCGGATCATGAGTGTGAGGGTAAGTGTGCATGTGTGTTATATAGCCTGTAATTGAAAAAGTGTCATTAAGTGTGTGTCTACTTGCATGTATTTGTGTTCAAGTGTTGAATATTGATGTAAGTAAGTGTGGGGCTTGGCGTAAATGTATCTGTGTGAGTGTGTGTGTTTTGCTTGTGTGTAGCAGTTAGGACGCTGTACCCTCTCCTCCTTAGATTACCTCTCATTGCCAGCGGAAAGCTAATCACAGGTCTGTTGGAGTCAGCATCCTGGGAGCATTTCAAGGGGAACAATCCCTGACCTGCTCACTTCAGCTGATTCTGCCCATGTGAGAACACGCACACACATCATAACTGAGATGAACGGACACCAGAGGAAATGTCTTCCTGCTTACACATAATGCATACCAGAATGAAACATTTTGGATAAATCATAAAACAAGGCTGCATAACATAAAAATAAATCAAGTGCATTTAAGAAAACAGTAAGTCATGAGAGCCTGCGAGTTACACTAATTTTACCATAGTTTCGCCCGCCTAGCAACAGAAGTAGTTTATATATAACATTTGGGTTGGGGGAAAATAATGTACTGTTTTTTTCTTTCCTTTTTTAACACCATGCCAGCTTCTGTGGCTATGTTTATGGTGAGAAATAATATGTTTTATGAAGCACTGGGAAAATGGACAAATTGTTTTATGGACAAATCTATCTAGTGAAGGGCGATTTCTAAACACTGTTTCATGAAGCTTTGAAGCTTTACGAATCTTTTGTTTCGAATTAGTGGTTTGGAGCATGTATCAAACTGCCAAAGTCACGTGATTTCAGTAAATGAGGCTTCGTTACATCATAAGTGTTTCGAAATTTCAATGGTTCACCACTGGGGGGCGTGACTTTGGCAGTTTGATACACGCTCCGAACCACTGATTCAAAACAAAAGATTCGTAAAGCTTGGAAGCTTCATGAAGCAGTGTTTTGAAATCGCCCATCACTAAATGATGTTGAATAAAGTCGTTATTTTGTTTTTTTGGCACACAAAAAGTATTCTCCTCGCTTCATAACATTAAGGTTGAACCATTGTAATCACATGAACTGTTTTAAATACGTCTGTAGTAGCTTTCTGGGCACTGAAAGTGTTAATTGTTTTGCTGGCAATACAGGCCTCACTGAGCCATCGGATTTGATCAAAAACATCTTAATTTGTGTTCTGTAGATAAACAAAGGTCTTACGGGTGTGGAACAACATGAGGGTGAGTAATTAATGACAGCATTTTCATTTTTTGAGTGAACTAACCCTTTAACATCATTACCAGTCTAGGAGATGTGAGCAGAAAAAGATAGACGGCTTCAGCAAAAGCATGTATCTTAATAAACAATTTCAAAGCTCCTACCAATCTATCTTGAAAGGTTTATACAGAATAATTTTAAGAGCCAACAGTTGCTATATTGCATACCTCAAACCATCCCTGTGATTTTTAAGAACACAATGCATATATGCAATGAATTCATTGACCTTTATGACATCGTTATCCATCAATGTTAGATCCCACTATGTGCGAGTTGTATGCAGCCTGGCAGGTGGTTGTACGGCAAGTCACGTAACTTGCACAGCAGGACGGACAACATAAAGATCAAGGCTAGTTATCAAGCTCATGCATTGTAAGTATTCCTCTTTTCAGTAGTTCATAGTTTCTCATGCATCCATAAGGGTCTAATTTTCCAGCATGTCGTCCACTCATGTTTTCTCTTGCCTCAGGCAGAACCATCTCCCTGTCCTCAGGTGGAGGATTAGTCTTGGTGGGCATCCAGCTCGCCCCTGGTATCCTCTGCGTGCGCCTCGCCTCTTTCAAGCCTGTCCCTCTGCAAGCTGTTCCTGGACCCTGGCACTGCCCTATGTTTTGCCCCCCACCATGTTCATTTATCTCCATACACTCCTCTGACAGCCCCAGGTCTTAAGCTGGCGCTGCGGGCGACTGCCTCGCCCGTCCAAATCCACTCCGGTCCTCCCATCTGTTTGGCTCTGGACCGCGGGCATCTGCTGAAGGCTATTGTTGGGTACCGTCATATGCCAGGCCAAAAGGGCCCCAAGAGAGCCACCATCGTCCTGTGTATATGGTGTGTTCGGTGGTGTTTAATGGTGTGCGGTTGTGCGACTATGTATGTTTGCTTGTGGCATGAGCTCAGAGAAGCGGCAGCAGGTCTTGGCCCCAGTCAGGGTCTTTGTTCTAAAGCGGTCCGGAAGCCGGCATGCTGTGAAACCCCACACTGCCCTGGTGGAGCAGTTGGAATGCCCTCCTGCAGCAGGGACTTGACACCGGGTCAACACACAGTCCATCTCCAAGAGGCACAGAGCGTGTCTCAGGGGGAGACCACCACTAATGAAGTCCACCCACTGATGCCAGGCTTCAGGAATTGTTTATCCTGCCGTTTATGGTGTCTTATTGATTGCACGCTTCGTGAGACTCGATCTGCAGATGACACGGTGAATTGCTGAGATGTGCAAGAATATAAAATTGCTCATGACTGTCCAAAATGAGGACTTCTAAACTATTTACAGTGAGATTAAATAACTTGGAATCAGAATTGGAGTCAGTATCTGATAAGATACTTAGGTGCACTCTTAAAAATTGACAAACAAAATAAAGTCTTTTTCTTCCAGAAAATGAAACCTAAAATACTGATGCAACCTATCCAAATTAAATTGTTGATCCATTTCATGGCATTTACATATTAGGGCTGCACAATATACATTGATATACTGATTATGGATATATTACATTATATTATATTTTATTTGATTGATTTTTTTTTTTAAGTTTTATTTATTATGCATGCTCCTTTCCTCTATGTTTACATTTAAATGACCTTGTAATGTAATGCTGACTTTAAAAACTTTAATATTTAAAAACACTAATTTATAAAAAAAAATATATTTTTCTTATTACACATTATAATGGTGTGATACTTAAATACACTTGTAGGATGTAAATGCATTGACCTTATAGTTTTATTTATTTATTATTTTATTTAAATATCAGCCATTTATTAGTAAAATTACACCAGTCTGGTAACACTTTACAATTAGGTCCCATTCGTTGACATTAGTTAATGCATCAGCTAATGTAACGGATGTAGGCTGGTAAGAGCTGTGCATGTAAACCTCACTCCCCTGATCTCAAGAGGCACTCTAGCGACTGATGCTAGAGATTGCGGTGTTTAGCCTCCTTGTTGGCTCACCCAACTCCCATGCCGGCGGACCTGGGTTTCTAGTCCCTCTTAGAACAAGCAGTTCGAACAGGAGGGGTTACATTGGTGACTCGGATGGGAGTGAGGTTTAGGGGGGTGAGTGTAACGGGCATAGGCCGGTAAGAGCTGTGCATGTAAACCTCACTCCCCTAATATCAAGAGGCGCTCTAGCAACTGACGCTAGAGACTGTGGTCTCCTTGTTAGAGTGCCTGACTCCCATGCCAGCAGATCCGGGTTTGAGTCCCACTTAGAGCAGGCAGGTCTAACAGGAGGGGCTACACTAACATGAACTAACAAAGTATTTTCACAGCAAAAAAAAAAAAAACATTGTATTTTCACAGCATTTATTAATCTGTGTTATTAATGTTAGTTAATAAAAATACAATTCTTCTTTCTTTGTTCATGTTGGTCCACAGTGTGATTTTGATTTTGTATTAGAAAAATACTTAATTAAATTAAAAGGTACAATATATGTAACTTCTAGTTTTTAAAAAAACAAAACTGCATGCATTTTGCAGAAGAACATTGTTTTGGTTGTGCTTTGGCTCTGAATGACTGTGCGGATGAATGTGACCCTTCACAATAGATAATGCTTCACAATGAACTATGTTTGAGAGCTACATATGGCAATTTATCTGTTTAATAAAACACCTTACTCACCTTACTCAAAAGCCATTTTACAGCATTTTAAATCCCTCAGTTCTCCCCATCTCCGAAAAGTCAAGCCAATGTTAATTCTCGTTTTATTACGAGCTCTATCATGTTCTCTTTTTGCCAGCAGACTTTCTCTGTTCTGCGTATTTTTAAAATGGGTGATTCCCCGGAGATTGGAGATTTAGCTGCTCCATGTCAACCTCATGTATCAACTAACCTCTGCCACACCCACATCAGATACACGTCAAAGGAGCCGAAGCAACGTTTCTCTATTTACAGATAAGACGAGACACACAGGTAAGTGACTTGTGTATGCAACTTCATGCGAGTTCCCCAGTCTAAAATATAAACATAATGGGTTTACCATAGTGATTGATGTATTAACTCATAATTTAAATTGTTAATTTTGAGCAAAAAAGTTACATAGTGTACTTTTAACATTAAGATCAATAAATGCTGTAGAAGTATTGTTCATTGTTAATTTATGTTTACCATTATAGATAACTAATGTTAAAAAATAAAACCTTATTGTAAAGATCTACCCATGAAACAAATTTTTTTATGGATTATCGTCGATAACAGACAGTTTTTTTTTTTTTTGTTTTTTTTTTTTTTACGGTGCATTCCTAACCCACATCCTATAAGTATGCAATCCATTCGGTGACCTTTGTAATATCAAGTTCATTCAACTTTGATGGCATCATGCGCGAGTTGACCTGAGCAGTCTGTACATGAGATCACGCAGCTTGCCTAGCAGGGCGGTTAACGTAAAACTCAAGACAGTCGAATCCAGTGAGTAGCAGATACACAATTCACCTGGTTCCCACTGTTGCACTTCAGCAGATCATGGTCAGAGATCCCTTTAGCCTATTTAGCTCACTCTGTTCCCTGCTACGCCTTCTGCCACTGCACATTAACATTTCATCAGGTAATTATAGCCAGCAAACAGCCCAAAACATCACATGCCATTACACTGTTAATGACAATGCAGAGAGAGAGTGAGAGAGAGCAACAGAATGAGAAAGGCAGAGGAAGGAAATCGTTTGACAACAATAAGTGCAATAACAATGAAGATAGCGAAGAATATGAGATTCCTCCAGCTTATCGTCTTCTTCAGGATGTGTATTCTGTCTCTTTGCCTTTCATTTTTTTCTCCCTTTTTTTTCAGTCATCTCTTATATTCCAGTTTTTCCAATGTTTGGAAGCGTTGTATAATTGACAATGTTAGTTCCCAAATCATGAAAGATTAATGTATGAAGGATGCATAATTAAGCAGTTTAATTCCAGGCTTTCCAAAGCATTACTCATTCTTTTCACTTTCATTCACTCTCTCTCTCCATCCTTTACTCTTTTCAGCCCCCAACCCCCTTTTTTTGCTGGCTTGAAGATAATCAGAACAGACAGGGGCCTTTCATCTGAGCAATGGAATGATCTGAGAAGGGAGTTGTCTAGTGGGCTAAAACAAATCATCTCAAGTGTATTTGAGAAGGAGGATTGTACTGTATGTGTGAGCATTAAAGTGTATGAAGGTAATTTAAGGGAAAAAAGTAAACAGAATCTAAAAATCTAACAAGAATTGAGAACAAAGATTTTGCACATAACTGTGCAGTAACAGCCAGCTGAATATATAACAGCACAACATCAAAAGTGAGGACGTGGCCTATCAAAACATTGTTCTGTTTGTTTGACCATCTCGACCACTTTGACTCAACAACATTGGCTCAACAAATGGAGCAAGTTTGGGGCAGGGCTGCTATTCGGTTTGGTGATGCTAGAGGAGGACAAAGTATATCTTAAATGTCAACATAAAACAGCATTCACAATCCATTTTAATGACTTATTTTTGAATGAAATAGGATAAACAAGAACAATGAATATGCACATATATGAATATATCTCCACTCACTCACACAAGCTCAGAATACCTGATCCACTCGGTCAAATTTACTGTAGTAAACACTGCACAACGGCAAGTGGAAATACTGGTTTAATCCAGCTATATATGTTTGAACCGGAAAGTGATTTAGAAGAAGAAGAAGAAGAGAAAGATTGAATTATAAAGGCTCGTCTACAAGTCGACGTATCAGAATGTTAACCAGTTTTCAAACTGGTTTGCGATTTCTTTGGTTCACTGCAGTTTTAAGGAGAAAATACTCAGCAATGGTGTTGACATGAATTTGCACATAGTTTGTCTTAAAGCATATTAAAAACACCACATAAACATATAAACAACATTAAAAACTAGATTTTTAACACTGAAAACATTGAACATTTAAAATCAAAAGATCTTGTTTTAGAGGTAAAGCAAAATATTACATTTTGATAAAAAGATTAAGCAGACAAATAATCTTTTTTTAATATGCACTAATGAATGATGCATAATAAGACCAAAAACATTTAATAATACAGTAAAACGGGTCTTTTTTAATGCAGATTTTAAAAGGACAGCTATCTAAAAATATCTACCACTTCACTCTATTTAGATTCAAAATGCCTGCATGTGAAATTCTTTGCACATCTTTGTACATCTTTGTACTGGATGCAGTTTGTTTGAGGTTCTCTTGCTTACCGAAATGCTAAGTTTTGGTGAAACATTTTTAACAGTTGTCTCAGCAAAGCAGTTGACTACACTCAGCATTTTGTCTCTTTGAACTGCTTCTCAGATCCAACTGCAAGACATACTTTTCTCTCAACTACTACAGTAAAATTATAAAAGCTATAATGCCAAAAAAAAAAAAAAAAACTATTAGCATGGATAATTCACACATAACAAAGGACGCTGCATATCAAAATATAGTTCATAAGCAAAAAATAATTTCCCTCCTCACTCAGGGTTACAGAATTTATACCTCAACACTAATGTGGCATAATTCACGGACATTATTATTTGTAAACAGCCAGTATGAGGCACAGCTTTCCAAAGAATGCCTAAACACTGAATATCCTACAAAGGACAAATGGCATTATATTTGTCTGCAGGGTGCAGGTCGGAACAAGTCCTATGTTAATTCAGGAGCCTGAAGCTCGGTCGCCCTTCCCATCTAGTGCAGTCTCACACACCCTCTCACGGGGACTGAATTACTAAGTAGCTTTATATAACACCAGCTACCATTTAGATCCATGTTTTCATAATCTGATTAAACATATCCGCCACAGACGATTTTGGTAAAGGGTTTCATGACGACCAGAATATAGGACTGTTCATAAAGTGTAAAATACTCCTAAACCCTGATAGCTACAGTGCAGCTATGAGTCCACATTAGCCAGATTAGCATTCCTGCGGCTAAGCATGATGCTAGCAACAGAAATGTACATTGAAAATGTATATCCTGAATGCAATGTAAGTCACTTTGGATAAAAGTGTCTGCAAACGAATACATGTACATGAATACATGATAAGACACTGCTACGTTTTACATGAGGAAGCAAACATAAGTAGGAACAAGAAATTGGTTAAAAACAATACCTACAAAAGCAACAGTCTTCAACAGAAGCTGAGTTTAGATTGAGTCATTTTCACAAGTTCACTAGCAGGGTAACAAAGCAACAACATTTGTTAAGCAATCAACCTCCTGTCGGTTTCCCACAGCAGCGGTTCTGCTCTGGTTTTAATCATAAACTGGATTTTTACATTTTATGAAGAAAATTTGAGAGGTGTTTTCATGATAAACTGTCATCCTTTAATTCATGATTGTGGTTTTAATTAAGTTGGACTCTCTACAGTAACTGAAATTTGACTTAAAATGACAGGAATAAGAAAATTAAACAACAGTAACACATTCTGTTTTTCAACCCTCGTCCACAAAAGTTAATTTATGACATATAAACGAAATACAACTTAAAACTAAAAAAAAAAAAAAAAAAAAAATATCCCAGTTTTATTGTCTGCCAGGTGACTCAAAATAGCTGCACAATTTGAGAGTGAGTTACATGCTTAAGTTTAATACTTAGGTTAGAGGTTTATAAAAAGCAAGCACTAACAAAAATAATAATAATGAATTCAACTGCTCAAAAGCCACAATCAACTAAACTGGCATTGTAGAAGAAATGCCTTTGAGCTGTGCAACAACCATGTGGGTGTTTTTTGGTCCCTTTAAAAAAAAAAAAAAAAAAAAAAAAAATTCTCATTTGGCATCTGGCTTTGGCAGCTATGAATTTTAATACTTCACCTGGCAAAAAATAAACACTCTGAACTCCCAAATCGGAGAACTGGAATACCATGGGATGCAGACACTATGTCTGGATCAGGAATGAATGCGTCTTGCAATTCCTCTACCTTGGGAAAAAAAACACAGACGTAGTGTTGCCACTGTGGCAAAAGCAAAAGGTTTTTGTCCAACTTTAATTAGAACCCAAAGGAAGGAGACAAGAAACTGCGATACTGAGAGAACAAAAGCACAAGCAAGCTCCTCTGGAAAGTAAGTGTTTAAACGCAAAATATATCTTTAATGAGTATTCAAAATATCTTAAAGATTATGATGTTTTCAACTCCATAAATCTTCAATCAGCCTAGAAGATAAATTAAATCAGATGTATCTTCTAATACTATTAATAACAATAATCCACCCTATCAAAGTGGAGATGACTGTCACGCCAACATCAGAAGAATCGAATGCATCTTAAACATGATTATCAGCTCATGAACACTCATAAAAACTCACATTTGGCCTACTTCCTGTTAGATAGTTTAGCATAGTCAGTCTTACCACACAACAATATTCAATGTAGAGACCTGCTTGATTCAAATTAGGCTTTCCTTAAGGCAACATCGCTAACATGTAATTAAGGTCAGCATTTTGCACACTGAGACTGTTTCTCCACTAATTATCACCATTGGATGTCACATGCTTTCTCACATACACCCACGTCCAGGAAAATCTCATGCTATACTATTAATCCCATCAGCTAACATCCCTTGACATTGTACTGATTTTTTACATTTAAGACCGAATCAGTATGCAAAGAGGAGGCATGCTACGCAAAGAACGTATTAATCTCTGACATGTGAAAATTCAGATTTGCACCACACGCTTGCAACTATAGAGTTGCACCTCTTCTAAATAAGACAGTAAACATGTAAAACTCTCAAGTAGCCCGTCAAGATAGGAAACTTCCTACAGTATAAGCTTAGCTTCAAAAGATGATGTCCCGTACAGCGCCTTTGCCTCCTGCAGGTGCGCGCAACCACTGCAGCATCCACTAACTAGACTCTTCTGAAAATGGGTCAACATGAATGCTGCAGAATACAGGTTGCATATACATTTCAACACGCGTGACAACATAAGGCGCATGTGGCGAAATTGTTAATAATAATCATAATAATACTGTATGCTAAAACAGCTTTTTTTTTTTTCATTGGTTTGAAGGGTTAAATGGAGATTGGGTCTTTGCAATTTTACTGTCCTCCAGCAATTAACTTTGAGATGGGGGTGGATTCTGAATTCTTGTTTAAAATGAGGGAGATAAGAGACCCAAGCCCCAGTGTCAGCTTTAGCTATCCCTGATGCTGTCCGCAGGCTCGAGAAGATAGCAGAAGCTCTCTAAGTTTCCCCAAGCCTAGCTAGAGAAAGCGCATGGTGAAGATCCGCAGATAACACAAGCTGCCAATCACACGGCAAGGCAGGATGAAGATGTGGAAATCTTAAGAAATGAAAACCACAAGGGGGACATTGTTTGAAGGTTAGAGGCAAGGCTAGACAGAAAGAAATTCAGAGTCAGGTAAAGACAGAAAAAAAATCAGTTTTTCTAAGGTGAACAACAGAAAATGGGTCTTTGGCGAGACTGCAACGTTGTTTAAGGATTACAAGTTTGAACTTTGAGCAGTAGTTTAGTGTATTCTTTAATGTTCTAGCACACTTAATTAATGTCTTGCCGGTATTGAGACCTGAACCCCCAACCTTCGGGTTACTCTCTAACCATTAGGCCATGACCGCCCCCCTTTACTTGCTCAAACTCCAAAAAATCCCAAATTGAAGGGACCAAAGCCCTACCTATGGACCAGAATATCAACAAGACTTAGGAATGGGATATTTTAATGAGGCAAGTAAGAAACCACAGATAACACTCTTGCAGAACACATTAACTGCATACCAATGTCCTGGAAACCACACAGAAGCATAATAGCATTGTAGCAGCAAATTTTGCAAAGGAAACACTAATTAAATCTGTGTCAATCCTCAAACTCATTTTATTTATTTAAGCCATATTTCATTGATGTCTCTTGGACATGTTTGCCACTGTCCACACAATTCAATAGACGTGCTGGCCATGGCACACGATTCAAACAGGGGAGCATTGATCTGTCTAAATCCTTTCCCAGCTTACCCCTCCAACACTGATGATACCTTCAAACTACACAAAAAAGATCTTCAGAAAACGGTTTTGTTCTTCAAAAAACAAGCGCTCGATTTGAACCAATCCAGGCTGACCTCTGAGAGACCAAGGAGAATTGTGATCTTTCTGTTTTTTTTTTTTGTTGTTGTTTTTTTTGTTTTTTTTCATACCAAAAGCCAACTTGAGATAAACAGTGCACCTGCCCAACATGGTCTGTTTTTCTTCTCTGGAGCCCTCTGGAGCCAATCTCACTGCAACAGAAGGCTAGGCAGATAAAGCTATCCGGTAGCCTGCTCTAATCTGGAGTCTCAGTGTTCCAGCTTCGTTCGTAGGTGACGTGAAGGAACCCTGTGCTTTCAAGGACTTGATAGATAAACCTGACTGTGAGATACAGATCAAGAGCCGTGATACCAAAGATATGATAACAGAAGGGACAGGGACATCATCCCCACCAAACCTACCCATCTCCCCTCACCCTCTGCCCTGAGGGTGCTAGCAGGCTGTTACGAGAGAAGGCGGCAGTAAGGGTGCATGTGAAGGCAAACTCCAAAGAAAGTGAGAGAGGAAAAAAGAAGCATTTCCATAGAGCTCCCCAGTGCAGACTAACACACATGCTGCTTCCTTTTTTTCTGGCGTACTTAAACATGCACGGCATATCTTTGAATTATTTACCACCAGGTATCCTTTCCTACAGCTCGGAGCTGCTGCCAGGGCTTTTATGATGCACTTTTCCAGGAAAAGGGGGGTAGGGAAGAGAAAGAAACATGTCACTCTTCTTCTTTGTTAGCATTGAACTCAGTACGCGTCTCCCACCATGTATGCCGTGACTTTAATCATATGCGTAGCGCTGCATGCTGTTTGATGAAATCATCTCCCTTCAACCTTTGACATGTGACTCCTGCATTGTTTGGCTAAATCAGTGTCTCTGGTACCGAGGGCTGGATTTACACCGCAATCAAATGCAAATGGCTTGTGCTACGGTAATGAGATTGTCCGAAAACAAATATCCAAATGTATGATGTTCGCTCTCTGTTCACGTATCATACCCAGGCTGCAACTTTCCAACAGAATCCTGCAGAGAGAGGCATATTAAAAGCCATATATCTGGATATCAGTGGGATATTAGAAAGCGGGTTGGCAGGAGATTATCTGGTTTATCGGTTAGCCTTCTCTATATCTGAAGAACATCACAAAGATGGATTTTATTAGAGAAGGTGCTTCAGTCGCTGGCAAACTATTACACAAGATCGTGCTGACCAATTTGCTTTCACACTTCACTGAGTGCACAAGGTCTGGCTGCAAGCCGTACGTTTTCATCAGCGGACGCTCCAACCGCCAACTTCCACCTATTCCAAGTCGCTTGACGTGAACCATCAATTTCAAGGCACCGGCAATGAGGCAAGACTAGACAAAGACATCACTTGTGATCGGTCCATATTTCATGAGATTCATTACCCAGGACACTGCGCAAATGCGCTAATTGCTTGTTGCCTCGTTACAAATTCGCTTTGATAACGGAAAGATTTTGTCTCTATTAATGAAGTGTTGTTGAGTGCATTATTCAGACTGCATATCCCTGCAATGAAACTTGGACCCCTCTCAAAACACCCAGCTTAGTAATTGCCGTGCAAATGGGCACATCGCAGCTTTCTGCTTTGCACAATGCCAGTCAGCAGCTAGTCGCGCACAATCGAGACTAGGGCTGCCCATCAAAATGTGGCGAGGCCATTTCAGCCCAGGCACTCCTGAGTGGAGTTACACCTCTCCGGAGCTGGGCTTTATATGAACTGACAGGCTCCTCCAGCTTTTCACAGCACCTTGGAGACCCTGATTTTCCGTGTAAGTGTGCGCAGCCAGCAGGTTCAGTGATTTTGCACAAACTGTGCCGAGGAAAGACGCTCATCAGCAGGTATTTACTATGAGCCAACTTTAGTGAGAGCTTGACTTCTCAAGATTGCTACTGCTGCAAAATGAAATCCAGGACAAATGTGTGCATTAACAGGCCCTAATCACACCTAGTACTGTATTAACATTTGTTTGTAATTTTTTGCTGTAGCCAAGCAAAACAAATTTCTATCCAGCAGATCCGTCAGCCATCTAAGGACAAACTTCTAGTTCATGGTATCATGCAACACTCTAAAAATCACATAAAATATATAAAGATTTATGAAAACCCTCCTTTTTGAGGATATTTCACTTTATACACTATTGAGTAAATTCATAGAGATTTGTACGGTGGTTGAGAGAGCTCAAAGTGCTGCATCTGAAGAAAAAAACACTAGCAAATTAAAGGATTAGTTCACTTTAAAATGAAAATTACCCCAAGCTTTAATCACCCTCAAGCCATCCTAGGTGTATATGACTTTCTTCTTTCTGATGAACACAATCAGAGTTATATTAATAAATATCCTGACACGTCCAAGATTTATAATGGCAGTGAACAGGGGCTACAAGTTTGAAGCTCAAGAAAGTGCATCCATCCATTATAAACATAATCCACATGGCTCCGGGGAGTTAATATAGGCCTTCTGAAGTGAAGCGATGCGTTTGTGTAAGAAAAATATCTATATTTAACACGTTATAAAGTAAAATATCTAGCTTCCTGCCTTCCATATTCAACTTACGAAGAAACTGTAATGCCTCTCGCTGTTCAAAACGCTTACGCTACGTCAAGGCAGAAGCTAGATTTTTTACATATAAATATGGATATTTTTCTTACACAAACGCATCGCTTCGCTTCTGAAGGCCTTTATTAACCCCTCAGAGCCGTGTGGAGTATGTGTATGATGGATGGATGCACTTTCTTGAGCTTCAAACTCGTTGCCCCTATTCATGACCATTATAAAGCTTGGATGCGACATTGAACAATGAGCATGTCCGAGCCAGGTTTGTCACTTGTTGGGGTCCCCTTGAAACTTTTCCGTTGTGGTCTGTGCTACTTGCAGCGTGTTTCTGTATTTGGTTGTATTGTGATTATTTGCAGCACATGTGTTGTCAAACTGATGAAGATGTTTTCTTAATTTGCTGGTGTTTTTTTTTTTTTCATTTACATGTGTTTTCTTTAATTGCAGCACATTGAGCTCTCTCGGCCACCATAGATTTAGGCCTCTTTTTGCAGTTCTATAACAAAAAGTGGCCTGAATTTATTGCATAAATATATTGCATCTATTGTTGCATATTCTTGTGGATGACACAGGATGCTAGTTATTTAATATTATCAAATTATTTAGCAGCCATGCATTACTGTTATTTTTCTGTTTTGTTTCTCGATGGAAAGGTAACTTGGCTTGTCAGAACCTGTAAAAATAAGTTCTGATCTCAAGAAAATAAGACGGAAAATAATGCATCACCTCTGTGGACTTCTAAATGTTTGGAAACCAACTTGAACTTGGAATCTCTATACTCTTCTATGATTCAGTCTTTGTCTTGAGTATTAATTAGCTCTAAATATTTCTGTCCAATATTTCTCACAGCTTCAGCATATTGAAAATCAATGTGCATGTGGAAAGACTCCAGATGAATGCTGTCCATTCATTTAGCTCTAATTCAAGAAACAGCTTTTGCAGTCTGCCTTCTGTACAGAACTGTTTACTCTGCGCAGGAACAACATCAGATGTGCATCTCAGAAGTACCATCGGTCTCAGGTGATCTGATCATAAGTGAACCGTGCTAAATGTAACTGTTGTAAGATGTAAGGGTCCATATTAACTCGTGGCTAGAGAAGATGCATGACCATCAATCACTTGTGATCGATCACCTGACATAAATGCTGCATCCTGTTGCATCGTTACAACTGTGAATACCTTTTAATTAAGACTTCTTTATAAGTAATACTAAAGGTGTGTTCACGATGACAGTGATTTGCTTCGACAAAGTGATCTGATGTCTTTCTTTTCAATGAGAGATTTCCTGAGACATGAGTGAGAGTGACAGACCACTAGTGATGCAACAGAGCTCAACTTTGAGTGATACAGTGACTACCAATGACACACCTTGGCAAAGTTTTTTTTCCTATTCAGAGAAAGAAGAAAAACACAGAAAAAAGGAAAACAAATGCCATTCGTTCATTAAAACAATCTTTGTCTTATAAAGAGACAGTGCTTTTCATTTTTTAAAGCCACTACCAAACTAGTGAATGACAGAAGATTATGACACAAACCATCACAGCAATCATCAGATTCTGAGGTGACGCTTTAATTGAAATGCGGGTTGCGTCATTCCTCTAGGGTCAACCTGCCAAGAGCTGTTTTTATTTATCCTGCCTGCAGTTGTACACAGCTGCAACATCATGAGCAAAACTTGCCGAGTTGTGCGTTCTTATCAAAGCAAGGACTCCACCGTACCAGATCTTTAAATAAGATCTCATCCTTGGCTCTACGGATTAGAAAACCAAAAAGATCCTGCTGTGACATTTATTCAGTTATGAACCTGAGATGGAAGCAAGGCCCATACAAGTTTGATGTGGTAATCTCACATCATTGCCCCAGGTAAAAAAATAAATAAATAAGGTATATAAATAGCAACAGGGGCATGTGAAAAGCTCAAAGGGAACGTACTGCAGCACTTTTTGAAATAACTTACACTGCTAAACACTGCGTCACATGACTGTGGTGAATGTGCTCATCATTTAACAGATAAATATTACTATCATTAATAAAATACCTAGCATCTTTGTTTTTCTTTGTTTTAACTAATGCTAAATATTTTATTGTGAATGTCACTGGCAAATGAGTCTAGTTTGCATTATTAAGCTCTTTGAGTGCAACAGCTAAAGCATAACACATTTTCAGCATGCTAATTCAAGCAGTTAACTACTATAACACGTATACACATATGCCAATATAAAGTAAACTTACATGGGATAAAGAAGCTGTGAGATATATACTGTATACTGTACCAAAAAACAAATAAAAAAGTGACAATAAAGAACATCTGGATCTGACGGCATCCAACTGCATCCCTAAATAATGAATAACTGCATTAACTCATCTCAACCCAGAGCACGCTGAGAAAAAAAAAAAAAAAAAAATGAAGCATGACTTGCTGACCCTTTGCATTGATACATTATACATCACCTGGGAGTCAAACTGTTTTCCATAACTCAAAGCACATGGCAAAGACAGATGCATTTTCAAAGGGGACAATGCAACCGGTGCAGACCAATGACAGATGGGAGGAATGTGAGGGAAGCTTGTCTGAATCCAATAACCAATTATAAAGTGATATTACATATCAATCTACATTTTGAGATATTGATTATGGAAAAAATGTGCATGCTTCAAAATTAGAAAACAACTGCATCTCATTTCACAAACATTTAAATAATGTTGGCTAACTATGAACCATTGGAATAAAGAAATTATACCTATGGACAACTCTAAACCTAAAATGAAAAGAATAACTCTAATAATTGTTACATATAATAGTCTGTAAGATTTTGTACATTATAATAGTCTTATTTAGCAATGACATATTAAATTGTTCATAAGTTACAATATAGACATATAATGTTACAAAAGATTTCTATTTCAAATAAATGCTGTTTTTTGAACTTTCTATTCTCAAAGAATCTTAAAATATGGTTTCCACAAATATATTTAACAGTACAACTGATTTCAACATTGATAATAATAGGAAATGTGTCTTGAGAAGCAAATCAGCATATTAGAATGATTTTTAAAGGATCATGTGACAGTGAAGACTGGAGAAATGATGCTGAAAATTCAGCTTTGCCCTATAAATTAGATTTTTTTTAAAATATTTATATTATTTTTTTAAATGAATATAAAATTCATATCCAATTAATACACAAGACAAATTGTAATATTTCAGTTTTTACTGTATTTTTCATGAAAGAAAATGTACCCTTGTTATGCATGAGACTTATTTAAAAAAAAAAAAAAGGTATAGAGTATATTCTTATATTTGTTCAATTTATATTTTTCATTTTAAAGCGGACCTATAATGCCCCTTTTACAAGATGTAATATAAGTTTCTGATGTCCCCAGAATGTGCTTGTCAAGTTTCAGCTCAAAATACTCCACAGATCATTTATTATAGCTTGTCAAATTTGCCCCTATTTGGGTGTGAGCAAAAACACGTGTCCCTTTAAATGCAAATGAGCTGCTGCTCCCGGCCCCCTTTCCAGAAGAGGGCGGAGCTTTAACAGCTCACGCTTCAGTTGCTCAACAACAACAAAACTGGAGAATCTCACACAGCCAAAATTATGATTGTTAGTAACGGTTTTCAGCCTTACATTGTTCAAACTGGAGTCGGACACTGATGGAGAGACTCAGGAAGGAGTTACAGCTTATGGAATTCAACTGGACATTTCAGAATGGTTAGTGGATAAATTTATGTAGTTGCTGTGGAGTTTCAGCTCATCGACTAGCATGTGCCGTAGTGCAAATCCAGCACTGAACTGACCCTCATTTGTGAAGCAGTCCGGCGTAAAATGACGGCATGGCAACAACACTCTACTACAACAACTCTTCCTCTTCTCTAAAGCAGCCCAACATGGCCTCGCCCCCTTTGTTGCGTGTTCCCAGGAGCAGGGTTCATGTAAATTGTGGGTTTGTGATGTCACCAACCCGGGTAGAAGTTCTCTGCAGTCTCTACAGCCGTTTGTTGTATTCCTTAAAAAATGATTTCTGTAAAAGAAAATATCTCCCCTTGCATTGAACTTTGAGCGTTGTAACTTTGCTGATGCTGTTTATGCTCAAACAATAGGGGTTCTATTATGCAAAATTCACTTTTGCATGGTGTTTGGACATAAATGTGTGTTGGCAGTGTGTGTACACAACCACCTTATAATGATAAAAAACCAACCACTCCTTTTTTTTAATCCCCATAAATCATAAGCAGTGTCTCAGAACAAGCCGTTTCCAAGTCCCTGGCAGTGTGACGTCACAAAAGCCACAGGCCCGCCCACGAATGTTGACAGACACTGCCGCATTAACACAGAACCGCCCAGAGCGAGTTCACAGTGAGTTGTACAGTCCACCATTGCTGCACTAACGAGAACGTCTCCCAAGCGTTTTAGGTGTTCTGTAGCTGGATGTATTAGTCCACATAGCTCTCTCCATTTACTCCTGAAATCTGAGCCGCTGAAGACGAGGTGGATTAATTTTGTTTTCGAAGAAAATGCTCCCTCAACTCTACCGAAATTCGTTTATGTCTACGCGAATAATTTTACACCGGACTGCTTTGTGAATGAATGTCAATACAAAAGAACAATACAAAACAAGAGCTTGTGCTAAAAAGTTGTTACTCAAGGATAGATCAGTAACTGTAAAGATCCAGCTTACAGTCTCCAGAGTGATACTGGATACGGCAGTAATGAAGGTGAGAGCACTTTATTACAGTTCATCGGAGTTGATTTATGGATATAAAGTTTACCAGTTTTTTAAGCACCACCCAAAAAGGCATAAGGTCTTTATATATTTGTTTACTGTTAGTTGTAACGAGTGTTTCTGTGTACTTTGCAATGTATGTTGATGATAATGCAAGGGAGAGAGAGTTTATAGATAATATTTTAATGCACACTTGCACTGTTTATTAAGCTCTTACAGTGATTTTCTAGAGTGAAAACAGACGCTTCATATTTTGTGTGAAGTACAATAAACGTTATAAAACTCATCGGTAAACTGGCTTGTACTAATATAGTGGATAAAAACAAGAAGACAATATAAGTTATAACCGTAATTGAACTAAACTATACCTGTTCTATCTTCATGCAGCATAAATTCGCAGTTTCTGCCATTATAGTGCGTCCTGACTGAATCCTGACAGGGGAGAACCAGCTCTTGAAGCTCTGCCCTCTTAGGCAGAGCGCAGCAGCTCATTTGCATTTAAAGGGCCCACACTGAAACAGCACATTTTTGCTCAACCCCAAAAAGTGGCAATTTTAACATGCTATAAAAAATTATCTGTGGGGTATTTTGAACTAAAACTTCACATACACACTCTGGGGACATCAGAGACTAATTTCACATCTTGTAAAACGGGGCATAATGGGTCCCCTTTAAGAAAGTTATCCAAAGACATGTATAATTTCTTTATTTAGCCTGTTTTTGCAATACATGAAACAACATAAAAATGTTATTGCTGATACCAATATGACCATCTATATATTGCGCATCTTTAAACACAATATATCCATGCTAGCCTTGATCAAAACTGTTTTAGTTTATAATGTCACAGAAGGAAGCTGACCTGTAAAAACATGCTAGGTTTAATTTCACACTCTCATTTGCAGTGTGGCTCAATAATCATTCAAATGCAGATCACATAACAGCATATCATGCTGAAATTACTTTGAGTGAACTAACCTGTGCTGTCTTTAAAAATGCTTCTGAGCAGAAAAGCACTAAAACAGCAACTCAGCGCCGCTTGAATTAATGAGGCTAACGTGTGGGAATATTTTTGGAGTGCTATCTGAAGACGTGTGCACCCTGCAGACTGGGTGGGGTGTTTCGGGGGGGGGGACCCGAGTGTTGCAATTGCCTCTGTCTGCGAGCCTCCAAAACTGCTGCTGACATCAGACACCGCTCCTTTCAAAGAGCGCGTCAGATGCAATGTCTCCTTCAAACGGCAACCACTTCATTTCATCCATTTAGTTTGAAAATTCGCCACACGCAGGTGTCAGCAGTAAATGGCTCTCGCTTAAAAAGGTTTGTAACCACAGAGCTAAGGGAACAATGACAACTGAGAATCATAAACATAACTGGAAGCTATAATGTTGTTAATTGCTGTGTGAATTTATGCCAGCAAAGTCTCAAATGCCAAAACAAATATGCAAGTATACATGCAGTGTTATGACAAGCATGTGAAATGCTTGACATGATGTCTTACTATAATGAATCTGCAATCTCACAATGCAATCGCACTCACATCATCCCACTGACAACAATGCTGTAAACACTGTTGTATGCTTCCCCTGTATACAGTATACTATATAATGCTCAGTAATATGCAAGTGATCATTATCACAAAACAGACACAGACAGGGTGACGAGGGCGTCGGTGCAAAGCAGAAGATGGGAAGAAAGAGACCAAAAAGTGATACAAGAGATATAAAACTAGCACAGCTGTTTCAAGAAATCAGTTACCAGGGACAAGTTTACTAATTCATGAAATATAATGCTGATATTATGTGCCCCCATGGAGGGTGAAAAAGTCCCACCCCCCATTCTACCGCCCAAAAAAAAAAAAAAAAAATTATATATATATATATATATATATATATGATAATGGCATCGGTTCAGAAACGTTCAGAAACGTGCATTTTGAAATCCGATTTTTAAAAGTTTGTGTTGTCAGTCCCCAATACGCTGTTGTCGTGTAAATGAGCGGCCGACATGCATAGAAAGTTTCCCGTTTTTAGTTGCAAATTTTGTCATGTAAACGCCTCCTAAATTTCCACATCGTCCACAAAAAAAAAAGTACAGTTCAGCAGTATTGCTAACAAAAACTAAAACTATTAAATGTAAAACAAAACTATATTAAATAAACTACATAAAATATAGCCTAAACTATAGAAATACAAAATATTTGTTAGTTTAGGCAACATTTCTGACTTTCATTTAAGTTGAAGTACTAAAATTACTGAAATAAAAATAAAGATAAATTGAAATATTAAAGGGGTCATGAATTGAGTAATCAACTTTTCTTGAGCTTTTGACATATAAGATGTCATCATACTATAAAAATATCCTGTAAGTTTCAGAACTGAAAAATTTCTTTTTAGTCCAATAAATGCTTTTATTGACACCAGGCCCAGCGAATGATTTGTCTTGGAATGTGCCTATCTAGAGACAGGCAAAACGCCGCCTCCACAGAAGAAATCAAAGCCTACTTCATCATTGCAACGTTAGCCCCACCCACTGGAGTGTTAGTGAGATGAGAAGGGGAGAAGAGCGATACAGGACAAAAATAATATTACCTTTCAAAGGATCCTAATGCTAGAAATGGTTATTTATTCTTAGTTGAGCTTTTATTTATTTGTATTCGGTACATTTCACTGTGGATTCTTTGGTAAATCAATTGCATTTTAGCTCAGCAAACTGACTTTTACAATATGGACTCGACAGTAACACATCATGTAAGTAACAGAGTTAATTCTAATGCCTGATCTGATATGATGATTCATGTACAGTCCGATGTTCTTTGTCTATGTGTCAGTAAATCAAAGCAGTGACTAAACGGTCAAATTCACGTTGTTTCTCTTAATCTGTTATAATCTGTTGTTATTTAAACTGTGATTAAATAAAGCAATCAAAGAACGTTCCCTTTGTAATCGCTGGAGCTGTCAATCAAACAGCGCAAGTTTATCAGTGACTGAGTATGGGACTCGCGCCAAAACTCCTATTTTATTTTACGAATCTCTTAGTTACATAGAGTTTGCACTGTTAGTTATGATGAAAGCATTCGTCAGTGTGCAGAAATTGAGTTGCAATGACGAGATCACTGCTTTTATGCGCTCAACAACATGTCTGATTGGCTACAATGTTTATCGCCGTAACCTTTCATGTCATGATCTAAATATAATGCCATAAATCCATCTAATGCTATAATCAACGCTTTTCACAATTAGTTACTTTGAGGGCTATACTAGTAAAAACGTGTTAAAAGTTTTTGAGAAAGTAGTACTTAGCAATTTTTATATGCAAAGATGTTAGCCAATCACAGCAGTGGGTGTTTACACTGAAGTCCCACAGCAGACACGCCCCTTAAAACAGAGCGATCAAAGAAGAGGGCTAAAATCAGGGTAGGAAAAATGCCTTTTATTTCTAAATTGACAATTTTGGATGTAAAAACTAACATTATAAGTGCACCCCAGGAAACAAAAGGACAAAAGCACATAAAATTTAACAAACTGAAAATATAAACAATAAAAGCTAATTCAAAATATTAATAAAAACTATAATAGTATAAAATAATACTAAAGCAAAACTGCAGTTAAGTTGTTTCCTGAATTTAATCTAATTTAATCTTAATAATTGGCATTTAATCTCAATAATGACAGAAAACAGATAATAGTGTTTAAACATGTTATTGGTATTGTCCTCAAATTTCTCTAATATGGGCTCTGCAACAAACTTCCGTATTCTCCAAAATAGCTGCATAACTTCCAGTTTAGGTCTTTTTATGTGCTTTGTTGAACATAAAGCTGTTTTACTCAAGATACATTCAAAGAAGTTACAAAAGATGAGCACAACCTATGTCTATCACATATGCAGATTGATATCTAACATTTTTTCTTTAACATTCGGATATTAAAATTGAATGGAAAAAAAAACAAAAAAAACAGTTACTGTAGGTTAGCCGAGTACCTTAGAAGTAAATAGATTTCGGCGTAAGTTCAAACTGCTGTTAACACTTTCTCCAATAAGTGGATGCAATAAGATCTGTTTTCCTGTTTGTTCATGTGACATTCAGCATAAAGCCTATTGATGACCCTTAAAAGCAACGATCAAGGATGTATTAAAGCCAAACAGTGTGAACTAAAACATAATACAAGCTAAACCATAAGTAACCAGAAATAGTGGCCACTGATAATACAGTGTATAGTGCTTGATGATATTGATCATTAAAGAAAAAAAACTAACCACAAAAACATAATAAAATGAAGTTCAAAGCACCCTTTGCTTCTCAAAAAAAAAAAAAAAAAAAAAAGAAAAGAAAAAAAAAAGCTTCAGGTGACACACAACAGGTGAAAAGCCCCTGACTGCATCTGCGAACAAGAAACTCATTCTGGGTTAAACTGCTCCGGGTGAGGAAGGGAGAAAGAGAGAGCACGAGGGGGGTGTGATCTGTGACATTTAAGGTACTGTGAAGGTGAGCTGCTGTGGGCGCCTGCTATGAGTGACAGGTGATAAATACAACGGTCAGCCCGCAGCTCTGCCTCACACGCTAATCGTAAGGAAACCTTTCACGCCGTGTCCCACCTGCCACAAAAACCCCTCGCCTCCATCTACCCTGAACACCGCCCTCCCCTCCGCTCTGTCAAAAATTACACTTTCACCTTTAATTACCCCATTTAACTGACAGAAAACAGGAAGTAAAGAAATATATAAATAAAAAGTACCATTTTCAAGTAGCGTAAAACAAATGTACTCTCATTCACTTGCTGAAGTGCGCTTAAACAGATCCCGGGGCCACCTTTTTTTGTTGTTCCTTTCTTCGTTGGTCATTTGTATGTGTCTAAAGCACAAAAAGAAGTGCCAACAAACAAGACATCCATCACCTTGACAGACAAAACAAATTACACACTGAAGAGAACCTTAATGTGTCACCCAGGCTAATAGTGTCAAGGCCGGCTGCCGGTGAACCTGCGCTCTCCCCTGCATCCGTTCATCCACTCTGCCTGCTTTTAGACGTGAGGCTAACAACAAAACACCGCTGAGAGCACAGCAAGCTAAAGCACTTCAAAAATACACTTTATTTTTGTGATTTTTTTTTTTTTTGAAGCGTTACATATTCAGACATTTCACTTTGTCGAGGCTGTTCCCTTAGAGCTTCAAAGCAAGATAATGCTAAAGTGATGTCTTTCTTCATTTCATTGAGCTCAAATTCAGTTTGATGATGACAGTCATGAACTTTATGCAATATGAGACCTGCTCCATCATTTTGAGCAGTTTTGACCCAAAAACATATTTTGAGTACACATTTTATGCACTGAATGAATAAGGAAAGTCCCTCTAATGGTATAACTATTGTTTCTCCAAATCATTATATATAATTGAGATGTAGGCTAATCATCTAAATGTTATTAATTTGAAATTCTTTTATAGTGTTTTTAGGTATTTAGGTATGAATTTAGGTATTTCTGTTTGATTATTGTTTTGTTGATGTCTATGTCTATGTCAAAGACTAACTAATTAAAAATGGTGGCTATCATAAACTTCTTGTTCAGAAAAAAGGCTCAAAAGTTTCAATTTTCTGACAGAATCAGGACATTTATTCAAAAAGACATTACTAAATTGTGTTGTCTCTAGATGGACATGACAAGATGCGTATAAATTCTAAAAATGTGCATAAAAAAAAGAAAGAAAAAAAAACGTATGTGCTTAATTGAGGCAGATACATTTTTAATCCGTGCATAAACTACAATGGAAACACATTTACCGGATAAATAAAAACTCTTTGCCTCAACAGAGGATGTGATTGTATAACTGGAATAACCAGTGATCAATTTTATTTAACAGCATCTCAAAATCAGGTTTGATCACCTGAGCCATAGTCTGTCATTAAAATGATTTGGTTTCATTCCCGTCCCAGAAGTGTCTCATACAATTGTGTTCACAAACACATTAGGCATTCAAATACATGATAACATTCATTTATTGTGTTTTAATTTATTGTGTTTCGTCTGTGCACTCTGAGACACAAGTCATTTACGATGGAGGAATATAGAGCCCGATTGCAGCAACCTCCATTTTTATTTTATTGCGCCAGTTTCCCAGGAAGTGACGATTTTGTTCTCTTGAACATGCGATGAAAACGCTGCTTTATTCCAATTTTATGCACAAGTTAAATTTGCAACTCTGGATGGAAACATAGCAAATAACAGATTTAAAAAAAAAATACAAGGCATTTTTAATATAGTGCATAAATTGAACAAAATACAAAATACAATATGCTCTTCTCAAAAGTTTTTTTTTTTTTTTTTCTAACTAACAAACTATGGACATTAAATGACTTTCCAAAAGGTAAATGTAACGTCAAGTCGCATGTTGTTCATAGGCTGTTTTAAATCCTGACCTTGAGTGAAACACTGACTGGCCAGATGATGCATTTTTATAAGTTACTTTCAGTGTGTTGAAAGTAAGTAACTTTCAACTTTCTGATGTTCATTTTTTTTTATTGTACTATAAATAGCAGTAAAGTGGAAAAGATGATCAGTTACAGCAATCTGTCACATTATATGAAAGAGTATAAACATTTGTTCGAATTTCGTATTAAAATAGCATATTTAAAAACTATCGACTATCGATTTAAAGTGATTGACCATATCACATATAGTCAATCCAGGCTCATTATGAAAAAGTGCCTGTGGCGTCATTTCTTTAAAATTATATTATGTTGCTTCTTGCAAGTTTCGCAACACTATCAAAGTGATATGTCAGATGAACTTCAATCTGGCAATGTTTATGTTGTTTGTTCATATTACAGCAGTTTGAAAATAAAACGTAGGGTGAATGGAGCTAAAATTAAATGCTTTGTCGAGTTGGAAAATAACATACCATCTACACTAAACCTAACCGATAGTGTTAACAAAAGCAAACATGGGATAAAGATGCACTTGCTAAAACAACCATGCCATTTTAGATTGCTTTTACAAGTCTCTGAGCCGTTTTTTCATGACTTGTGTTTCATAGGTCTCTACTAGAGTGCTCCACATCACAAGTGCAATGTTATGTGATGCAAACATCAAAATATATTAGTATACAAATCACATACTATGTCCTAATGTAGTACTGCACAAACATAAGTATTTATTAATCAAAAATCTACCAAAAAGTTGTATATTTCAGCTGGAAACTGAAGTAAAATGTATGTAGAGGCACGGTTTTCCGATGAGCCTGAGCTGCATATGTAGCAGAGTGGCTCTCTTCAAGACTTGGTTGAGTTCAGCAAGCAAAAAATAATCATGATCTATAAGCATTCAGCTAAACATTTGAGTCTGCAGAGTGGATGGATGGATGGATGGATGGATGGATGGATACAGAGGGCTTCGGAAAGCCAATAAAAGTATAATTAAATGCCTTCGGATTTGGTGACAATGAGTGGTGTTGGTGACAGCCACCAGGGCTGCGAAGGATTACCGTCACCCAGCCTCTAGTCACCTCAGCGGGGGTCACCTTGAATGCAGCCTTACAATTTTACCAGTCATTAAACACCAAATCCAGTCTCCACGCACACCTTCCTCATCATCGCTCAAAACTGACAAGGCCGTCACATTAGAACCGCAGCATCTCCCGCTAGACGAGAGGAGACGCGGGTTGAGGCGTCTTTGCGGCTAAGCTAAACTGTGTTTGACATAATAACGTTGTGTACGCAGACTGTACTCCCTGCCAAATAGATTAGGGCTCTGGGTCTCAAAACAAGCCCTTGGAATTAGCATTTATTCAAATCGACGTGATGAAATTGACATTTCAAGTTCAGCGTCTTCACTGTCCCCTTATTTTATTATTTATTTTTTTTTTTTTTCATTTAGCCAGCTTGTACTCGCCTCACCAGCATCTAGTGACAAAGTTAGGTATGTGTTGACGTTGCTTACTTAATATTCTTCGTGTTCAATATCCGAAGCGCCGAGCCTTACATATTCAGCAATTGGGAGATATTTTTTAGGCCAGACAAAGCGCCCATGATAAATTGGACAATAAACACTCTAATCTAATATGGCAGACGTGCGCAGGAGGCTAATGGGCTGGTGAATATGAGCTTGGTGTACGCAGGGACGCCTCCTGATGCGGGCCAGCAAAGGATTAGCACAGCTCACAGTTAGCACCATTACGCCCAGGCATTTATTCAACAGAAGTGGTGTCTTTTGTCCCAAGTTCAGTTTTGTAAGTGGGCGCAGAATGAACAGGAAATTGGTAACAGGAACTGATTTGCAGGGGGTATTGAACAGTCAAATCATAGGATGAGCAATGCTGAGATCTAATAGCTATATTTAGACCACTGCTTTTGGAATATTTTTACAGGCAGAAAATGAAAAACAAGGACCAAGAGTTGTCAAAAAAGAAGTTGTTTTTGAAGGATTCAGCCTTTACTGTGCCACATCAATGCCATTTACGTCCCTAACGCCTGTCGGCTGTTGTTCTGCAGGTATTTCAAGCTCAAAGTGCTAGCTGCACCAAGCATATTTGTAAACTTCTGATAATTGTCTTTTTTTTAAGCTTGTGAAGATGCGCACTGATTTCAACAGCACATTTTCCTGGAATTTGTGTATCATGTTGGTGTTATTTAATATTCAACATCCTGGTTATACAATTTCTTAGGGCACTTTTTTTTTACATGAAATTCATTAGGCTGGTTCAGCAGCTCCCCAGAGCGCTCAAAAGCTTTCAACAAAATACATTTTGATTACACAATGCCCAAAATAATCTCTTTAGAACCAGAAGCGAGTTTTCACTGTCTTGCTTTTAGCTGGCAAAAAAGTTTCATGCCCTTCAACTCCTTTCTTTATTCAAGAACAATGAATTATGAAACATGCCAAAGTGAAATGCCCAAACAGAATCAGACTTCATATATGTATTTTCTTTTTTCTTTTTGTTAATTCAAGGCTGCAGGTTTGCATGAATTCAGTCTTAACTTGCCAAACTCCTACATGAAGAAATGATGAATCTCCTTTAAAGCAGAGGTAGATAATATAACCTATTAAATATTAATGATAATAAGTAATCTTCATCTATCAATGTGACCACTGATAGCCTGAAGTTATTTTATCATAGTCTATTAGTGCGTAAATTAAGGTCTTAAGGGTTAATGAAGAGTGAATACGTTTTGTTAATAATGCAGAAATATCATACACCAGATAGGACGATCCCTGGGTCATGACATTGAAGTAAAACAGGATTTATCTCTGTATTTTTAGTAAAAATGGGATCTTCACACAATAGGGTCCAAAATTAACACCCACTAAGTGGCAAATGAGATAATAAAAATTTGTCAGTAGTAAAATATTTAATTAAATATGAAAATATTGCGACGATAGTCTCGCTGATGCAAACAATGTGCATGACTGAAATCAAAGAGACACAAACAATCTATTGCAACTCTAGTTCATCTTTTACCTCAATAAAAAATTGTCAGCGAATTTAAAAAAAAAAAAAAGTGTCTTTTGTATATGTACAGCTTCCTTTCTAGTAAATTTGGTGAAAACTTTTGGACCTTGTTACACGACCCACCCAAGAGGTACAATTTCTGACTACATTTTGAAATTCAAGCTTGTCATCTTTGGATTTTCCCCACAGTTTACGAGGATATAGTGAAATGTTCTAGAACAGCAACACTAGATTCCCATCTTAGTCTTCCAAGACTGCATTTCAGGGACACTGAAACTTTCCTTTCCTGAAGAATGTACAAATTCAGTGTCACTTCCACTTCTGAAAGCTCAGCAGAGAGTGCTCTACTCCCACAAACCACAGGGAATCGTCCTTTAGCTGTCCTGTCCGCACTACATTCCCTGGCTTGATGCGTACTGATCTCTCCTAGTCCAATTTCTCTCTTTATTCTGGGCCAGGACTGTTCAGCGTTCCACAATTGCTTCCCAAATGTTATTGGATGAGACAGAGACACGAAGCATTTGGAGGAAGAACAGGCCTCACCAGCTGCGATAACAATGTATAATTTAATCCAAGACGGTGTTCCTACCCTCTGTAGACCTTCAGCCACTCCTCCTTGAGTCTTTGCATTATTCAAGCTAATGGTGACCCTGAAATAGAAAAACAGCTTCTTATCTCTTAAAAGTTTTATAGCGCAGAGCGCTCAGAGAGTGGAAGGCAGGCACATGATGCAAAGTCAGAGCATGAGGAACTGAGCAAGTGACATGTTTGCTCTAATGCAAACTGAAGGATGTTTTCGGCCTAGAGACCGTCAGCCTCCAGCGGAAGAATCCCATTGGTTGAAAAACTGAGATAATTCCTTGAGGGATCTTCTCGCTGGTCTCGGTCCAAGCAGAGCTGGTGATGTTTAAGTCTAATGACATGATTTGGGTTGTGACATCATTTGAGGAACAAGGAGGAGGGTCACTGGATACTGTTTATCCTGTAGGGGGGCTTTTTAAACAGGATCATGAAGCAGTGACGAAGTTCTGGAGCCAAGTCTTAGACACATCAAAATAATGACAAGTCTACCAAACTTCAACTGCTCTTAACTATAATGACAAGTGGCACTTAAAAATAACAGCAAAAATAAAAGGAAGATATTTAAAGAGGTCACAGGAAGGGTGTAGATAAATTTAAAGCCAGCTGACATGCACCACATAATCTTTTTAGCCCAAAAGAACTGAAACTAAAAGCACATGTGACCAAAAACAGCATCTCAGTTCTGCAGCATAGAGAGATATCACACTCCATTAGATTTTCAGCCTGACCGTCTATGGGCAAAATGGTTCATTATGATATTTGTAGGGGTGTAATGATATATCACGGTACGATATTTCGCAATGCAAAAATGTTACGATATGTATCGTAGAGTGGTGGCGATACTTTTACGATATGACGGCAGTTTAATCCTATCAGTTGAGCTGCCGACGTGACCTACTCTGCGTGTGCTTTCATTGCAGTTGCAGAAATCGCTTGAACTGAACATAAGTAGGGCAACATGAGTTCAGCTGAAACTGAAATTGAAGATGCCCTGTCTTCTTATAAGTCTGACGTCTGGCAGCATTTTGGTTTTCCAGTCACGCGACAGGACGACGGTTAAAAAAAAATAAAAATACACTTGTCAAAGCTATATTACAGTCACGGCGCATGTTATTAACACAAGAGTGGATAATGAAAAGTGTCATTCTTCGACCGCTTTTTCACTGGAACAAACATAGCCAAAGTTTTAAAAGCAGCTTTACAATAGGAGCTTGAAAGGGCTCCTCATAGTACATAGTACTGCTGTTGTTACTAACAACGCACGCAACATGGAGGTGGCAGTGAGAAAAGCCGAGTTGTCACCGCATATTAAGCATATTTCGCACATTTCGCACACACATTGAATCTTGTGTCGCAAGCAGGTTTAAATATTTCTCGTGTCAGTCGCTTGCTTGATCGCGTGAGAAAAGTCGTGGCTTTCTTTCACCGCAGTGCCACTGCAATAGCTGTGCTCACGGAAAGCAAAAGATGCTTGCGTTGCTTTGGTTTAAGAAGTCTTAGGCTTGTTCATGATAAATTTTACATTTTTTTTCAGTGACAGACACACCTTTTCAGTTGTTAATTTGAATACAGAAGGTTTTTTATTAAACCTTGAAATGTGATCTTGTATGTACAACAAAGAAAGTTACTGAAATTTGTTAATATTTTTTAAATAAATCTGTTATTTGAATTTCAGTTTCATTTATAAAATTTTGTTCAAAATATCGTGATACGTATCGTGAACTCAGTATCAAGATACGTACTGTATCGTGACCTAAGCATATCGTTACACCCCTAGATATTAGTTTATAAGAAATGTATATAATAATACATTTAAATATAATACATTAAATAAATATAATAATATATCTATGGTGTCCCATACTCGGAATTTGTGCTCTGCATGTTGCCCATCCAAGTGCACACACACAACAGTGAGTATTGAACACACACACACGTCAGACGGAGCAGACGGAGGCGATCCGGCACATCCTGCCCCGGCGGACTGCTGCTGCCCCCACCCAGCCACCGACCACAGCCCCTCCGCCTGTTTGTTGCAGAGGGCACCCGCCTGCGACGTCCTCCGCCCCTGCAAAGTCTGCAAAGCAGCAGCCTTCACCCAGCAGAGATAAGACCCCATTCACTCTCTCCAACTACGAGACTCGAACCCACAACCTTCGGGGAACAAATCTGACTCTTTAACAATTAGGCCACAACTGCCCCTAGATATGGCTCAGGTCAATCTTTCATTGTAAGACAATGAGATTTCTTCACCTCTCCTCAACAAAACACACAATTGAAAGTATCATTCATAACACTTTTGACACAGAACACTCAGTGATTGATGACTTGCACAGCAAAGTTTATTTTGATTTGACTTCGCAAGCACAACTAATAAAAAATATGAGTTATGCATGTCCAAACTTTTGATTGGTATAACCCTTTTTGACTGGTGTTACTGTGTCTTTGACTCCAAAAAGAGCAAGAGAGAAAAGGAGAATGAAAAGGAAGAGGTGAGAGGGTCTTAGGCTGTAAAATCTACGTCCTCCCATCCATCAGCCTCTGCTGTCATCTCTGCAGCATAAAATCTCCCATAAAACACTGTTACTGTTGGGAACGCTCCCCACTGCAATTAGACAGCAGCTTCATTAGAGAGAGTGTGACGGAAATGGCAGCGTTCAGAGGAAGGGGCAGTGCAGGGCAGATGTGCTCTGATCATAGAGTCCAATCTGGACAAATATTTCTTCCCTGCTGTCCATCAAGACCAGAAATAGAATATAACATGGTGTTTTCAATGATGAAATATGTACAGCATGAATAATAGCTATATGTGCCAGTTAAACTTCAGTCAGCAGATCAGATCTCAAATGAACACACACACACTATGAAAATCTCCCTCATGTTTAATTGAATACTTGGCATCAGAACTGTGGTCAATGTTGGGGAATAATTAACTGAAAGTAGTGGTGTTACTAACATTTGTCAGTAGCGTGACAATAGCCATAGTAGCTTCTTGAGTAGCAAACTACATGTTCAGCAATTAGCAGTGTAGCATGACAAAATGCTACTGTTTTTAAAGTCACATTGTGTTGCTTAAATTGTTTTACAGCCAAACAGAGTCGATAATCAAACTAAAGCCCTCTGAATTAATGTTAGAGTTAACAACTACAGCTTCAAAAGAGTAGCTTGACTGTAGTTTAACTTAGATAAAGGAGAACTTAGAAGATTTTGCCTTTTTACATAGTGTCAAAGTAGTTAGCTAGTAGTTAGTAGTTACTTACGTTAGCAACTAGCTTCAAATGAGTAGCCTGACTGTAGTTTAACAACTTAAAACAATAGTTAAATAATTAAAAAGATACTGCCTCCCTGCATAGCATCATTGTAGTTAGCTACTTTTTGTTAGCAACTAGCTTCAAAGTAGTAGCCTGACTGCAGTTTAACAACTTAAAAACAATAGTTAAAAAGATATTGCATTTCACATAATGTCAATATAGTTAGCTACTTTTTGTTAGCAACAAGCATCAAAGGAGTAGCATGTCAGTAGTTTGACAACTTAAAAACAGGAGTATCTCACTGCTTGCCATGCTAGTTTCAAAATAGCTTTCCCAACACTGACTGTGGTGCAGTGCACATGCACATGTTTAAGCCTAGGTAAGCAAGGTAGTTTTGCATGTTCCAATTCCATCCTCTCTATTCACAATTTAATGTCCTTGCTGCATTTTCTACTGTAATTTGCATTTTCTAATAAAAAAATTAAAAAGTGCAGCAAAAGCCCCAAATATAAAAAGACTGAATACTTGGCAAAACTGTGATAAGCTGAAAATTGCACCCAAATCTGCAAAAAAAAAAAAAAAAAAAAAAGAAAGAAAGAAAAAAAAGAACATGATTCATTTTAGTGATAAATTTCCCTTCCTTTGAGGTGTGTCTGCGTTGTGCATGTACTGTACGTCCTATATGAGTGTATCAGCCCCCCATAGACTACCACACTTCAGCTCCCCGGAGAGATATTATTACCCGTTATGAAAGCAACGGTCTGGTTGGGGGCGCTCTGTCGAGATGTTGCGACATTGACAGCGAGGGGAGAGAATAATTGAATGTGCCATTGTTGAGCTGCACTCCGCAAGCACCCTGTGCGGCAGACTGTTCAGAGGAACAGAGAAATTATTATTCTCCCGTGCACAGTTGGTATCACTTGTCTCGCAGGCACATAATGGTGAGCGTGGAGACATCAGTGAAGAACAGGCCCGCAAGAGCGCCTGAAATCCATTTCCACACGAGCAGCAAGTTGTGAGAATTGTTAATTGCTTCTCCGATTCTAACTGCTCTGAAAATTTGGCCACCCAGGACCCCAAAACTCCCAAGTTGGAAAGGATCATGAAATAGGATCCATAAGCGAGACATTGCTTTTCCTCATTAGTCTCCAGGCAGCAGCAGTGACTTGCATGAAGGTGCTTCTTGGTCACAAGCAGACAGAGGCCCGAAGGGAGAATTACACTTCTGAGCATTGGGTTTAAGTTCATTTTCATGGACTAGACTACCACAACGAAGCCAGACAGCCAAGTGTACAGCTAATGCATTAGAATTCAGCACCATTCTGAGGGTGTGTCTCAGTGTCTCCTCACAGTGGGCTGCCTACAGGTCCTCATGCGGTCCAGCATTGGCCATACGGAGGGACTGCATTTCAGGGGTTCGGTGACCTGAACAACGGGAAAGGGAAAAAAATATCTAGTGGAGAAGGCAGCAGTGGTTATTTCCAGGCTGAGTTTGAAGGGAATGCTGGGTTATGGTCTGAAACAGATGGAGGGTGACATTGAGTGGGTTCGGTTTGCCCTCTAAATGCCATGCCCCTCAGGTGGCCCAGGAGAATAAACCTCTATTAGGATAGAGAGAATGACTGGTACATTGAAATTTTGTGAGGGCATAGCTGCACAAGAGTGTGTGTTTATGTCAGGGAGAGAACAAGAGATAGCGCATAAGGTCCTACTTGGCCCCTGAGAATTCCCCATTATCAGAAAGTCCATGGTGACAGTCACATTTAAATACATGGGGAGACAAAATGCTTGAATTTAAGTTCAGATAACCTGGGAGACCACAGAAGCAGAAAAGAAAAACAGGTGCTAACTGGGGCCAGGGCTACAAGGTTCTATCTATTCAGCCATTTCAAAAGCACTAACATAAAATAAAAATATTTAATGTGCAGTACTCACATGCAAAATGTAATGCATAATTACATATGCTAATATGAAAATTGCCATTACTGCACAAAAATTCTCTCACACTGCCTTGATTTCGAAAGCCTCTCTTGTTAGTTTTAAAAATAATTAACTTTGCATTGATCTTGACGCTGTGCTGTTTGGTGTCTCAAAAACCCCAAGGCCACTTTAACAGTTTGAAAATATGAGAACCAGCTTAAATAATACCTACCTACTGGTTTTTGGTTAGGTTTGAGTAACTTCTAAGGGAAAAATGGGTTTAATTTACATCAAACATAAATAACAAAAATCTCGACAGAAAATAAATGGGGGGAAATGTAAGGAGAAATTAGCTGAATTTGCATTGCCAGTGGTGTTTTTGGAAATACATGATGCTTAAATCAGAAATGAAAGCCTAAGTAAAATGGGGGGGGGAAAAAAAGTAAATAAACCTACCAAAGCACTGGGCTGCAATTTTAGCACAACAATTATGCTGATGTAAAAATCACTTTAATCCAGACATTTTACCGAGCAAATACACACAGAGCAAACTAGCACCAGGGATTGTTCTAAACGCTGGTAATAACAGTACAGCAACAAATACTTGAGTCGCCCATGCTAGGCTGATCTTATCATATCCACAGGTAAAATTACACCTTTTCAAGTGTGTCATGAAGAGGTAATTGGGCATGCAGTGTCATCTTTACAGAGAGGAAAGCTCAGGCCGAATTCACACAGCTGTTCTGAAAATACCCTAATTGCTCCATGGGAAGCCCTCTATCTCACCAGAAGCCAAAGATTATAGAGATATCACATTTATTTACTTTCCTCTGAAATATAGATTGTACTATTTAGAAAGGATAGGCTAATACTGTTTTCCATTTCAAACAGAAATGGGCTAAAACTAGGGGGAGGGAGTTCAGATTACAGATGGCAACATGCTTTCCACTCAGCGGAAGCTGTTCAAGGACAACATCACTGATATTTACAAAACACAGACTGAGATTAGCCTCTTAATGTATTATCACTAATTAAAATGAATTTAAATGGCACCACTTTTAATAAATGTATTCAATTTTGGATTTAAGCGTCTAGTTAACCCAATAAATAAAATTATTTTAGCATACCCAAACATGTAGGATATTTTTATTGCATAGAACACAAAAGGAGTTATCTATCATGAAGTCCAAGCTGCTCATTTCCATATTATAAAATTTAATGATGACAGTGGCTATGATTGGTGAAAAAGCAGCTTGATAAACATCTCTTTTTGTCTTCCACAGAAGAAAGAAAGGGTTTGAAAGGACATAAAGGTGAATAAATTCAAGTTTTTAGTGAACATCGTCCAGCTAAGACATAATTTGAACAGAATCACAAAACTGTCTGACCAAACTCAAGTCAGATTTCCAACCTTTCAACCAGATAGCACTCAAGACATGAGTCAGCTTTGAAGTCCATCTGTCACCTGCTAAATCAGAAGAGCCAGAAGAATACACCCACCAGCTCCATCTCTACGTGGAAAAAAAAAACAAAACAAGGCAGGCGTGCATAGGAACGCAGACTGGAGTTGAACGTGCCAATTCACCACAGAGATGAGTAACCGCCACTCCGTAGAAGTTATGGGGGGAGACTTGTTCGCCAAAGGCTCGTAGGACTGGTGACTCTTTGAAGACGAGAGTCTGTTGCGCGTCCGACACCCATGGGCTTCGGATGAGCATCCGCAAGCCTTTGCCAGGAGTGGCCTCTAAGATTACTGCTTTCCCTTAATCCCACAAAGGGGATTAGATGCTGCCTGAGAAGGGGGAGAGCAGTTCTCCAATAGAATGGGGGTCTGCTTTGAATTATTAACACTTCTCTACAGTCTGGTAAAACAGGAGTTTATACCACTATCACAGCACCAGGAACAACGGTTATGGTTTTGCACACTCACACACATATCCATGCACACAGAATCAGCGTTCCACACATGGTCACAAGGACTCTGAATTCTCAAGGGGTTTTCCTTCCCTCACCATCTACTTCAACAGCATTTTGAAGCCCAATAACCTCCTACAGAAGAGCGCAGAGGAAGTGAAATTCTATCAGTGTGGTGGGAAAGCTTTTAGCTGAGTAGCGTCTGCACACACAAAGGGAAAACATAGTGCTGAGGGGACAAGAGGAAAAAACTTTATCGTGATGCACAAGAGCAATGTCATCTGTCAAGTTTCAGTGCTCCTCAACCACATCCTGTAAGGAAAACGACTACAAAAGTCATCCCAAAAATATAAACTCATTATCCGATATTTAAAACCAAAACTGAATAAACTAAAGTTCTTCACAAGAGTAGTTCTGAAGAATTTCCTGAGTAGATCTATAATGTTTGCACGACACTCTCAGATCAACCCCCCAACCAACCAGACAAAACCGTAAAGACAAGCGCTGACTGAAGTAGTCTTTCCAAAACTTACCCCCCTTATTCCATCTGCCCTTATTCCTGCCCTGAAAGGATGGATGGGGAACATCCAGGAAGACCAGCAGAAACAAAGTGAGTCTCACAGGAGAGAGGAGGAACATCTCCAGAGGTCTCGGGGGGGTCGAAGGTGAAGGTCCTTCACCTGCCCGTGGGTATGCTCGCCGGAGCACGAGGGGCGCACGGAACCTGGTGCGTACGTCCGGTCATCGGTCACAGTCCAGATGCAAGTGTGGATCGTGCGTGTCCCTCTGCCACGCTGCCAAGAGCTCCCGAGCTCTGCCCGTCTAAGAGCGCACGTGTGAGAGTGAGACCCGCTTCTCAGTCAAGCTCCATCATATGCGATCCACAGCCTTCATCATCCGAGAGTGAGAGAATGAGTGTGTGAGAAGCGCAGCTCAGCCTACCCTCGAAACATGCGCACGGATGCATGCACACACACGCTCCCTTTCACTGCCACCGCTGTCTGAAGCTGTCCGCTGTTTTCCCTGCAGTAGTGGATCTGTCGTAGTCCACAGTGAGAAATCTCCCACGCGGTCGTTCTCGTTTCCCGTTTTGAGCGCCAAGAAGCTCCACAGCGTGTGTTCTTCTATGTAGAGGAGTTTCCAGAGAGGGGATGGAGGTGGGGAGGAAATAACAGCGTAACATGCACCGTGGGTCACAAGGGATGCGCCAGGAGAGAGGGAGAGTGAGGGCAGGACGGCAGAGAGATGCAATGTGGTGACAGCGCTAATCCTGGAGCTCTGATCATAACAGACATTGAGGCAGCGGAAAAAAGAGAGGCTCTTTAAAGACTAATAACACTCTCGGCTTCAACTCTGAGAGAGAGCGAGGGAAAGGGAGAGCAAGAGAGAGACTCTTGGAGATAAGAGTAGGGGGAGAAGGAGTGATGTTGGACACTGCAATAGTCAGCAGGTTTGCCTAAACACGCTGGTTCTCAGCTTGGGGAAAGTTAGTAGCATTAAATGTCCTCAGGGGGCTCATGCAAATGAGCATCGCCTGAAACTCTCGAACACACACACACACACACACACACACACCTACAAAACGCTTACGCTAAAGACTGTTTTTTTTGCCAAGCTGCTGTCAGAGTGCGAATGCTCGCTGGGCTTGGGGTTTTAGGGTGTACGAAACATGCAAGAGATTTATCATCATTTGGATTCATAGAGAGCGTGTAAATAATGTCTGCAGCAGCAGTGCCATTAGTGATGACTTGGCTGACAGTTACAGCAAACAATGACATATGAAAATATTTCCTGTTATCTACATGAATAAGTCTCGATTTATGATGAGCGTTAGATGACCTTCCCCTTTCAACCACTGCAGTACATCTATAAATCATTTGATTGGTTGCATTTAATGTCAATCAAATGTCGTGAATTACATTCCAAGTACAATGCTAGGCTCTTTGCTATATGAACAGAAAAATACATATTCTGATGGTACCCTTTCATCACAGTCAAATCTTACATAAAGAATAAATATGGCACTCAATCTTACTGCTTAGCTCACACTTTCTTCATCCTGAAGAACATTTCTCATCGTGCCTGTTCAAGTATGAAGCAACTTGATGGCTAAATGATTCCCTGAGAGGCAAAAGAAGTTTCTCTTTGGCTGCTTCTTTCAAATGTCAGTGACTAGGCATTACCCATCCCAGTGCTTGAGGGACACAATTGTAAGGTTGTACAAATACACATGAACATTCATTTACTGCTTCCCATTACAGTTACAAATACTAGGTTAGGGGAAATGGAACCAAATGATTTAAGCTCTGTTAAAGAATCTTGAATGTGTGCATATTTTTGCTGATGCAGATCTGACAGAACTGATAAAAACTGGCAGTGTTTTCAACACTTCTTTTCAGCAGAGTCGCTGTGCCACGGCAAAAGGAACAGTTTTAACTGAGTTGTGAGTTTGCTGTCTCAACTGAATGTGATGAGAGAGAGAAAGCTTCAGCACCATAAAATTATATAAGGACAATAAACAAACAACATTGCCTTTTTTTATTGTGTTGTTCCAGGCAACAACAAATGTACAGCACAAACTGCGCAGTCCAATTCATGAACAAATGACTTTGACCTGTTTTTTTTTTAATAAGTCAAAATGACAAATCGGTCTGAGTTATCAGGGATGCACAAAAATTCACAATTTTACTGAACACTGGAGATATTAGAATACTGCAAACGTAATTCAAACGTGACTGCATACTCAGTTTTCATTTGCTTTTTCCAAATGTGCAAACACAATCTGACATAATTCAAATACTACATTGCATATTTGCATTTGCATTTTTAATCTGGCATCAAAGATACCCCTCTTGGATACTGGGTGATTAATAACACACGTGTACTTGAAAACCCCACGTATTACGCGGACTAACCAGCATCTCATATAATATATTGATGAAACATATGTGTTTGCATTATATAAAATCAGTTTGAGAGTGTTCTTTACATCACAATGCCGGCATCATCGTGTGTTGGTTTGTTTAAAGCCAATATTACACTGCAAGAAAACACTGTACAAATCTGTACAAAACACAAAAGGTACTTGTAATCTTCTGCCAGGACATTATTTGTGTGGTGAAAATCAAGTTTTTAATGTTGTTTATATGTCTATGTGTTGTTTTTATTATGCTTTAAGACAAACCATGTGCAAATTCATCAGTCAACACCATTGCTGAGTATTTTCTCTTAAAAACTGCAGTGATCTAAGGACAGTTTAAAAAAAAAAAAAAAAGATATCGCTGGTGTTTCTTACATCAAAAACTACCTTGTAACCAATCATGTCAATGTGCGGACGGGCATATCATTAACTATGACCGCTCTGAAGCAGGGGAGTCTCAAGAGAAGCCAGGTCATCTCTGTATATTTTTCTGTTGATATATAAAAAAATCAGGTAGATTTAGCAATATAGCGGGTGTATGAACTATATGCATTTCTCCACTGTTGTTCAAAGTGTTTATAAGGATTATTGATTTTTAGAAGGCAGCTGTCTGACTCTTAGATGGTGAAGGAGAACATGTTTTGTGTAACATTAGCACGTTCCACATTAACACATTATTAACAGGTGTTTAATAATGTATTCAAGTAAAAGGCTAATCATATTAATTAGGTTATGTGTCCAATGTTGTAAAGAGCGATACCATTGTGCAG
This sequence comes from Elopichthys bambusa, assembly GCA_037101425.1. Taxonomy (NCBI): domain Eukaryota; kingdom Metazoa; phylum Chordata; class Actinopteri; order Cypriniformes; family Xenocyprididae; genus Elopichthys; species Elopichthys bambusa. The sequence continues at coordinate 8,732,989 of CM074444.1, forward strand.
CGTTTACCTCAGTAAGTTGACCGAGTGGATCTCTGAGCTCGTATGAGTGAGTGGAGGCGGGGCTAATTAGCATATTCATAGATCCGCATATACTTATTGAAGCAAGGGTGTAGAGTTACATTCAAGCTATTTTAAGGTATGAAGACATTTTTTTCACAGGAAAAAACCTTTAACCCTCTGGCCCTCTTCAGTCATTTTTGACCGAAAAACTTTATATTTTGAAATGTTAAAAATCGTAGCTTCATCAGAATGAGATGACACTTGGTGACTTTTGTCGCATTAGCAATATGAACACACACACAAAAAAAAAAAAAAAAAAAAAAAAAATCAACGACATGATTCGGACATGTTAAAGGGTCAAAAATAATGGTCACACTAACCTTCTTTGCGGTCAAAAATGACAGACATAGGAAATGAATGTGAAATGCGAAAAAATACAAAATCTAAAAGATAATCTTTTGTTGGTACAAACTACAAATCAGCCATTGTGCAGAAAAAAAGTGCACAGCAATGAAGGGGGGGACACTGCTAAATGCCAAGAGTGCAAAATAGACACACCCAACCTCCCACCCCCTACCCCCACACACATATATGAACTAGCACGACTATAAGACAGAGCAAGTTTATGTAAATGTGTGAAATAAAATCAATAATTCAGCCACAAAGCAGTAAAAAAATTAACAGCAAGAAAGAGGTTACACTTAAAAACAGAGAGTACAAAACAGAAACACCCACTCAAACACACACTCACTTACACACAACACACCAATACACATACAAATGAACCGGTGTGGCTGTAACAATATGGTAAAATTGAGCCAAAACTCAAATAAGAGGTTGAAATCAGATCAGACCCAGATTTATTAAGCTGTAATAAAACATACCTGTTCATTTTTGTTATTTTTTTTTTAATTACATTTTGATGTTATGTGTAACAAAATGCTCCTCTGTGTTCAGGTTTGACTGTAGTAAAATGAATGCAAAAACCGACACTTCAAATCAATATTTCAAACCAAAAAAATCTAAACCTTGACAAAAAGTAGTCTTTGAGAATGTCTAAGTATAAATCCAATTCCAGAACTTAATAAAAATAAGTATTTGTGTCTAAAAACCACGAGAGAATTTATAAGCCACTTTATAAAGAACTATATAGGAATCTAGTGGTTACAACATGGCATTACATAAGATTTTTTTTTTTTTTTTTTTTTTTTACCCCCACCAGATCGCACTAATCTACTTTCAAAAAATAGGATTTTAAATGCCTTGTCTCTATTTCAACATGGAATACTGCTTTAATTGAAAAATAATTGAAAAATATATTAGAAAACATATTGTGTATTATTTTCAATGGGGGGTAATAGCTAATAAAAAATGTATAATTGTTGCATAGTATCATAAAATATAAAATTTTGAGGTTATAATAATCAAAAAAATATTATTGAACAAAAATATATTACATTGGTTTTCCTGAAAAACAAAAAAGTTACATTTCAAGGCTTTGACCGTAAAGAAGGCAAGTGTGACTTCTAAACCATGAGGGCCAGAGGGTTAAATGTCATTTTGGTGATCAATGATGAGTTTTGAGTATACAGTTATTGACTACAGGGGGACTTTAAGTTTACGTACATTTCCTTTAACCCTAAAGGTGATGATATATGGGGCAACTTTCTGAGCAATGTTGCCGAGCAATGTGGCCAAGCGATGTTGCTTGGGCACTTTCCCATTGAGAATGTACAACAAATTTCTATATGGATACTTTAGATGGAAATTTGTTGCCCATTCTCAGTGGGAAAGTGCCCAAGCAACATTGCTCAAAAAGTTGCCCCGTGTATCATCACCTTCAAAATACAACACAACACAATGCAATGCACAATTCAAAATGAGAGTAAAACCATGTCCGATTCATGTTCATGACCCCTTTAAAAATAAATATAAAAATGTATTATTGAGAGTATTGATTATAGTACTTACCTTTACCTATTACACAATAGTATAGTTAGATGGTTCCTCAAGTCAAAAGTACTAAAAGATTCATTAACTGAATCATTAAGGACCAATAATCATTAAGCGGAATCGTAACCGGAACCATTAAATTTCTTTTCTTATCTGTAATACACACCTTAATGTCTATGCCCTCATTTATCCATTATTTTTAATTGGACACGGCTAATTGATACACTGAAATTACACAGAATCTTAAACAGTAGTTGAACCTTCAAATGTGCGACCATCTCTAAATGTTCAAACACAATCACACCTCAATTCACACAAAAGCACACGTTTCCCTTTTGGATTCTTCTTGAAAAATCAGAAGAAACATGGCGGCCTAATTATAGCCTCGTTGACTGAGAAAGAGCATCTGTTCCTAATGCAAACATGCTGTAAAACCCGAAATGAATACAGATAAATCTGATCCTGAGAGAGACACGAAAACCACCTTAATCAAGATGAACTGTGGCTGCAGGCAAACTTTTGTGGCAACGGTAAAACTCGGCATGAGTTCAGCAGAAACACCTGAGCCTGAACCAAGTGCTTTCATTGCATATGGTCCACTGTGAACCAGTCATCATTAAATGAATTCTAAACTCTGGTGTAAGGTTTGCTACATGTGTGGAATGTGCTTTTGTGTTACTACTGCAAAGCTGAAGGCCACTGAACAGCTGTACAGACTCTTTAATAGGTTTTCTCAGCACCTGTACAGAGCCGTAGCAACATGCTAAGCACTGGAAAGATTACATTTGGTCACATCATCATACTTTACTTCTCACCTCAGAACTGTACTATAAATGTAATTTTTTCACAATTAAATCTCAAGCTATTGTTTTCACAAAAAGCATAACATGTGGTGACAAATCTAATGCTGTAAAAAGCCAAGGTCTTGTGATGTAAGCACAAAGTCAATGCCACAGCCAAAGAAAAGAAACACAATCTTTCTCAGCACGCTCTGTAATTTAAAAAAACTGCGATTGTCTGATAAATGAAGGCTGATTTGCATAAGCTGCTAATTATTGCCTTACCAAAGCCCAAGATGGAAAATTACGATCTTAGGATGGGAAAACAGAAATGTCATCAATAAAAACTCTTACATTTCCTTGGCTCTACAACGTTTAAGAGCTACTATGATGCTGATATAATGGGCATAAGCTCTGGTGTAACATTAACTCAACGAATGGCGTAAATCTTAAAAGGCAGCACACCAGTTAGCACTCGCATTGTCTATGTCAAGCCTCCCTGGGAGCCTATTTGCCTAAACTGTTTGTAGATGGTTCTGTTACGCAAATACATTTTACCTCTTTATTTCTGCATTTGAGAACAAAAGAGAAAGAAATAAGCCAAGTGGAGGATGATAGATAGACTGAGGAGAAGTGGGATGCTAGTGTTAGATCCATGTAGGGTTGAGCCTGACAGCTTATCACCCCCAGACAAGAACCCCCCGGATAAACACGGTCCGAACAGGAGCGGGGTGCAGTGCCGTGATAAGCAGGAAAAGTTCGGTAAGGCAAAACACGACAGGAAGGGGCAGAGAGAGGGAAAGATATAGAGAGAAAATGGAGTGAATAAGCCTTGGGAAGAGAGTGCCAACAGTGCCAGCAGTGCCAGAAATGCCTCACCAGCGCCGCACGGCTAACCCTCTTAAAAAATTTACACATAGAAATTCAGCACAAGCGGCCAATGTAGGTTATCAAAAGCGCATGTGTGTAGCAGTGACGTTCATTAGAGCAAAATAGTAAAACATGAAAGACAGAGCAAAGGGAAAGCAAGAGTCTAGTAGCAGTAAGGCCCAGCTCTTGATGGCTCACCATGAAATGTGTTTCAGGCACAGGAAGTGGCACGAAAAACAGTCACAATACATCCCCCGATGGCAATCTGGCTCTTTTATAACTAGTTTCTCAGCTTGGGCAACTGCTCTACAAGATACTGGATAATCTATTTTCTTGTCTCAATAATCCAAACGTCCCTGCGCCCACTTCTCGCATGACTATAACAGTGAGGTTTGCAAATCCATACCGGACCCAATTTGTGTGTTTGTCTATGTATTCACGACTGTTATGCAGCACTGAAATAATACTAATACTAATAATTATCTAGCATTGCTACCATCTGGCTCACGATTAACATTCCAATTAGAATTTGCCACAATCAGAGCGGTGCAACTTCCAACACAGGAAATAACTGCTGTGACAACAGCTATTATTAGCCCTGAGTACCCCGGCTTATGAATTTTAATTCTACAAATGAACTCTCCGCTTACGTCACCATAAAACTGGCAAGCTGAGTATCGAAAACAAAGTGCTTGGGTTTCCAAAGCATCCGAGGGCTTATTGAAAAGTTGCATGTGGACAAACTGAAATTCAAATGACCTGATGGGAACAATACTGCTCATGCCTCAATGATTCGTTCAGTCTTAATGGGTTTTGTGAATCAATATACACAATGGCTTTTATATACTGTCATAATAAGAGCTTTGGTCCAGGTTGCTTTTTGTTATGAGGTAGAGCAATTATATGATTACATTTTATGGAATACAAATTATTATATGAGATGTACCTTTTAAAAGTGACTGATCTAACTGAACAACTTACAATTAAGAATGTCAATCAATAAAACAATTATCAAAATATATGAACTACCAATTAATCAACCAAATTAAATCTGTTGAAAAGATAAATGAAGATATACAGTGCCGCTTGAAAGTTTGTGAACCCCTTGCAGAATCTGTAAAAATGTGAAACATTTTGACAAAATAAGAGAGATCATACAAAATGCATGTTAATTTTTATTTAGTACTCTCCTGATTAAGATATTTTACATAATAGATGTTTACATATAATTCACAAGACAAAAAAATAGCCGAATTTATTAAAATGACCCCGTTCAAAAGTATGTGAACCATACTAATACTGTGTGTGTTTACCTGGATGATCTACGACTGTTTTGGTCTTTTTTGTTTTGTGATGGTTGTTCATGAGTCTCTTTGTTTGTTCTGAGCAGTTAAACTGAGCTCTGTTCTTCAGAAAAATCCTCCAGGTCCTGCAGATTCTTCAGTTTCAAGCATCTTTTGCATATTTGAACCCTTTACAGCAGTGACTGAATGATTTTGAGATCCATCTTTTCACACTGAGGACAATTGAGGGACTCAAACACAACTGTTAAAAAAGGTTCAAACATTCACTGACGCTCCAGAAGAAAACACAATGCATTAAGAGCTGGGGGTGAAAACCTTTTGAATTTGAAGATCAAGGTAAATTGTACTTAATTTGTCTTCTGGGAAACATGAAAGTATCTTCTGTTGCTTCTGAAGAGCAGTACTAAACGAAAAAAAAAAAAAAAAAAAAAAAACAATGATATTTAAACAAAATTTGGACTTCTTCATCCTGTTCAAAAGTGTTTTTGTCTTGTGAATTATATGTAAACATCTATTATGTAAAATATCTTAATCAGGACAGTACTAAATAAAACATACATTTTGTATGATCTCTCTTATTTTGTCAAAATGTTTCACATTTTTACAGATTCTGCAAGGGGTTCACAAACTTTCAAGTGGCACTGTAGTTTAAATATTACATTCATTTGACAGTCAAAATCATTGAATAGCATTACAATAAGAACTTTTAGAAGTCAATATATTGTGTTTTATTTGCATATCATTAACGAGAACCACTGTCACTGGTTTAATGCCTGTTTTTTTAATTCAAAACATGGTGAAGAAATTAAGAATTGTTTAATGGTAGGACAACATTACGTACAGATCAAGGGGATTGATTAATTGCATCATTATGTCTATCTCTCAAGTTAATTTAATACATTAAGTTGACAGCCCTAATTATAATCCATCCCTTGACTATCCAACAGAGTAACACAGGCAAAAGTGTGTGTAAGACACAGCGAGATATTCACCACCACCTGACACCTAATGCCATAAACAAACAAATCTTTGTCAACAGAGCTTGCTGTGACACCTGGTATCATCACAAAAACAATATCCTTGGTGCGTGTCATCTTACAGGACAAAAAAATAAAATAAAAAATACTTGGAAGATTTTACTCGAAAAGCTAACACTGCATGGATTCACGAACCAGTCTACATGAATAAGACATCAAATCCACAATAAAATACTGACTATATCTGTAGATCCCCGTATAACAAAACTGGAAGGGAAATCGAGACACTGCCACATTGTTTACAAAACTGCAAATATAATATATGTACACTGTACACAGCATATATCTCCTGAAAGAGAAAACAAAACAAACAATACCATACAATAAGAGTATGTTGTATTAGGTCCTGTTTGGAATAAAGGAGTTTGTCTTTTCCATGAACCTGAAAAACAATACAGTGGCCACAAAAAGTATTTGGACACTGAAGTCATACATTCAATTTCATTATATAACAAACTATTAAAGCACAAATGCATTTTAAAAGCAAAGTTGGATAGGTTTCAAATGACAAAACGATATATTGTTAAAATTAAATATACAGTATATACAAAGACAACACTTTATGGTTGTCAAACATCATGGCTTGATTGTAAGTGTCCAAATATGTTTCAGGGTCACTGCATATAAACAACATAATAACAAATAAACTTGATCCAGCTGTGGAAATAAACAAAAACAGGAACACAAGGACACAATATAAAAGTGCAAAATTATTGTGTTGATTGACTGGCCTGCAAGAGAAAGGGACAGAGAATGTGCTTGGACTCACAGTTGTGGAATCATCTTTGTTTCTATGCTCCTTTTAGGTTTAATTTGGGTAAGAGGTGTAAAACAAAAATATTTACAAAACCGAACAGATGAGATATTCCAACTTCCAACTTGCTTTGTCGTTTGGCCTTTCCGCTGGGAGGATTGGCTGTGTGAAGTACTAAACATTCAAACTTTCACACATGACCCAACCTCGTAACTACACAAGACCTAGAACGAACGAAATCTCACAACATCAGCTTTTGATCTAACTAATACTAAAGAAGGTTGACCATTAACAATTAAATAATGAGCTCTTATTGCATTTGCATGTTATATTTTATGTAAAACTAGAAGCAGGCCTATATGTTTTCATGTAAATATACAAACAGTACGTGTGTATATATATTATTAATATTTTATTTCTTTTTTTCCCCAATATATATTTAAAAAAAGGCAAGATTTATTTATTTATGTATGTATGTACAGTATGTATTTATGAATGTATGCATGTATGTATGTTCTCATTAAAGTTGAAACATTTTTGGCAACATTTTATGACATGATTCTACATGTTACCTTTCACAAAATAAAAATAAACAATATTTAAAAAAAAAATCTATAATATTTGTATATGTAGAATAAAAATATACATATTTTGATGTTATGTTACGATGTTAATCACTCCCCATGTTAACTAATGTTAACAAAAGTAACCTAACTGTAAATTCTTACCAATATTTAATAGCAGTGTATATGCAGAAAAATTTATATTCACTATAGAATGTGTATACTCAATATATAGTCATTTTTTTCAAAGATTTTCAAATATTTATTTAAATATGTATTCTCTGTTTCAAGGTTTTTAATGTCCGTGAGAACCTAAAAATATAATTATAATTCAAATAATATATTCAACACAGTTGCTGTGAATGATTTCCCTCTCATTCTGGGATCAATGACTTGCAACAATATTTAAGACTTTAAATTATCAATACTGTGAAATTTGAGGACACAGCACTGGCAATTCCCCCCATCTGCCACATAATCCACCCACCACATCAAACCTCACTTTCCTCGATCATCTACCAAACATCTTCCTTTTGAAAAGATTCCCAAAGCCACTTGGATTTATCACATTACCCCCTTTCTGCTCTACTTGGATCCATATGTGTGATTATGAACAAGAAAACAAGTGATTCAATTAAATTCTGGTACTTGTTAAAGACGCAGTTACACCACAGCGATAAATCCCAGTGCCGTCAGAAGTTTGGGCAGCACAGAAGAGCCGGGTGATGGGAGTGGCAGGCAGGCCATTGGCGGTGTTCGAGAGGCAATAAGAATCAGAATGAGTTAGTGATAGCTGTCGTAAAAAATGGCAGGAACGTCTATTTACAACCAGCAGTAAAACTGCCGTTGGTGCGATTTATGCCTACACTTGGCCTGCAACAACCAGCCCCTTTTTTGCCAAGGGCACACCAATACCCTCCACACTACATTAGAATACCGCAGATGGATGATATATCCGACAGCAAATTTGGGGAATACAAGATGAGCATAGGAAAATTAGGCAGAAAGGTGGGCTGTAATGTTCAACCATTTTCTTCGCCACATGTGGAGCACGTACATATGGCCGTTTGCCGTCATTAATGCACGTGTATGTGTGTGTGCTGCACATCCCCTCCACCTTCACACACTTCAAACACTCCTGTCAGGATCGCACCACCCATGGTGAAGAGTTATTAACACCTTGGTCACACCTTCAGGTAATGGCAGCAAATATGCTTTGAGTTATAAGGTACGTATTTCAGCCTCTCTGGCCCCTGCGTCTCTTCCCTCTCTCTGAGTTATGCTATTGATTTAAGAGCTCAGATCCTGAGTAAGGGCCAAGATGAAGCTGGTGTGGCCTGGAACGGAGAGAAAAGACGACTCATGGCAAAGTTTGAATCTTCGGAAGGGTTAGCAATATGAACAAGCCCCGAACCTTAAGTAAAAAACTTCAATGAGTATCTCATCCAGCACTTTTTATGGTATGGAATGAAATGAATGAAACCTCAAACCAGTTTGGTTTTTTTGGCTTTCAGTTCATGTCTATCTAGAGTACTCCTAGAAGCTGGTTACATTTAGATTTAAATATTATTATTATTATTAAATATATAACAAATATATATTACAAGCATTTTTATATGTCCCTACCCCAACTGAACAGGAAAAACACATTTCATGGGGTCTTAAAGGGGTCCTTGATTATGATTTCACTTTTTTAACTTTAGTTAATGTGTGTAATGTTACTGTTAGAGCATAATCAATGTCTGCAAAGTTACGACACTCATATTTTCTTTTACAGAAATCGCTTTTTAAGGACTACAACATATGGCTGGTAGGGACTACAATTCTTCCCAGGTTGATGACATGACATAAACCCCAAAATTTACACAAATTCTGCCCCCAGGAACACACAACAAAGGTGGCAAAGCCATGTTGGGCTACTTTAGAGAAGAGGAAGAGCTGTTGTAGTAGAGTGTTGTTGCCATGCCACCATTTTACACCGGACTGCTTCACAAACAAGGGTGAATTCAATGCTGGATTTGCACAGAAGATTAACATGACGGCACATGCTAGTCGATGAATTGAATCAGCTCCACAGCAACTACATAAATTTATCCACTAACCATTCAGTTGTAACTTTTTCCTGAGTCTCTCCATCAGTGTCCGACTCCGGTTTGAACAATGTAAGGCTGAACACCGTTACTGACAATCGTCATTTTAGCTGCGCGAGATTCTCCAGCTTTGTTGTTGTTGAGCAACCGAAGCATGAGCTGTTAAAGCTCCGCCCTCTTTTGGAAAGTGGGTCAGGTTCAGCAGCTCATTTGCATTTAAAGGGACACACAAAAATTGCGTGCTTTTGACACACCCAAATAGGAGAAAATTTGACAAATATAATAAATGATATGTGGGTATTTTGAGCTTAAACTTCACAGGCACATTCCGGGGACACCAGAGAATTATATTACGTCTTGTGAAAAGGGGCATTATAGGTGCCCTTTAAAAAGCGAGAGTGAGTGAGAGAGACACCAGGATACAGAGAGAGAAAAAACAAGAGATTCTCAGATTTCAGTACTTTGATTGTGATGTGATCATAGTCTCTGAGGACAATTAGGTCATACGTTACTTTAACTGTTAACTACTTAATGTCCGAAATGAAAGGATATTAGCATGTATACAAACACATAAAGAGGCCTATTTGTAAATAAATGAATCCATCTCTCATTGACTTGGTATATGATGTATGAATATGAATATTATATTTTCCATCTGAATCTTGCTATATGTTCATGAAATGGCACGCCTGAACCACACAATCTGACAGCAATCAGAAACACCTAAAATGTAACACACTGGACCGGAACAGCCTCCCTGCATATTGAACTTTATCTGCAAGGCTCCCTGTGGAAAATATTGCCATGCCACACGCCGTGTTCACACAAATGACATTTAGGCGTGTTTTTTTTTCTTCTCAGTTAAATTGCAGCTCATCCAAACGGTACACATTCAGCAAATCAAACCTCTGCCATTTGTGTAACCTTAGGCCCTTTTGACCTCTTTTTGTGAAGGGTCAAGTGTCGACTGAACCCTGCAGCCACCTCATTGTTTTTAAAGGTCAGAACCTTGTTTTGGCCAAAATGAGTTTTAGTTTCCCCCTTTGTTCTATGCATATATGCCCATAGTAAAGTATGATTAAAACTATTAAAGATTAAAAATGTAAATTGCCACTTATAGTTAAATATAAATCTTGTAAAAATGGTGTCACATACTTCATATTCTTAAAAAGAAGTTCCATTTGTCATTTCTAATTCTCTCCTACTTTGGGTCTTTTCATTTTCCAGTCTTCAACTTCTATTTTTTTTACTCCCATTTTGTTCAAAAATGCTGCTAAAAACCTTTTTTAATTTTTGATTGCTGTCAGATCAGTGGCTTTGAGTCTTTTTTTAGTTAAATCTGTTCACAACGTTGCTTTTGAAGCTTTTCCTGAATAAATAAATAAAAAAAAGTCAGTCAGTTGAGGCTGAATAGAGAGCCATGGATTTGTCAGCGGCGCTCAAAGGGAATCAGACAGGTAATGATAAAAAATGCAAACACAGATCTAAGCTTTCGTTCTATTTTGCTGCACTATTACTGTGTGCGAGCGAAAATCTGGCATCTGTATCACTAAAATCATCGTCATTTACATCTGAAAAAATCTGGAATGTGCCAGTGGACAGACACATTGCTGTTATCACAGCTGAACCGAGACCCATAAGGTATGAATTGATGGTGTTAATGAGATACAGAGAGAAAACCAGGTAAAGTAAGAGAAAGTTTATGGCCCAATGTTTGATTTCAGTCACAGCTTTGTCCATAAACGAAAGACATTATGAAGAAAAAGTGTTGAAGACTTGATTATCACTAGAAACCACAATAAAAAAAAATGGGCCGCTCCTCCTCATTTGGCTTGGAGGAGTTCACCTGTGCACAGAGCGCTAATTAATGCCCATGTCTGTGCTGAAGGTCGTCTGGTCCTCAGACAAACACACTCCACGCTCCATCTAACTGACTCAATTAACAGACCTGTCTAACGACTTCCTACGGTCCCTCCTCAACACTCCCCGTCTGTACCTCTCATGTGTTTTCTTTCTCTTTTCCAGTTTCTCTCTCTCCTTTTGCAACCAGAGTGAAAACTACATTACAACACACGGCGGTCTGCTAAATGACCGAGCTCGCTCATTTCTAAACGAGCATGTAGAAAGCATATTTGTGGAGCATATTGGTAATGAAGTTTTGCAGCCGCTGGTTGCTGCAAGAGGAACCACATGGTTCCTGGGTAATGAAACCTGAATTTAAGACACTGTAAGCGAGCTTGATGCCACATTAAATTAAAAATGAAGAAATGAAATGAAGTGAACATGTTGTTTTCCCATTTAGCCCCTTCTTGCTTTGTTCAAATGGCTAAACACAAAAACAGCAAGAAGTCCTCATCTGATTAAGAGACCTCAGTAAATCTTTTTGCGTAAATGAAAAAGTCCAACCTCATAGACTTTTTGGCTACATCCAAAATCGCATACTTCCCTACTATATAATAGGAGGAAAACAGTATGTGACAAAAGTAGTATGTCTGAATTCACAGTAATTCACAGTCATAAAAGAGTGGGCAAAAAGTACCCAGATGATACTTCTTCTAGCGAGATTCTGAAGTTGGCATACAATCATAGGCGGGGTTTGGGGTCAGGACCTAAGCGGCAACCTTCAGGTCTCTTTCTCTTTCGGAAGTGACTTAAACTGCAATTCATCGACTGGCCACTAAAGACAGGCTGCAAAAGGGAGTCAATCCCATAGACCCCCCATGTTAAAATACCCAACTTTACAGCAGAAACATATATGTTTACAGCCTCGTACAAAAAGTGGTTTTGGTCTATACAGCTAATTTTGCCCTTCATGACAACTGTGTTGATGATTTTTTTTTTATAAGTCATCCGTTTAAATTATATTAAAGACCCCCTGTGGTGAAAATCAAGTTTTTAATGTTGTTTATATGTCTATGTGGTGTTTTGAATATGCTTTAAGACAAACCATATGCAAATTCGTAAGTCAACACCATTGCTGAGTATTTCATGTTTAAAATTGCAGGGAAAAAAAGACCCGTGGTTTGAAATCGCTGGTGTCTGTGACGTCACAGACTACCTTGTAACCAATTAAGACAACATGCCAGTGAGCGTTAGCATATCATTAACCATGAGCGCTCTGAAGCAGGAGGGTCTCGAGAGAAGCCAGGTTATCCGTGTATATTTTCTGTTGATATGAAAAATTGTGTAGATTTAGCAATATATATGATGTTATGATGAACTATATGCCTTTCTCCACTGATGCTCTGAGATGTTCAAAGCGTTTGTAAGGATACTGATTGTTAGAAGCGAGCTGTCTGACATGGTTTGTGTTATATTATGTGTTTGATAACATAGTAATTAATATGAATAGCCTTTTGCTTGACTGTGTCGTAAGGGCTGTGCCAAGTGCGTAAGCGCATGAGGCCTCGCGCCAAAGTAAAGTGACAGCTGACTTGAAGTAAAGTCAATAAAGTTCATGTTTTTGTCCTTCAAAATATTTGAATATAAAACATAGCTAAAACAATATTGCTCTGAGCGTGTGCGACCGTGACCGTGTGCATTTATTGCATGTACGGAAAAGGCACGGGCGCCTGCAGGATTTCATTCTGACGGTATGCACAAAGCGTTTTTTATTTAACACTATAAAATTAAATAAGCATATATAGCCTAACTATTACGCACCTTTCGGACCATCATTGAGAGCAACGGTACACGAATGTAGCTCTATCCCTAGACACTTTAAATGTTTTTAAATCTGAAAACTCCAAAAAGCAACGAATTTGTCAGACATCCATTTAGCACGTTCACAGAGGAAAACGGCTGAAAAACAGCGCTGCTTGTTCTCTCGATACCGTCTGTTTTACTGAGAAATCGCTTCAGGTGATTCAGTGAGAGAGCAGTCCAAACGAATGCACGTCACTAAAGCAACAGTAAACTCTCTGAGCTGGCGTGAGCAAGTGGAGGCGGGGCTAATTTGTATATTCATTGATCCGTGTATATTAAATGAGGCAAGGGTGTAGAGTTACATTCAAGCTATTTTAAGGCATGAAGAAAAATTTTTCACTGGAAAAAATGTTTAAATATGTCATTTTGGTGATCAAAGATGAGTTTTAAGGTAAAATAACTGACTACGGGGGACTTTAAGCCTTAAAGTTCTGCAAAATTAAGGGCATGGCCACTTGAGTGACAGATGGATTGCTGCTGCGGTCACTACTAGCCGTTTGTCTGCTGTCTGTTAGCCGTCAGGTCACCTCAGCTAATTCCAGCCACTGAACTTGGCATCTCTGCCATGTTTGTGTTTTTTAGGGGTTCAAGCACAAAGTGCTGAAACCCTATTGTAATTGCAAGGACTTTTATTATTTTTCTTCTCCCCTAAAACGAATCGTGCAGACCAAACCGTAAGTGCTAGAGACTTGAAACTTGGCCAAATGATAGTTACAGCAACCAAAAGTTGAAAATCGCTAATACCTCCTAGATCATTTGTCCTAGTGTATATCTAGCGTATAAACGTATATCACCAATTTCATTTCCGCCAGGGAAAATTTTCCGCCATTTTGAATTTTGTCCAAAACCTACTACTGCGAACTAGTCCAAGGTTTTTCGCCAGATCGGAACCAAACCAGTGCAGAAATGTTCTCTGGAGTGTGAATATCAATAATTATCAAAAAAAAAAAAACAGTTTAAATTTTGATTCACGGTCACTAAGGGGTGCCAAAATGTACAATGTGGGCGGAGCCACTTTTACTAAAATGGCTATAACTCGAGAACGAAATGAGATATTTGCACCAAACTCGATACGCATGTGTCTTTGGTCACGATAAAAAAAAGGACACTTGTCGATTGGACACTAGTTGGCGCTATAACTTGAAAAAAACATGAAAACAGTCGTAACTATGCAACCATTAGTCCAATTGACTTGAAATTTGGCATGCGGTGTCTTGGTCCAAGGGGGCATGATAGTCTATGAGGACATTGGCGTATCTCAAAAAACATGGTCGCCATCGGCCAATGAAGTTTGAGAACCTATTAGACAAGGTTAACGGTGGCCAATCGAAACGAAACTCGGACCATAGGTGGCGCCATAACTATTAAAAATCTTTAAAAATACATATGTTTTTAATGGTTTTAGATGAAAATGTATATAACTGTGGGACTCATGTCCTTAGACTCCCAAAACCTTGCCGAGTCCAATGATACCAGACTTTTCGGCTTATGGTTTTTGCTACGCTAGGATTTAGCGCTTAAACTTTTGCGAATATCTTTGAAACTGTTAGTCCAATTGAGACAAAACCAGTGTAGGAAACACGGAACCTAAGTTGATTAACTACATGTTGTAGCCCAAATGTCAAAATTTGGATAGGAAGTGGCAAAAAAAAAAAAAAATCCAATCAAAGACGTTCTTGGGTCATTTTTTATGCTCTTATATATATATAATTGTCTATAACTTCAAAACTAAATGAGATATTTTCACCAAATTTAAAATATGTATGGACACTCTGAAGACACCCCAAAAAAGTGGTGGAGATCGGACAATAGGTGGCGCTATAACTGTCAAAAAACCTTAAAAAAAACATTTTTCCTTACTAAATTGCCTGAAATGGCAGTAAAAGATCACTAATATAGTTCAAGCTTTCAAGGTGTCAAGGTTTTGTCATTTAAAATCCCTTTTAAACTATATAAATCCTTATAAAAACATTACAAATCACATTTTGTCAGGGTTTACCACTTTATTTGTTGATTTGACTTATGTTTTTTGCAATAATATAACATTACAATTACATTAAGACCTGAAAATTATGATTTTTAAAGGGAAATCCTGTAATAAGCATTTTCTTACCTCACTGATTTAAAATATCCATTTCTGCAACAAAATGTGTGTGTAAGCATGTTTAATTTATGGAGTTGACATGGAAAACAAACTTAACACAAAGCAGACACTTTTTAAAATGAAAGTGAGCCAATAAGAGGTCCTCTGCTGCCACCTGCTGTTTAAAATAGTAGTTTTGTCATACTACTCACTAATATTGTTCTATAATTCATATTTAGACTTAATAAAATGACTATTTTAACATGTACTATCACATTTTGTCATAATTTATCACTACATTTCTATTCAAATATTAGTTGTAACAGTTGTGCCACATGATGAGTAAAATGAAACCTGGAAAGGATGTTTTACTGATATTTGCAGAAAACATCTTTACCCATCATGCATTTCAAATATTGAATCTACAATAAAATATGTGTGTCTCTGTTTATGTGTATGTCTGTATTTGTGTGTGTGTTTGTAAGCATGCTTAGTGTTTATCAAGTATTATCGTTTAAGCCTTTTCTTTCTCTGTGTATGTTTTAGGGCAATTCCACGCAAAGGTCATCTTTACCATGAAAAAAAAAAAAAAAAAGTTTTTACCAAAAGAACAAAACCCTTTTTAAATTGTCCATTTAGGTCTGTAATATACTGTATTAATGTGCTCTAACATAAATTGTAAGAAAATTGCCTTGTTTATCCACAATATATGAGGTAAGCAACAATGCTTAAATTAAGTTTTCAACCAACCATATTTAATGCTTTCAAAAAAGGGAACAAAGACCCCCCTTTTTTAAACTTTATTTTGACAGTAAGCATTGTGTAGAAAGATGGAGGCCTGAGAAATAAATACACTCATTTTGTCATAACAGCACTGCCTGTTGAATTTATAAGGGCTGGAATAAAGAGGTCAGGACGCTTCAGTGCTCTGTCACGTCCGTAATGTTTTAAAGATTAAGTTTATGTCATATAACAATTATAAATACAAATAACTTGAAACTTTATATGCAAAGCTAAATTATGTTTATGCTTATTAGGATCAACAAATCATTTTACTACTTTGCTCTGAACAACCATAATAAGCGTTACGGACGTGACCGTTATGGACGCTTCATGTATGCATATGACTTTGCTTCTTTATATTGCTGTGATCAGTTTCAGGCTTACCGTATACCAGAACATATGCAATAATAGCAACACTCTTTGTGCTTTGTTAGTTTTAATATGAAAAAGGTTCAACTTTCAAATTCAGTCGATTTTATAAAAAAATTTAAACAATAGATGTCGCTCTTTAATACAGCGCGTGACAGATTAGCTACTGCAGCGCCTGTAAGCAGCAGATCAAGCGGATCAGGTGCACATGAACCAATCTTCTCTTCCTCTTGCCAGTTACAGAACTAAATATGAACATCAAAAGGTAGGCCTATATGATACAGTACAACTTACAGAAGATCATTGTCTCATAGGACACCCCCCTAGGGATGTCGCATTTTTACCTGTTGGTTAAAAAATGAATAGCCTATTGATCACAATCCGCGCGATCAAGCTGACAAAATAAAAATAATACGATTGCAATAATTTTGATTTGAAATAAAGTTTGATCATTGACTCAAGACTCTACTTTAAACTCTGAAAACTAGCCGAAATCCGTGTGATCATTCATACACAAAACATAAAACTGACACGATTGCGATTGACAATAGTGTACGTCAATCGGTTCACCTGACTGTGGGGGAAAACCTGCGATTTTAAACTGCTTTATGATAAACATTAATATTTGTCAATGTATTTTAGCAAGCAGTTCTGTAAAAAGGAAATTCATAGTCTCTAAACTGATTCTTGAACAACGCACACGCTTTGTCAACATCCATAAGCTTTTGCAATACAAGAGTATAAAGTTTAGTAAAAAGTTGATAACTTGTGCAGTCTTACCATACTGGTATGCCAGATTTCAATATTTGGTGGTTTGCTTGCTTGAGGTATCTGTGAAAGTTTTAAAGCAGTCTTCTGTGTCGCTTTTTTTTTAAGCATTTTTTGGTTTGCGCAGTGTAATTCACAGAATTCTTAAAAAAAATATGTTGTCACCCAAGTTTTAGTGACTTTTTTTTGTCACGTCCGTAACCTATATTTCCCTCATCTAAAATATAAAACGATTGTATAGACTGACATTTTTCTAATGTCTGGACTCCTTTAGTAAGGGATTATGAATATATAAATAGACAGTTTAATATTTTGCTATCAAATGCATTCTTTGAGCGTTTATATTTCAAGTTTTAACTCCAAATGTCACGTCCATAATGCTGGAATTGCCCTTTAGTTGTTACATACTTGCTTAATAAAACGTATTATTTTTTATGCATATATGCTTAAAGGCCTTAAAATGCTTGAAGCCCGGTAAATGCTGCTTGCAGCTTTAATTTTATTTATTATTTATAATTTTATTTAAAACTTTACTACACTCCAGAATCCGACAGACTGTGATTAGTTGTAGGCTATAAATCAGTCTGAAACGTTGTCATATAATGTCACGCCAGCATTTCATAAACAGCGTAGCATTTACTAACACAGACTATATTGGAAGCATTTGTTTTAATTGTTGACATGTCCTCAAAAATATGTGTAGGAAATAGGCCTGTAATTACTCAAGAATAGACAATGGAACAGAATGATAACTGTGATGTCCAGCACCTTTCTTAAGCTAAAATACATTTATTATGACCTTTTGGACACTAGTAATTTAAGTTGTATTGTTTGCTAGCAACCTCTATGTTATCAGTAGCATATAGCATTAGCTCCTTATTCTGAGCTAACTTGATCACGTTGACCTATGGGTGATGTCACGGACACTACATCCATTGTTTTATGCAGTCTATGGTTGTCCCTGTGTATGCTGTGTATTGTAAAAAATATAATGATATATACTTAAATAATTGTATAAGTAGTAAAACAATACAAATGCAAAGGGGGCAAAAGCGTTTTAAGTTTATAAACATTTTGATTCCCCCTATAGGCATGCTGCAATAGTGTTACCGGTGTTACACAGTGTTCCGCCACACACCGATAACATCACTTGCCCACCGCGGCACCGCTCCGTACCATCGTTTTAGTAATACAAATCATTTAGTTCAGTTAGAGAACAGAAACTACAATTAAAAACTGAATGCATCTGCTCAATTCAGCTTGAGCTGAACGAGAGTTGCAGCACATTTCGCAAAAGCTAATGAGATTCATTCTCATGTTACGCAGCACATTTGAGCTTCCACAAGAACCAGTGAGGTTTGTTTGCGTGTTACGCAGCATGTTTGAGCTTTCACAAGAACCAATGAGGTTCATTCTCATGTTATGCAGCACGTTTGAGCTACCACAAGAACCAATGAGGTTTGTTTGTGTGTTACGCAGCACGTTTGAGTTTCCACAAGAACCAATGAGGTTCATTCTCGTGTTACGCAGCACGTTTGAGCTTCCGCAAGAACCAATGAGGTTCATTCTCGTGTTACGCAGCACGTATGAGCTTCTGCAAGAACCAATGAGGTTTATTCTCATGTCACGCATCATGTTTGAGCTTCAGCAAGAACCAATGAGGTTCATTCTCATGTTACGCAGCACGTTGGAGCTTCTGCAAGAACCAATGAGGTTCATTCTCATGTCACGCAACATGTTTGAGCTTCCACAAGAACCAATGGGGTTCATTCTCATGTCACGCAGCACGTTTGAGCTTCCACAAGAAATGAATGTAGCTCTCTAACAGAGTTCATTGTGAAGCATTATCTATTGTAAAGGGTCACTTCATTATGGTTGTTGTGGCATTGTGCTGGAATTTATTTTTAAGGAAGTACCATGTCTATTAATGGGTAAAGCTACAGTAAAGTCTTCAGCTAGTCAGCTTGAGATCCTTTCCATCTAAACTGGTTATATCTCTTAAGCCTGGTAGTGAATGTTTTATGAGCAGTAAGATAACCATATTCATCCACACAGTCACACAGAGCCGAAGCACAACCAAAACAATGTTCTTCCTCAAAACTACTAGAGGGCCAAAAGTTACATAATGTGCCTTAAAGTTTCATTTTCAGTACAGCCATTGACTTTATCACAATACCAGACAACTTCATTCACTGGTGTCATTCTTAGTCCAAAGTGCAAAAACATTTTTATTAACTAACCACAGCCAGTGTGCCCATAGAGTCTAGACTGGAAGACCATCTTGAAGTTCATCTGTCTCTATAAGATAATATTTGCAGATGAGTGCCAGTTTGGCATTCAGTCGAAGCTCCCACCCCTTCCATTAGAACTATCAACTTCCCTGATTACACGAGGCCTCAGACTCACTCAGGTACCGCTTGGGCTTGTGAGATCTCCCTGGCAGCGTCTGGCATCCAGACAGGCTCTATCAACCCTGGCACTCGGGCTTGACACCTCAATAACCCCCTTGATCACAGCAAATCGAATAAGCATAATAAGGTAGTCAATAGGTAATTTATGGTCCCATAACTGGTTGGAAATATGGCTTCTCAGGGATAAGCAGCAGAGAGGCGGCACTCAGACTGGAGTCAGATGCTTCTTAATGAAATATTTCTCCTCTTTCTCTCTGCCTCGCTCTCAGAAAATAGGATCGCTTTTCATGTTAGGCAGTGAAATGCCTCTGGATGCTTCTGCTGCCGTGACTTAATATGTCATTTTTTTCTTTTTTTAAATGTCGGCTCTAACATTCTGAGTATCAAGAGGCTAGTTCTGGCCTACTGTGTATCAATACAAAAAAAAAGCTTCAAATATTGAGCACACAATAGCTGTGTCTCATTTCGAAGGCTGCGTCCTCCTGAGGGCGTATTTGTCAGCCGCATATGTCATTCAGATCCTTCATGACGTATGCGGCCGACAAATACGCCCTCAGAAAAGGAACTATTATAAAATTGACCGTTATTCCTAGTGAAGCATACATTTTTGTAATTTTGTTATGACTTTGGAATGTAGTGGTCTGTTTACTGAAATAAAGCAGCCTCAATGACATATGTGGCCGACAAACGCAACCTCCGGAGAACACAGCCTTCGAAATGAGACACAGCTAAAGAATGCTGCACACATGTTGAATTTCCTGTTTTATTTATTTATTAAAGAAAGAAAGGTAAAGAAAAGTGTCTTTAGGGAAAAAAAACTTAACTGTCTTCACAGAAAATAGACAGGGGTGAGTTTGCAAATGGCAGTAGCCCACTATAGGCTACATTAAGTTTGGATAAACAAAATATGATTTGAGGGACTAGAATATTGCCAGAGCATAATGGCCACAATGGCGTGGTTGAAGAACAATTAAGAAAACACATACATTTAAGCTACCAAAATATATATTTTGCATCATAACAGTCAGCTAAACAACATTTGTGAGATTGCAAAACATGTGTTTCATTCCTGAATGAATGAATTATTTGAATGAATTGTTTGAATGAATCATTCAACGACTCACTGATTTCGGTCCTGAATGAATTGGCGTTGTTTTTAGTGAATTGATTGACTGAATGATTAACTGCCTCACTCAGTTGCATGTTTCTTTTCTAAATTAATCAGTGTTTTTAAGCGAATCGGTTGAAAGTGCAGTCATATCAGTGAAATTTTGTAGGAAAAAGAGGTAGTCTTTTTCAAACCAAGCAGGTTTCATGTTGAATGCGGCAAATTCGCGTGGCAGATTACTATTGAAACTGCATTGGATTGCGCCCGCAAAATTTCACCGAACATGAATCCTGAATGAATCAGTTGGCGAATTCATAACCGCATACTACTCATACTATTTCTGCTATAGAAAGATATGGTACGAGTAGTATGCGGTTCCGAATTCAGCAAGTGTTCTTGACTGAATGAACTTATTAGACGATCACTTGTCATCAATTACTGGTGTATATACACTGATCAGACATAACATTGTATCCAATGACAGGTGAAGTGAATAACACTGATTATCTCTGTTAGTGGGTGGGATATATTAGGCAGCAAGTGAACATTTTGTCTTCAAAGTTGATGTGTTAGAAGCAGAAAAATGGATTTGAGCAAGTTTGACAAGGGCACATAGTGATGGCTAGACGACTGGGTCAGAGCAT
Organism: Elopichthys bambusa; assembly: GCA_037101425.1. Taxonomy (NCBI): domain Eukaryota; kingdom Metazoa; phylum Chordata; class Actinopteri; order Cypriniformes; family Xenocyprididae; genus Elopichthys; species Elopichthys bambusa. The sequence goes on from CM074444.1 coordinate 8,754,210, forward strand.
CTCCAAAACTGCAGCTCTTGTGGGGTGTTCCCGGTCTGCAGTGGTCAGTATCTATCAAAAGTGGTCCAAGGAAGGAACAGTGGTGAACCAGCGACAGGGTCATGGGCGATCAAGGCTCACAGATGCATGTGGGGAGCGAAGGCTGACCTGGCACCCTGACTAATCTGCGGCTATGCAGCCCCATACGCAACAAACTGCGATGCACTGTGTATTCTGACACACACCTTTCAGTATTCCTTGGTGGCTGTGGCCTCTTTCAGCAAGATAATGCACCCTGCCACAAAGCAAAAATGTTTCATGAATGGTTTGAGGAGCACAACAATGAGTTTGAGGTGTTGACTTGGCCTCCAAATTCCCTAGATCTCAATCCAATCGAGCATCCGTGGGATGTGCTGAACAAACAAGTCCGATCCATGGAGGCTCCACCTCACAACTTAAAGGGTCTGCTGCTAACATCGTGGTGCCAGATACAGTACCACAGCATACCTTCAGGGGTTTAGTGGAGTCCATGCCTCGACGGGTCAGGGCTGTTTTGGCAGCAAAAGGGGGACCAACACAATATTAAGAAGGTGGTTATAATGGTATGCCTGATCGGTGGATATTACATTATATTGTATAAACATTACTGCATGTTAGATTCTACAATACTTTTTCAAAAGTGCAAATACGACAATACCAAAAACTCATTCAAAATCCATCTGTTTTTACAACTGCAGAGCTAGCATTTAGTTCCAAGAAGTAACAGGAATATGATTTCAGCAAAAGTGATATGGATTTTATATTACAAAAGAGGCACCCCAGCAATGTTGGGAACACTTGACATAGGCAGAGAGTAGTGCATTGAATTTATGTGCCACATAAATCTATCAGGGGAAAAAAGCTTCAGTCCGAGTCAATGGTACAAAACCACAGAACACCTTTGGAAATTTCAGCTGGATAACAACTTTTCCAAAGCCCTTGGTGCAGGCTAACAGGGGTGAAAGGCTTCCATCACAAGGGCAGCGAGAAAAGCTAGAGGAACCGCTTTTGACATCCGCCTGATTTAAGGGTTGTGGAGTTTTTCTGAATTAATACACTGCTCTGCCCCTGAAAATAGGGAATCTCCCCAGTTAATAAATATGGCAAAAGCTAAAATAAATTCATGGCAGAGCTCAATTTATTTCAGACCTAACTGAGGTGTGATGACAGCTCAGGGGTTTTGGGGGTGCTCAGAAAGGCTGTATTTACGGGTAAGGTGAAGAACCACAGTAAAACATGCCATGGACAGTATTTGTCACTGGTACTCTTTCAGCGTTTGGCTGAAAATGAATCTGTTGGAGATAACAAATGGCCTGTCATACACCACCAGCAGCCAGGGTGAGGCGCTTTCTTACTTGTGTGTGTATGTATGATGTATGTTCATTTTCTGATGAGTTCTGCTGCATTGCTCATTCCTGTTAACATCGTACTGTGGTCAATAATCAACTCCCGCCAGGCCGTTTTCCTCCCTGCTTTCGCCTTGCATTAAGTCCCCAGCTTCAGAGAAAAGGAAAGTTCACATGTTTGATAAAATACACATCTAAACCAGTGGACCAGTAGCATATTGCATCGCATCGATCGCCTGTGATTGATTCTCCGAAGGGAATCTGACATGGATCAATTTTGCATTAAGAATTTATGTTCTTGAGTCGTAGCGAGCAGTCGTGATACAGAGATCCATTTATTAACAGAGATAATTGAACAGCAGTAATTGAATAGCAGTAAGTAACATGGAAACGTATCTTATCAGCGAGGCACCAAGATGAGGTTCTCGAAGTCTGAAAAGAAGATGAAATTATAGCAAGCCTCACAATACTTTTTCCTCAGAGGTCACGGGGTCAGGACTGTTTGGATAATGACTGCAAACGGGTGCACATGGGTCAAACTCCAGGATCATTTTGATAAAGTAGCTTCTAATGACGTTTGCATGTGCAAACCCGAGTGCTAACAGAGAACGATCAATATGATGCGAATTTCAAGGGAGGAAAAAGATATGAAATTGGATGTCTAATGTAAGTTATTGAATGACATTTTAACGCATACAGACACATATTGGATTAAAATGAATCGATTTATGGCTTCCTATGCATGATATAAGATGCATCAAGTAAAATAATAATACAATAATCGCTCTCTCAGAATGTGATTATCCACGTCAGGGGTTTTCAATCTTTTAGATGCTACGGACCCCTAAATATGCTCATCCTTTTGCCAGGGGCCCTCATCCTAACATTTAAAAGGCATCTATATATTTAATTATATAAAGACTGAATTTATACTGCAAATAATAGGTCTAAAATATTATTTGGAAAATATATAGTTTCTATTAAGTTACATTGTTTTACTCATTATAGTACCATACAGTTATAGGACTGAATTTTTTTACATATTTATTTTAAACAAATTTTTTAATTTATTTTAATTTTATTGTTTTGTTTTTTACATTTTTTAAATTTTTCTCAAAACTTTTCCACAGACCCCCCTTTTTATGAAACCCAGTTTAAAAACTGAACTGTTATAGTACTGTATTTTTTTATTATTTTTTTTTTTTTACATATTTTAATCAGATTTGCATTTATTTGTTTATTTTTATATATTTTAATTTATTTATTTTAATCTTATCTATTTTTGTTTTTATTTTAATCTTTTGGTTTTTTTTTTTTTTTTTTTACATATTTATTTTAAACAAAATTTGATTTGTTTACTTGTTTATTTATTTATTTTTTAAATCTTATTTATGTTTTTTTTTTAATCTTATTTATGTTTTTTGTTTCTTTGTTTGTTTTTTACACTTTTTTCCTAAACATTTCCACAGACCCCCTAGCACTTTTTTTTACGAGCTCCAGTTTGAAAACCCCTGATCCACATCATATATCAGCATACAGCACTAAGAAAAGCAATACTATTCAATGGGATGCTTCCGCAAAACCACAACTAGCACTGAAGAAGACAACCTGTTATTGCTGACAGGACAGTTCCTCCAATTGATGCCTATCATAAAATATGGTGAACATTACAGTCTTTGACCTCCAGTCTAGCCCCATTGACCCCGCTGTATCCTCTGGCTGCTGACAGGCAGAAAGACGCGGTCATAAGCTTCAAAAGTGCAGCGGGCTCGCGTCCCATGGGTGCACGTATCGATACAGACAGCGGGAAATTTACTGAGGGCTATTCGGATCGTAATGATGAAGAAGTGCGAGAGGCGTCCATACTGACCCATTTGGAGAGGAACAGCCGTGGGTTGAGTGGTGGTAAGGTGTCTATTTGGAAGATTGACAGCCCAATCAGATCAGCGTTAATCACGTACAAACACCTCGTTAATCAGAAAAGGTGTCAGGACTAACGACCGGACAACCATGGGCAGGAAAATGTACTTCCATTAATAATTTGGAGCATCTCCAGCGAGCGAGTTTAAAAGTTGAACAGTCACGGTTCTGCCGAGGTGGCTCAGAAGTTTCAGGGATTTTCCACTTGAACAGGAAGTTCGTAGGCCGTGTTTGAAGAACAAGAAGGATCTTTGCCTCAAAGAGCAATTCAAATGGGTCCCCATCCTGTTTCATGTGATTTGTGTGGTCATGAATAAAAGAATGAGTTGGTTTGCTTAAGCCCCCTTGAAGTTATGGGCGGTTTTACTATTTCATGCCTGTAAATCAGCATGGAATATTTGTATTGTTACAAGGCCGTCACGACAAATCCAAACAAACGCATTGGTAATACGCTAGAAGAGCAGATATAATTTCAGTTCTTTATTTAATGTCCTAGGTTCGTATTTGCAAATCAAATAGGTGCATATGCATGCACACACACACACAAAACCCACACAAATGCATACATTAGCGTCAGCATCAATACATTAATGCCTTCGCACATCACATACACACAATCGCATAGCCATTCCTCTTATTTTCCACCCACTCAAACACAATCTTGACATTTGTCTGTTGTTGAGCACATCAGCAAAGTGTCATTCCCACACAAGCTCCCTGACACGCCAATCAAAGCTTAAAAGGTCACTTTACCACAATGTACACAGGTGTTACTCACAATGCCATAGACAGCATGTAAGGTTTGTCTTCTTCAGTCCAAGTGATTTGTCTAGCCAGAACCATACAAGGACATTTAACATTTCAGCCCAGATAGGCGGATCGATTACCCAACAATGTATACATGGCCAAGAGAGATTGCCTGTGCAGAACAGAATGCTTAAAAGGCTTTTCATTGGTGGGAAAAACAGGAAATTGGAATAGTTTGTTCTGCTATTGTATCTTGTAGAAGAAGGCGTACACATAAGATACAAAGTGAAAATTGGAGTAGGTTAAAATCATAGTTTTTTTCTTTCTTTACTATTTGTAAAAAGAAAAAAAAAATATCACACTTACACACACACATATATATTTGGAAACTTTGTATGTTTTTGAAAGAAGTCTGTTATGCTCACCAAGGCTCACAAAAACTTTTTTTTTTTTTTTTTTTGGAGCAAGTACATAACCAGCCAGTGTTCAAAACTATCTCCTTACCTTAGCCTGATTCACAACAGTAAGCTTGTAATAATGTTTTATATTTCGGGTGGTACTGGTGGGTTTCCGCAGGAAATTCGAGCATGTCACTGTTCGTCTTTGCGTCATTACTTCACGTCTGTTTACATGAAGAAGGAATCCCAGCTAGTAGGCTATATGGCATGTGGAGGATGGCAGATAATTTATAACCTTTTCTCACAGCAGCTGGAATAATTAAATGTATCATTTTGATGGCAGATTGTAATCCAGAAAGGTCTAAATGAAAATCATCAGTGACAACTGGAGATTCACCCGCAGTCAAAAGCAAAAGACTTCGGACTGTGGAGTGGCTACAGAAATTGAAATCTACAGGTAACGCTAATACACACTAAATACACATAGTCACGCAATGCTGATGTTGTTAACATTAACAATTTAAGAACAAAGTATAACAATAACAATTTGCAAGGTTTGACGTGATCCGAGCGAAGCGATCGTTAGATTTAAATCACCATTGGCAGCGCGATTTATTGCTTTTTTTCCTCAGTTGGTCAGAACAAAAGTGGTAGATTTGTTACTGAATTTGTTCAGATTACATTTTCCCGTGAGATGATAATTCCGCAAATATCTGCAGTTGCAGATTTTATACAGAGATGGCGAGGCACAACTTATGGACTGCAGCTTTAATGCCAAGTCATTAACGGAAATTCACCACCATATCCTCTAGCCACTCTTTACGATTCTGGCAGTGTGGCATGGCGCTTTATCCTGTTGGTAATGGCCATCACCGGCAGGGAACACAGTTGCCATGAATGGGTGCGCTTGGTCCGCAACAGTGTTCAGAGACCTGACAGCTGTCAGGGATTGTGCTATTGGGATAATGGGGCCTAAAGTGTCCCAAGAAAACTGCTGCCGGCCTGTGTTCGCCCAACAGAGCATCCAGGTGCCTCTGCTGGTAATCGCCGATTCATCAGACCAGGCCACTTTCTTCCAGTCATCCACGGTTCAATCTCGATGATCTTGGGCCCATTTTATGATTTGTTAGCAATGGCATGCAGTTAGTATGGGGACCTGTGGCTGGGTCATCAGTTATGCAGGCTCATACGCAGAAGGTTGCAAAGAACTGTGTGCTGTGACACATTGCCCTGGTCACCACTGTTGTAGCTGCTGGTGATTTGTCGCACTGTGGCCCTGCGGTCGCTGTGAAAAACGACAGTCTCCGCTCCCCTCTGGCATCAATGAGCTGCGGACGACACACACAGCTGGACAACGGTTAATCATTTGACCATCCGTGCCACATCAGTGGCATGCGAACAACCTACAAGCCGCACCGTTTCCAAAATCGAAGTTCCGAGGCGACATTCCATCACAATTTGTCCTTTATCAAACTCCGATAGCTCAGCAGATTTTCCCATTCTGACAACGAACACTCTACTGAACTAAAGCCAGTCCTTGGGTGGTATATATACTGCTCTGTGAACAGAACCTGCAGCACCGTTTTGTTGCTAGGCGCGCTCATTGCTCTAATGGCTCATCAGTGTGTATATGAATAATATCGCACGAGTAGCCATGCGATATGGTTGTATATCAGCACGGCTGTAATTCGGCCGAAGGTAATCATAGATTACCAATCACTTGTGTAAAAATGCCGCCATGATGCTTGGGTTTCATGGGTGGTTGCTAGCGCGTTGCTAAAGTGCTCTGTGTGCATTTCTCTCATTTTTTTTCTTCTGAAAAATAAGTAATTTTGTTGCAAAACTAAAATGTGATTTTAATTTTAAGTATTTGAAGACTTCAGATGCAAAAGCCTCTAAGTGCCATCTAAAATGTTCTTATAAAATGAGCATTTTTATCAAGCTTGTATGTTTATGAAAATGTTAATGAAAAGGACCTATTAATTGCCATTAAAGTGAAATTACTGAACCTAAACATGCAAGCTTGATAAAAATGCTCATTTTAGAAGAAAATTTCAGACAGCACTTAGAGGCTTTTGCATCTGAAGTCTTCATTTTTATCCATAACTTTTTATTTTGTAAAGAAAATATGAGTGCCTCTTGCCAGTGCAGAACTTTCCATCATCATGCCAGGGTGTTGTGGGTGGCAACTATATGGTTATAAGCTGTTTTTAAGCATGTTGCTTAGTGGTTGCTAGGGTGCTCATATGCATCCAATGCTCAAATGTACCACACAAACTCTTGTTTAGATTAGATTAGAATTTTCAAGTTCAGTTTCTCACAATGGGGTGAAGGACAGCACAAGTAAAAGCCACTGCAGGGGAAACAGCTGAGATTAAATTAGTGTCTTCGTTTAAGAGCTCATCAGCGAGTTGATGTAAATACGGTGTGAAGGCCGGTGCTGCTGGGCTATGCTAATGTTAGAGCAGACTCGGGCTCTAACCGCTCTCTGACGGACTTTGGTGTTGATGTGTGAGCAGCTCCGTCCAATCAGCGGGACCGGCTCTCTATCAGAACCTAATCCTCCACACACAGCTGCTCCTGTGAGATTAACGCTCTGCAAAAACGCCATCACTCCCCGGTACGCAGCAAGCAGGGGTTTTCACCCAGCCAGAATCATGGCTGAAATGAATAAATTAAAGGACGAGATTAATGTTTGTTTGTTGTTTTCTTTTATCCCCCTCTTTGCTGTTGGCAGACGTGCTAAAGGATTGCTTTTTTTTTTTTTTGTCAAGTGCTTTAGGCTCTCGCTGGCCCAGTATTGGAAGGACATGTGAAAATGTGGATTTCCCAGCGTGTTTGGAAAGGGCATGCTTCGATTTCAAAAGCGAGGGAGGGGGGAAACTCATTCCTTCGGCAGCATAAATGTGCGATGACAGGTTCCTTGCTCACTTGCACCTTACTTCACTACTGCGAGGTGCTACGCGCAAACAGAGGCTAATCAATTCCCTATCATGCCCCATAGATCACTGTCCAAAGCTGAAGACGTGGCCAGACTCTTTATAGATTTCGATGTGCCAACAGATTATTGCTCTTGTTGTACCTAAGGCTTTATTTCACGCCACTACCAAGGAAAGTGGGGGGAACAAATTGTACACACACAGACAAAAAGGATTACCGCAGTGAGACTCAAGATGGTCGTCAAAGAAGGACACGGCCACAAGCAACGAGATCACGCTGACAGCAAAGGAAATTGTATACATCAGATATCTGAGAGTCTGTGAATGTTGTAACCGTTGTAACCTTTTCAGCTATGTTATCATCTTTATATCTGCTGACAAACAAATACATTTTTCATGCTCTTTTTCTTCTTATTCTGAGAAGACTTCTGTGGTAACTTCTCTGATGAGCGCGTCGGCAGCAAGCATTGCATGAAAGCTAATAAACGTTTTATGTACTCCCCCAGTATGGCCATAATGCTGATCTTAGTGTAGTTCATAAAGGGAACAAAAGAGACTAGATTGTTTCTAGGAGGGCTGTAACTTGTATTGTGTTTCCCTTCACTGATACAAACCAAAAATATCTTCCTACTAATATACTATAGTTGCGTCCCAAATGACGCACTATACACTATGCAATTATACACTATGTACTTATGCACTATGTACTTATGCACTATGTACTCATCCATGTAGTGCGTGAAATGTATAAGGTTATTTTGTCATTTAACAACAGAGTCCGATACCCCCTCCCCCTCCGCAACGTAATTAAAGCTGCGACAGTTGAGTGCATGAAGTGTCCAACATTCCACACTTCATTTTTAAGGTTAATTTAGTGCATCATCCGGGTATTTAAAATTCACTTTTTCTTTTTGGAATTTTCTGTGTGAACGCACTACTCGCACTATTTGCACTTAAAAACGTCATAGAATAGTGCACAAGTACGCGAATTGGGACGCACCTTATTACTAAAATGCTTTAAATTACTTGTAGTATTTATTTAATATATATCCTAATGAAAAACAATGGGCTTTTTAAAACTTTTTGCCATAATAGAAAAATAAGATTTAAAAAACCCTAACCCTAACCGTTTATTTATTTACTTATCTATCAATCCAATCCATAAATCCATCCATAAATCCATCCATAAATTCATCAATCAATCCATCCATCCATCCATCCATCCATCCATCCATCCATCCATCCATCCATCCAATGTATCATCCATCTATCAATCAATCAATCAATCTTATTAAGCACTTAATCCTACTGAACTAAATACATGCATATATTAAGAAATTTAATTTTAAAGACATTCTGAATGAAACATGGTTGTTACTGTGCTGATTCGCCACTTCAAATGGGTCCTGAAGCAAGATTAGATTAGATGAACTAAATGTATGAAAACACGTCAGTCCGTACAGTTTTGATGCATGTAAGGTATCAAGAGACCTGAGAGCATCGGCGAGAAAGCCGATACATTAGCACATTAGCGTTTACTGCTCAAGCCGTATGACTGATTAATTATGTTTTTTCGGGGACCATTAATATTTCCAGTGCCGTATGAACTTTATGTCCCTGTGGTGAATTCTCATGATAAATGACAAGGCCATATATTTGGTGTTCACGTATCACCCCAAAACACAACAATTAATCACAACACAAGTTCACATGCAGGCAGGTTTGATAAATGACTGCGACATGCGGTCACGGAATAAAATGAAAACACGCAGGGGCAAAGGTATTAAAAAACACTAACAACATGTCTGTGGAAAGAAGCCAAACTAATGAGTAAACGTCCCCAAAGTAGCCTACAGGTGCTGGTCATATAATTAGAATATCATCAAAAAGTTGATTTATTTCACTAATTCCATTCAAAAAGTGAAATTTGTATATTATATTAATTCATTACACACATACTGATATATTTCAAATGTTTATTTCTTTTAATTTTGATGATTATAACTGACAACTAAGGAAAATCCCAAATTCAGTAACTCAGAAAATTAGAATATTACTTAAGACCAATACAAAGAAAAGATTTATAAAAATATGAGCATGTACAACACTCAGTACTTAGTTGGGGCTCCTTTTGCCTGAATTACTGCAGCAATGCAGCGTAGCATGGAGTCGATCAGTCTGTGGCACTGCTCAGGTGTTATAAGAGCCCAGTTTGCTCTGATAGTGGCCTTCAGCTCTTCTGCATTGTTGGGTCTGGCATATCACATCTTCCTCTTCACAATACCCCATAGATCTTCTATGGGGTTAAGATCAGGCGAGTTTGCTGGCCAATTAAGAACAGGGATACCATGGTCCTTAAACCAGGTACTGGTAGCTTTGGCACTGTGTGCAGGTGCCAAGTCCTGTTGGAAAATGAAATCTGCATCTCCATAAAGTTGGTCAGCAGCAGGAAGCATGAAGTGCTCTAAAACTTCCTGGTATACGGCTGCATTGACCTTGGACCTCAGAAAACGCAGTGGACCAACACCAGCAGATGACATGGCACCCCAAACTATCGCTGACTGTGGAAACTTTACACTGGACCTCAAGCAACTTGGACTGTGTGCCTCTCCTCTATTCCTCCAGACTTTGGGACCCTGATTTCCAAAGGAAATGCAAAATTTACTTTCATCAGAGAACATAACTTTGGACCACTCAGCAGCAGTCCAGTCCTTTTTGTCTTTAGCCCAGGCGAGACGCTTCTGACGCTGTCTGTTGTTCAAGAGTGGCTTGACACAAGGAATGCGACAGCTGAAACCCATGTCTTGCATACGTCTGTGCGTAGTGATTCTTGAAGCACTGACTCCAGCTGCAGTCCATTCTTTGTGAATCTCCCCCACATTTTTGAATGGGTTTTGTTTCACAATCCTCTCCAGTGTGCAGTTATCCCTATTGCTTATACACTTTTTTCTACCACATCTTTTCCTTCCCTTTGCCTCTCTATTGATGTGCTTGGACACAGAGCTCTGTGAACAGCCAGCCTCTTTTGCAATGACCTTTTGTGTCTTGCCCTCCTTGTGCAAAGTGTCAATGGTCGTCTTTTGGACAACTGTCAAGTCAGCAGTCTTCCCCATGATTGTGTAGCCTACAGAACTAGACTGAGAGACCATTTAAAGGCCTTTGCAGGTGTTTTGAGTTAATTAGTTGATTAGAGTGTGGCACCAGGTGTCTTCAATATTGAACCTTTTCACAATATTCTAATTTTCTGAGAATTGGGATTTTCCTTAGTTATAATCATCAAAATTAAAAGAAATAAACATTTGAAATATATCAGTCTGTGTGTAATGAATGAATATAATATACAAGTTTCACTTTTTGAATGGAATTAGTGAAATAAATCAACTTTTTGATGATATTCTAATTATATGACCAGCACCTGTATACTTCGCTTGTCCGCATTCCGCTCTGTCTCATGGACAGTGTGTGTGATCTAATGGTGCATTCTATCACAAAGTGGAAAATTCCTAGTTCCCAGTAGGAACTTTTAACTGGAATGTACTCGAGTAATAGAGTGTTCAAAAGAAAAGTCCTAACAAATTTATTTTGATTAAAGATTATGAGGGCACATGAACTAAAACAAATGATGTGCACAGATAAATCATTTTTAATAAACACTACAATATTCCATTAAAATAAGAACTGTACATTTTGATGTCATGGTGACTTTAAGTTTAATATTTAATGTGTACTCAAACATGGGAAATGCTGATGACTAAGCAGTCTAGCCTGTCTGCAGGTGGAGGGCAGGTTGGCATGTTGAATTAAATATAAAATATAACAATGTCTCTCGCCTCCAAAGACTGAGACTATGCAGTGTTAAGCAAACTGATTTTCAGTCTTTTTTAGTGCTTGAACAAAACATTAAAACTTATTAAAATGAAAAACTTGTGCTCTTGTATTTTAGTTCAGAATGAAGGGATCAATGCATTTGGAAAAATAATCATTACAAAGGTTAAAGTCTTTTTGCTGTTTGCAAAGTATTTATATTTTATTTTTATATACCACAGTACCAACAGCAGCCCCCAAAAAGTTGGCCACTCAATTCACTCCATGAGTTTCACTGAATCAGATAATACATTATTAAGCTAACTGGTATCTGAATAAAAAGTGAGAGTGGACCTCAAGGAAAAATATATGATATGACTCCTTTAAATGGATAGTTCACCCAAAAATGAAAATTCTGTCATCATTTACTTACTCTCAGGTTGTTCCAAACCTATATAAATATCTTTGTTCTGCTCAACACAAAGGAAGATATTTGGAAGAATGTCTGTATCTAAACAGATCTCACCCCCCTTCCATAGTATTTATTTTTCCTACTATGGAAGTCACTGGGGAATGAGATCTGTTTGGTTACAGACATTCTTCCAAATATCTTCCTTTGTGTTCAGCAGAACAAAGACATTTATATAGGTTTGGAACAACCTAGGGCAGGGATGAGCAACTTCGATAGTGACGAGGGCCAACATTTTTTCTCCTTCATACCAAGGGTCTAGATTACTAATCCACACTCGCACCTTTTACACCGTTTTACTCAACTTTCAACTTTTTATTAAGGTAAATCAATGTACGTTTAAGGTTTTTTTTTTTTTTTTTTTTTTTTACATTTTATGAACTGTTGAACTTGTGCAATTTTGCTAATACAAATGGGAAATTTTGTTTTCAGTTGATAAGCAATATTACCCCAACAAGCTAATGTAAACATCTCAATCGCATTATCTGTAAATTTGCAACAAACAAATGTACAGATGTCCTACTTTTGATTACAAGCCAACATTTTCAACTCAGCCTTGTTAAAAAGTGCTTCTTTAAAAAATAGTTGTTCCATATGGCATTACCATAATCCACATCCACATATTACCATGAAAAATACTTTGCTTTACTGTTCCATTCCGTGCCGATCTGATCCGAGCCGGCCAGTACGGATATGGTTTCGTTTTCCACTGTGGGGCTGATAACGGAGCTCTTCAGTTGTTGCCAAAAGCCCTATTCGGACAGGATTAGTTTTACATGGGGAGGTGGAGTAATGTAATTTTACTGCAGGACGTCTGTAATATTAATGGCCAATTCGTACGAGATAAGACATCTCAGTAAAAGTAGCAGCAGTGGGAGGGGTAACTCGATTTACGCACCGCCGTCACCTCCCTGTCTTCATGTGGGTATATGTTGCTTCCTGATACCATGTGCGCAAACACATACAATCTAAATATATAAACTATATTTAACTGTTAGGTCCGGTCAAACAATTTATTAATTAAATTCTGATTGGATTATGATGGTAATAGGCACTTAGCTAAAGCTAAAATTAGTTTTGTGCCTCTGACAAGTGCTTTCGATCTTCTTTTTGCTCTGAATGTTATGTGGAAAATACTTGAGGTTTGCCACAGACTTGTCCCACCACCTACAACACAAAACTGAAGTGCTTCCAAGCTTGAAAAAATGCATGGAAAACTACTTTTAAACAGAAAATGACGGAATTTTACCGTACATATTTACAGCGGGTCTATTCGAATGGGATTAGTATTACCTGAGGTAATTTTTCCGGACCATTTTACAGCAGGTAAAAGTCGCCGTAATCTTTACTGACATTGTCCGTAACGATTACTGAGATGGCACATTAGGACGGGATTAAAATCACTGAGAAGCTCTGGTAATAATTACTTTACCCCACCTCCCCATGTAAAACTAATCCCGTCCGAATAGGGCTTTAGTAACGCAAGAGTTTACACACGATGTGCGATGTAAATAGTGACCACGTTATGTAGGATGATCAGTTATTTCTTTTAACTGTATGATTAATTTGTGTTCATGTTGCTCAAATATCATGTTAAGCAAGCTACGGAGAAACTGGCAGCCAGGCAACAGACAAGTGACCGATCCTGAGTGATGACGTCACTACTCGCATTCTAGCAGCACGGTTCGGCATGGTTGGCTAATGGACTAGTTGCACGTGGCCGCCATTTTGGGTTTTTGATCAGCAAGTGTACGCATATACACTTCCGGTTTCGCTTTGTTCTGGTGCAGAGTGCCGGGGAAAGCTGAAAAGAACTATCTCTTATAGTTGTTTATAGAATCTGTTATATCACTTAAAATACAACTAAGATATATAGTAACCTACAATCACATGAGCCAATGGCATTGAAATGCATGCATGCATGGGTTACTTAGATTAATGAACTAATGGTGCATACACATGACAATAATGCCTGTAAATATACAACTACGATTAGAGTTGTCTGCATAAAATGCCTTGTGAACATTCACATGTTTGCCCTGTGATAAATTTATTTCCATAAATACTACTTTCTCAATTTTGCGCATATATTTTCACTTACCTACATCAATTGCTCCATCAATATCACTACATATTTTACAATTTCTTTGCATCAATTATCTTTGTAGATAAAAACAAGGGCTGTGAAAAGATTGCAATTAATTTACATTTTTAACTGTAGCACAAACAGTTTAATATAGGTACGTTTTTTTTATTTTATTTTTTTACTCGTAGTAAAATAACTTTTTTGCTGCTTAGATAAGACAGATAATGATGTATGCAACAGATGCTCTTTACTTGTCTCACTTGAACTAAATAAATGCAGTAATTAATAGAAACGCACAGCGGAAATACAAACTACAACAGAAGAAAGATTGAAAGTCGAAGATCACGTATCTCGTTGAATTACCACACAGAGGTAATGTTACGTTTCTTTCGTCTCTGATAGACCATCATCTTCTCTTTAATTAAAAAACAAAAAACAAACAAAAAAAACTATTATATCTTGACAAGTTTCATATTTAAGTTTCTTCTTGCACCAAATGCAAGCGTCGCTAAGACCAGAAGGGCATGAGCGGAAGTAACCATGCGCACAGTCGCATCGCCGCAGCTCACCGGCGCCATCTTGTGCACCTAGTCCATTCCGGGCAGAAAACAGTTTGTAATCATGCCGTGCCGTACCGGGCTCAATTTAAAATACAACTGGAACCGTTCCTTACTATTCATCCGTTCGGCCCGATGGTGGAAAGCGGATTTTGTGAGCAATGTAGTGGTGTAATGGCAATTTACAATAAAATTTCATTACAGATTTCGTTTCCAAACCAACCAAACACAGGTGACCCCTTGAACTTGGTAAAAAGATAATCCGTTAACCATCCTGATTGGATCCTGAAAACACGATTTTTATTGTCAATTTTTTTTTTTGCTAATTTTAGTAAACTTTTACATTAGCGTGCACATCCTATGCTGTTATTAATACGGGGATCAGCTGGAAATAGCGACCTCTCTTGGATTGATTTAGTATTAACATTAAAATTTAAACGCAATCTTTACACTTGCTTTTCAAATGTCGCCAGTTGCCCATCCCTGACCTAGGGGATGAGTAAATCATGACAGAATTTTCATTTTTGGGTAAACTATCCCTTTAACAGTGCAGATTTTATACCGTATAACCACAGATCAAGAAAGTCATGGATTGTCCTCAATATGTCAACACTGAATTGAGTTTTGTTAATTCCTAATGACAGATTCAGCGTGATATATTAATTTGAAAATGTCTCTAAAACTGCATTCATAGCATAGCTTTCAACTTAATTTAGTTTTTCATTTTTATTAGACTAACGTAAATGAGAGTATTAAGTCCAGGCGTTGATAGCACACTCTGATCAATTAAAGATCACAGAGCATCTCCGGTGAGGTCTGGAATTTCAAATCAGACACTTGGGTGAAATTGTCTGGACTTTATCTGTGGTGCTTAAGCATCAGCATTAATGTTGCTTATATTTATTAGGCTTATTCCATCCTAAAATTAGTAGAGCATGGCTTTAGCAACATCAAATTATGCCATTGATTTCCAAATGGAATGAATAATCTGATTCCTATATACTATTAAAAATAAAAGTTATTTATTGTCATCTATGGTTCCATGAATGGAATCTTTCCATTGCACAAAAGGTTCTTTATAATGGAAAAAGGTTCTCCGGATTATTAAAATATTCTTCACACTTGGTTCTTTTCAAGAAATGTTCACAGAAAGGTTGTTTGGGGAACCCAAAATGTTTCTTGTATTGAAATGAAAACACAATTTTTTAACCTGTGTAGAGTGTAGAGAGTAGAGAGTGTAGAGTGTAGAGATGAATAAAACGATGAAATGTAATAAGTTGCTTTGGATAAAAGTGTCTGTCAAAGGCCGCCAAGCAACACCCTGGGAATGGCTTAGAAACAACTCAAAACATTTTAGCAAATACTGGTGAATTTATCAGCCAGAAAATATAAATCTAGTTGTGCCGCAACTTGAGATACATATCGTATCAGCAGGGGTCCGCTGATACTGAACGCTAATGGTTCTTGACACTCACCACATTAACCCTGCACGAACCGAATGGAGAAGGTACATTACAGCACGCGAGTGCAGAACGCTCCCTAAATTAACTCTGAATTATAAAGAGAAAGATATAGAGGAGAGGAGAGAGAATGACAGGAGAGAAGGACAGAGAAGGGCTGCCAGCGCCGCTTTATACGGCGTTAGGAAACACGGACTGACAGGTGGACCCAGGAGAATTGATCGGCCTGGATCCAGCTGTCAGAGGAAGAGCTCATCTGGCACAAGCCAAGTCAAACCACATGTCAAACAGTCAGACAGAGAGGAGGAAAGATACATATGTGCAAGCTTGTACAGCTGTGTCTCTCTCTCTCTCTCTCTCTCTCTCTCTATCTCACCTCTGGTTACTCTCTCTGTTTCACTGATTTGTTCATTTAAGCCTGCACACGCCAAAAGTGACGTGGCAATGTGTACCGCCTCATGTCGCTTCAGTTTCATTGGATGAATCCAGATGTAACTGGCTGAGCAGATGCCATTTTTACAAATTAGTATTTCATGCTTTTAAGAGCTTCCAAATAAATTTGGCACTGGTAAATCATCTATAATAAATAAATAAATTACTTAATTAACTAACTTTATATGTAATATAAACTATTTTTATATATAGTAATATTTTGATTTAATTTATTTGTTGCTTGCAAAATATGTATTCCATCAGAATACGCGGCTATTTCTGAATGGCCATCAATGGGGAATTAGAAATACTTGGCAGCTAACTGAAAAAGGTGTAAGTTGAAGGACTAAAATTACTAAAAATGAACTGGAAATAAAAATAAAGCCTACAAATTATATATATATATATATATATATATATATATATATATATATATATATATATATATATATATATATATATATATATATATATATATATATATATAGTGCTCAGCGTAAATGAGTGCACCCCCTTTGAAAAGTAACATTTTAAACAATATCTCAATGAACACAAAACAATTTCTAAAATGTTGACAAGATTAAGTTTTATATAACATCTGTTTAACTTATAACATGAAAGTAAGGTTAATAATATAACTTAGAGAACAAAATGTTCAGTTTTACTCAAATTAGGGTGATGCAAAAATGAGTACACCCCACTGAAAGTCTCTGGAGCAAAGCTACATTTTAGACTACAAATGTCTAATTTAACAAGAATTCAACCACAGGTGAGTCTAATTATTCATTTCACAGGTGTCCAGCAGACAGCTGACTATAAAAGGGTGTTAAAACCCCTTCCCATTTCATGCTGTTAGCAATGGCACCACATGGAAGAAAAATGTCACAAGAACTGAGAAAGAAAATAATTTCTTTACACCAGAAAGGTGAAGGCTACAAGAAGATCAGCAAAGCTTTACTTATCAGTCATAATACTGTAGCAAAAGTGGTACAAAAATGTAAAAAAGATAGAATTGCAACCATCTCACAGAGACGTCCAGGTCGTCCATGGAAGTTAACAACTCGACAGGAGCGTCTTCTGATGAGAAGGGTTGAAGAAAATCGGCATGCAAGTTCACTGCCGTTATCTAAAGAAGTAGAAAGCCAAACTGGGGTGACTATTTCCCATGACACAATACGGCGTACACTGCAGAGGAATAGCATGCATGGGTGCTGTCCATGAAAGAAGCCTCTCCTTAAGCCCAGGCACAAAAAAGCCCGCCTAGAGTTTGCCAGGGTCCATGCTGACAAAGATGAAGACTACTGGGACTCTATACTCTGGAGTGATGAGACCAAGATAAATGTTTTTGGAACTGATGGCTTCAAAACTGTATGGCGTCGCAAAGATGAGGAATACAAAGAAAAATGCATGGTGCCTACAGTGAAACATGGTGGTGGCAGTGTCCTTATGTGGGGCTGCATGAGTGCTGCTGGTGTCGGAGAGCTGCATTTCATTGATGGCATCATGAATTCACAGATGTACTGCTCTATACTGAAAGAGAAGATGCTACCATCACTCCGTGCCCTTGGTTTTCCAACATTACAATGATCCTAAACACACATCTAAGGCCACTGTTGGATTTCTGAAGAAGAACAGTGTGAAAGTGATTCAGTGACTCCTGATCTGAACCCAATCGAACACCTATGGGGAATTCTGAAGAGACAAGTTGAGCATCACTCTCCATCCTCTCTAAAAGAGAGATACATATATATAAGGTAACACTTAAAGGGTT
Organism: Elopichthys bambusa; assembly: GCA_037101425.1. Lineage (NCBI taxonomy): Eukaryota > Metazoa > Chordata > Actinopteri > Cypriniformes > Xenocyprididae > Elopichthys > Elopichthys bambusa. The sequence continues at coordinate 8,772,157 of CM074444.1, forward strand.
AGTTCACCCAGAAATGAAAATAATGTCATTTATTACTCACCCTCATGTCGTTCCACACTCGTAAGACCTTTGTTCATCTTCATAACACAAATTAAGATATTTTTGATAAAATCCGATTGCTCAGTGAGGCCTCTACTGACAGCAAGACTTAACACTTCCAATGCCCAGAAAGGTACTAAAGACATATTTAAAACAGTTCATGTGACTGCAGTGGTTCAACCTTAATGTTATGAAGTGACGAGAATACTTTTTGTGCTCCAAAAAAAACAAAATAACAACTTTATTCAACAATATCTAGTGATGGGTGATTTCAAAACACTGCTTCATGAAGCTTCGAAGCTTTACAAATCTTTTGTGTTGAATCAGTAGTTTGAAGCGTGTATCTCTCTTCTCTCTCTTTTTTTAAGGAAAGTAAAACGCTGACGGGATGTGATAAATGATTTGTGTTGTTGATCTGTTGGATATACTGTCATGCCAGGCTCTCTCCAGGGCTACTCTATCTGTCATGAAGGCAGGTATGGATTTGGTGGTGAGGGAGACTGAGAGAATGGAATGTATAAAACACCAGTGCTGGAAGGAAGTCATTCACTATAATCCAGTGGATGCATAAAAAAAAAAAAAAAAAAAAAAAAAAAACTCATAATCATCTTGCCACTCTCATGTGGGAATGTCTGTTTATTCATTTTAAAGCAAATTAATTCAGCTATGGTAATAATTACATGTCGTGCATCATCTTGGTTTTGATAGAAATCATACATTAACTTAAAGGGTTGCCCCTGAGGTTCAGGCGATGCCCTCTAGTGGCAGCTGCAATTAATCAAGCATGCCAGCATCCTCCAAGCCACATAAACGACAACATATATTTCTGTATTATCAATAACCTACAAGATAACACAGCAAGAAAACAGTCTGTGTGACCACAGGGCATCGGGGGGAAAGTGGGTCAGCTGTATTTCACAAAATATAATTAAGTGCTTATAAAAGAGAGGAGAGAAGATGGATTTTCTTTGTCCCTGAAGAAGTCAGCTGGCACAAAAAAAGCCGTTTGCCTCTTTTTCTATCGATCGTGGGAGGTATTGATTTGTTGCTAAGCCTTGTGAGTTTGTTTAAGGTGGATCTATGGGGCGTTAGGCGAACTATCTTGCAGTGAAAAGCAAACAGACTTGATTATGGAAGGCCAGGGCACTTTATGGAACGTCCAGAGTCCAGATATTGTTTGAAATCCTCTGTGTGATTGAGCTTGAGATCTTATTGCAAAACGGGAATGGACAAATATTCTACAAGTGACTGCATAACAAATTGGTCTTCTTTTTTCCAGGAAGGTTTCATAAGGTTAAATAATTTGAATTTAAGATTGCTTATTTTTCTATCATGTTTTGTCACACACACAGAACAAGAATATAGAAATGTGGATATGAGCACTTGACATGGTAAAACTTGATCTTCCTGGATTTCATATTTATTTTATTATTTTATTAGTTTTTTCCATAATTATCTATTTAAATTAAAAGTCAATTTTCCACCATGTCTGACCTGAGAGAACTATATCCAAAACAATTTGTGAACTTTTTCACATTTTACTCTTATATTTGTAGTGTTTTTTTGTGTTTAGGAATGATAGTATCTTTTGTTTCCCCTGTGTGTCACTGTACTACAGAGCGCCTTAAGGGACATGGTGAAGGAAAAAAGAACAAGATTTGCAAGCGAACGCAAAGTTTCTTGGGGGAATGCAAAACATTTACGATAGAATGCAAAAGCATTGACAAATATTTTTCTCATTTTTTTTCTTTCTTCACCATGTCCATTTTGAAGACAAAATTAGCAATGTTACTGTAGGCATGTACAGTACAGTAAATGTACATTTTCAGTGCTAAAACATACTTGCTGCGTCCCAATTCGCCTACTTATACTATGCCCTAAAGTACTGTTTTTGTGAAGAAAAAGTACATACTTTTGAGTATGTAGCAGAAGAGTATGCAAGCTTTGGGACATACTACGTCACCATAATTGCGTATTTAACGGACGTTCTGTCGCTTAGTTATGCAACCTGTAACCGTTTAAACTGTCCTGTCAATCATCTTGTCACAGTTAAAATCCTCCACATACAATTAAATTCCATTTCCAACCATTTGGGAGAGAAATGTAGTCACATGTTGATCTGCCAGTCGTGGGTCTTTCATGTGGAGAACTCTCCTCATCTTTGCATAATGATATATTTAAAAGTTGATGACCAAACGTATCGCTATAAAAGTTCACAATGCTGTTGCAGATGAAATATAATGTGGATAACATTTAATAATTATTTTTTTTGTCAGGTTAGATACTGATTATTAATCATTTAAACCCCTTTATCTTAACCGCTCTGCTTAACCGTCGGTCTCGCACATCCGTCATGTTTGTAGTTTTTTAACACTTTTTATTTGTGTTTGTAGTTCTAATCAAATCCTCATCCACAGCGCAATGAGTTGTGGGCAATATTAGCCGTTAGGAGTGTGCACGGATCTGCACACTGCAAAAAACTAGACCATCCGGGTATCTTTGGAATACTCATTTCAACATACTACGATTTGGGACACACAAACTCTATTTTCGAATACTATTTAGGATGGATAGTGTGCGAATTGGGAGGCAGCAGCTGTTTTCATAGTTTTATCAAACTCTTTCATCTTAATAGATCAAGGCAAATTAATTGCTAATGATATGAGCCTTTTGATTAACCTAGAGTGAAGTTTCATTAATGATGACGGTGATTGTTGTTGAATAAAGTGCTTTCCTCTAATAACCAGGTGATTTCAGACCCTATTATCCTTGACATCAATATTTTTAAAAGTGAAAAAAGAAAAACACATGAATATGTTAAATATGCAGAGATGACTATAAGTAAGCCATTTGTAGGCTAATTTCCCTAAAAAGAACAACAAACGTTATCAAAGTTCGGGCTGAGACTAACTTTGTCTAAATAATGTCTGATGAGTGGAGGGGTAATTTGAATTATTATTATTTACTTATTTTTGCAATTTAGTTTAGTGATGGCTCAGAAATTACACACTTGCCCTTTAAGTGATGATAACACCTTAAGAAGGTCTCATGTAACTCCACAAAAAGGGATGTGAAATAAAATCCATTTGATCTCAGTGGATTTTGATGCAATAGTAGACACGAGCTGAGAGAGAAGGATGACTTTGCTTTTCTCATCCACCGATATCTCTCCCTCTATATTTTTCTGTAGCGCTGACCCAACAGGGGGCAGCGTGGGAGATGAGACAGACTAAATTAAAGCTTTACTCATGCCAGGGGCAAAGAAATGTGTGTTGAATAGCTCACCTGTAAAAGTCCACAGAGACCCCGGCAGTTAACATGTGACCGAGACTGGTTTGATGTTACTTTCTAGTTTCTTTTTCACACACTCTCTGTCCCTTTCCTAGTTAAAAAACTCATAAAAGCACAATTACGGAGTCATTACAGTTGAAATAATCACATTCCACACACCACTGACAAGGCAAAGCAAAAAGTTTAGGCAGATAGCAATTAAAATTCTGACTTTATGAAAAAAAAAAAAAAAAAAAGCAATATTGTGAAATATTATTACAATTAAAAAGAACTGTTTTCTATTTTAATATATTTTAAAATGTAATTTATTCCTGTGATGACAAAGCTGAATTTTCAGCATCATTACTCCAGTCTTCAGTGTCACATGATCCTTCAGAAATCATTCTAATATACTGATTTGCTGCTCAAGAAACATTTATTACTATTATCAATGTTAATAACTGCTGTGCAGCTAGTAAGGTAGTAAGCTAGTAAAAGTAATGTTGCATTAAATTGATCAAAAGTTACAGTAAAGATATTTATAATGTTTCAAGCCATTCTATTTAAAATTAATTTTATTTTTATTAATCAAAGTATCCTGAAATATTAAGCAGTGTTTTCTTTGATTAATAAAAAAGTTTTCAGCATTGATAATAATAAAAATCATTATTTTTAATCGAGCACCAAATCAGCATATTAGTGATTTTGTGACACTAAAGACTGAATTAAGGTTCAATGTGTAAATTTTAGGATGATCTATTGACAGAAATGCAATATAATATACATAACTATTTTTTCAGTGGTGTATAAGGACCTTACATAATGAACCATTTTTATTACCTTAGAATGAGTCATTTCTATCTACATACACCGTGGGTCCCCTTACATGTTAAGTCGGCATTTTACGCCGGCATGTTTCTACAGTAGCCCTAAACGGACAAACTACTCTACAGAGCGTGTTTGCTTGACTGGCTACTCTCTGCTGTCTCAGACACCGTAGCTTCTCTATATTGCAATTCACAACCTCACTGATAGATGCCGCCAAAATTTACACACTGCACCTTTAATGGATAAATGCACCCTTGGTGAGCATAAGATTCTTCTTTGAAAAATAAATAAATTGTAATTATTCCCAACTTTTGACTGTCAGTTTATATTATTAGTATTATTTTGCAATATTATTGTTATTGTTATTATTACTATTATTATTGCAAAATAATATAAATAACAAATCATTTATTATAGTATACTTGAAGTTTTTCAGTACCCATCTAGATAGCCCAACTTCTCATTGACAAGCTTGGATCCATGAACTGCAGTGAAGCTCATTAGCTGATAGAATTAGCCTTCATTCATTATTACACTAATCAAATTGTTCACAAATAAGGATCTGTTTTAAAACCAGATTGTGAAGCCCCTCTGAGAGAATAAATCTGACATTGTGACATTTTAGGCTAATCCGGCTATAGTTGGGTCACTTAGCCAAGATTTACTCTGTGGGTTTCTTTTTTTGAGAAAAGATTGATTCTGTTTCAAAGCTGGATTTGCTTGGAAAGGGATATTGGACTGAACTAATAATTACAATTACAACATAGCTGTTAAGTGTGTTGGCTTAAGCAGGTCCTGAACTGTCTATTTTCTGAGAATGGAAGGTTGATTAAGATGCTAATACTAGCATCGATAGTGTGCTGCTCCACAGGTTCTGTTAATAGGTTCATCTCGTCACCCTTCAGCTGAGTTTATTATTACCTGTGTTTTTTGTTTGTCTACTGAGAAAGAGAAACAGTGCATGAGGTCGTGGTCTATATTATAGGAGCTATATATATATATATACATACATACAGTATCTCACAGAAGTGAGTACACCCCTCACATTTTTGTAAATATTTTATTATATCTTTTCATGTGACAACACTGAAGAAATGACACTTTGCTACAATGTTAAAAGTGAATGTTTTCACTGACTCATACGCATGTCAGGGGCCTCATTTATAAAACTTTGCGTAGATTTCATCATAAAAGTGTATGTAAAAGCTAGATTCTACGCACAAAAAAAATCAGATTTATAAAACCATGCGTATGCCAGAACCTGCGCACAAATCCCATTATAAAGCCCAGTCAGTGGAAGATTGTGCGTACGTGCATCTCCACCCTGTCTCCTCCCCGAAATCACCATATATGGAGCTTATGACGCCTAGTTTTACTATGCATAACCTCATCTGCATATCATTTCCATGCATAGTCCCATCCATGTGACACCATGGTTAACACCGTCAAAGGTACAAGACATTGGAAAATATCAGATATGGACTATAAATGCCATTTGTGCAATACACTACACTGATAAAAATCATCCAATATCCTCTTTATGTTTTAGAATAAATATATCAAAATATACATAAAAACAAAATTGCATAAAATACTTCAGATAAAGGTTTTAGAGTTGATTCATTCATTTCCACTGGCCAAATAGTATTTTAATTGTTTTAAACAATTCAAATCAAATTTATGCAGTTTTGCTGATAAGGTGAACATATCTTTTAGGATGTTTATATTTTTAGTGGAAACAGATAGGCCTACTTATTTATTGCAGTGTAAATACAATTGTCTGACTCAGTGTGTCACTGACAAAGTATTATAAAAAGAAAACGTGCAAATCAAACCGTTTTCCTTAAATTATATCCTTCAAATACAGTGGTAATTGTTTGAAGATGCCTTCACACAACATCAACACCTCCGTGCAGCTGCGGTTATACAGTAAGCTGTTATCATTGGACTACGGACCGTTCGACCACCGAATCCAGCAGTGTCTTCCATAATATCCAAGTTTAAAGAGGAATTATTGTGCACCTATCACTCCTCGCTGTCATTAAAACAGCGTGTCACAGGAAAAGTGATCGAAAGTAGCACATCTACTATCTAAATTCATATAATTTTTGTTTCACTTCTACGTAATGACTGCGTGTAATTTCAGTGCTTATCGCCATTAGTGAAAATGTAATAATAATGTAAATGTGTATATCAAAATGAAACGAGTTTCCACGCGAGTTTAAATCATTCTTTTTCTTTTTTTTAATTTAAACTGTTATTGTGAACATGCACTCTATTTATGATTAGGACTCATAATTAGGATTTAAAGTGGTTTTCCTTCATCTGCCTTCAGACCCCGTTAGCATTGTTTGAAAATATCGTCATTCGGTATAACAAAGTGTCATTTGGTAAAACCGAAATTTTTGGTGACAAATTTTGTCCATCTTGTACAAAAAATTACAAAAGCAGTGTTAATTGATTATAAAAAACACAATGCCATTGTTAACACTTAATACAACTTCAAAGTTATTTATATCTTCATTAAGTTTTTTTACACTTTTTTTAAAAACCTTATTCATCAATGACCCATATAGTCTGTGGGCACCAGCTGAAGCTCTGCTGTAAGTTTTGTCACTTCGTAATACCATATGATACCACTTTTGCTTTCAATAAGGACAGAAAAATTACATGACGCTGGTAACGTGTTGTGTCAAGCCTGGTGTGAGCGGATGTTTCAGACAGGAGTCCAACCTGACATTACTGCCGAAAAAAACGAACAAAAAAAAAACACTGTGAGACTGTTTTTTCACCACTATGAGAGAGACAGCCAGAAGAAATGTCATGTACCATGGAAGTGAACTATGGTTACACAAATATGCCCACTTTAATGAGATTTTGGAGAAAGATGGATATTTGCTATCAAACAGCAGCTGGAGATGCGACCTCTTGGTCAATACAGCATCTCCCTAAGGAAAAGGACAGTTGGAGTCATAATTAGCTAACTAATGAACAATGAAAATTACACACTCTTTACTTATTTTTTATTTTTATTTTTTTACTCTTGTGGTCATGGGAGAGTTAAAGCATTTATCGCTAACGTGGAATGTCAAGACACCTGAGGAAAAACTTTAGTGAAGTAACTTTCACAGCACCTCTGGGTAATTTAGCCAGAAAGTGGAGAGCATAACGTCGGCCTCAGAAAGTCAGTGCAGTAAAGGAAAGTAATGAAGCGTTGTGTGATTGTTATAGTTTTAGCACATCCCAAACCTCTTACAGGCCTTTATCACCACACTGCAGCTCCGCACTGAAACACAGCTTCACAGCATATGGAGGCCCATTATTATGATGGTCTCCCCAAAGTGTTTGTGTGGACGTGCTTGTCTGTAAGCAACAAAAATTGCATACCGTCATGTGTGGATGTGTCTATGTGGTAAAATTCTGTCCTTAAACCCATGGCCAGATCACTTGTATCAGGCTGTTACAGAGGGACAGTGGAAAGAAGGCCAGTCCCCTCAGCCACCATGTCCAATAAGGAACAGGCTGTCTTCAACAGATATACACACACACACACACACACATTCATTGTCAGCACATTTGCTCCACTGCGTATGGCCCTGTGCAATGTCCAAGCTGCGATACAGGCCAATTAAAAAAGGCAGAGAACATGTCTGGACTCCACACGCAGCACTTCTCAGAGATGAGGGACAGAGCAATCTGCTGTCACAACTACAACACCAGAACTCTCTGTGGTCACAGTTACATCGAGGGCACACTCAGCAGATCTTCTGTTGTGCCGCTCTGTTCAGATAACATGTACAACTCTCGATACGGACAAAAATGATAAAAACATCATTAAAGTTCATAAAGTTATAGCTTTTAATCGGCTAGATGGAACAACAGAGAGACAGAACAATAGACCCTTTTCACAGACTGTGATGACGCGTTTTAACGGTCATCAATATCGTAAATCGTGCAAAGTTTTTTATATTTTTATTTAAAAAAAAAAAAGTATGTACATTAATAACACTATACTTATGCCCCGTCCACACGGAGATGCGTTTAGGTGTATACACACCTTTTTTTATCATATAGGCGTTTTGTCCAGACGGAATGTGAATCCGATACTATAAACCAGGTCCCAGAGTGGATAAATCTGAAAACGAAACCCTTGCGTTTTCATGTGTACAGCCAATCCATATATTTTGTGAAACGATGATGTCATCACCCCAGTCAGACCCTAGTCAGACACCGCTATGTAAGGATGGATTTTTACTAAGACTGAATTACTGAATTCAAGATTCCTATCCTGTAATAAAACAATAAAACTCTCTAATCTGAAGAGAGGATCTGCGAGAAAGAGCACAGGACAACACCTGGTTCAACCTCCTCTCTTCCCCCCCATGCTGAGTTCCTGACTCCTCACACCCTCTCCTTCCCTTCAGGCCATGCAAGTCTCACAAATCTGCTATCTTAGTTGTTTTAAGTGACATCAGTGAAAATACTTCTGGTGCGATTGGTAAGAGGGTTTCACTCCCACAACAATAGAACAGACAAGAATAAAGAAAACAAAACCTGTTCTCCTGGGGTGGGAGATGTCCCAATAAAGATTAACCATTTGCTCGGATCCCCAAAAACCAGGCGTGTGACCCGTTGGGGCACGAGAAAAGGTCCATTAAAGTTGCATAAATATTTGGGTGCTAAATGTTTATAGCCCTTTTGTTATAACTTGGGGTATTTAAAGGGATTTGGCAAACCACTCAAGGAAGCATCTGCATTCAGAACTTCCCGCACAATTGTTGTGTGTATCTCTCTATTCGCCAGGTATGCTGAATTTTAATATTTTGTTGTGAGTTGTACTTTGCATTTTATGCTGATCAGTTGTGTGATGTATTCTTTGTAATTCTTTTAATTGATGATTTATCCTGCCTGGCAAAAACAATAAATGTTAATCTTGATTCATCTTGGATTCCTCTAAAATCATTATGACTAGTAGATTATTAGAGTCCTTCACTTCCGTAAATCTGCGTCAGGACAGGTCAAAGTAGAGAGCCCCATGAAAGGAGCATGGTTGAATTAGCAAGTTGCAGTATCGTGACTAAGAAAACTGTATTTTTGTATGAACAAGCATGTGGCGGTTCGACTCAAATGCATTAGTAAACTCTGACTAAGAATCATAAACTGGCGAATTTATGTCCGTGAGAACGCAGTCCGCCGATGCGAAATTCTCTATGTGGTGATTCGGTCCGTAATGAACGAATAATTGACATTATGAGGTATCCAGAATGATCAAAGACCTAAATTAAAGCACAACTAATCTCATGATCAGCTGTTACATCGGAAAGATTGTGAAACTAAGAGTCAGTTATAATTGGAGTCAGATAAAATTATTTACGAAGTCAGAACTGAATTAGAAACCAAAGTTGTATTAAATTAAGATGAATTTTACAGAAGTGCCAGAGGACGTACACGCGAAATACCTTCGACCAGACCACTAGATGCCGTCGTTGGGCTAGTGGGTGGAACCTTACAGCTAACAGAACAAAACAGCAACAACAACAACAATACCGGACTACATGCTTGTGTTCGTGCTGCAGAAGCTGAAATAGAGCCAAAATAAAGTGTTATTTCTAAGCTTTACTAAAGTTTGTATACAGCGCGCAAGGTTTATGCGCATGCTCCAAGTCTTGTTCTCGGTTTTTAGTCTATCTCTGTGGCAGAATTACAGCACCACATACTGATCTGGCATGTATACTACATCGTTTTGAGCCGGTTTCAGTGGTTTCGTGTGTACACAGATATTTTTTGAGACGAGGGGAAAAAAAGATCGGATAGGGAAAGATCTGGCTTCGTGTGGATGTAGCCTTAGTATTATACTACCTTTGCATCATATTACAAAAAACTAGTTAACGCTGCTGTAAGGGTGTTTTTACAGTCGCCTAATACAGCGGCTATGAGAGTGACAGTAAAAATGACATCTTTCTCTCTTCTGACAGCCGTTATCAATCACTGTCTATTTTTTTCCTGTTTTTTAAAAATGTTGTGAAAACACTGTTGTGGAGTTTTTCTTTTGCTATTTGAGTAAATGGAAACAAAATATATATATTTAATGTATTCTTTCATTCACCGCTATAGAATTTTACCCAACTATGACGACTTCCGCTTCTGAAAAACCCGGAAATGTGAAAAGGGTCTATAGAATGACAGAAAAATAGATGGATAGAAGTATAGAACAATAGATAGATGATAGATAATGATTCAGATAGAGATTTAGAAATGGATGGATGGATGGATGGATGGATGGATGGATGGATGGATGGATGGATGGATGGATGGATGGATGGATGGATGGATGGATGGATGGATGGAAGTGATGATTTGGATAGACAGATTTAGAAATAGATAGAGATGGATGATGGATGGATAATGGATGGATGGATTCGGATAGATGATTCGGATAGAAAAATGTAGAAATATATAGCGATATAGATAGATATCGATGGATGGATAGTAAGTAATGATTTAAATAGATTTAGAAATGGATGGATGGATGGAAGGTAAGTAATGATTCAGATAGATTTATAAATATATAGCGATGGATCGATATTTATGGATGGATGGATAGATAGATCTTTATAGACAGATAGATAGATAGATAGATAGATAGATAGATAGATAGATAGATAGATAGATAGGCAGGCAGACGTGTCTCTAAGGGACTTTACAGCAAATGTGTTTACCCAGGTGAAGCCAGAAAACACTCCATCTGGCAGAGCTTGGCTGTTAGCTGGTAGCCTACTGCTAACTGATTGACTTCTGCACTGACACTTTCCCTCCCACTTAGTATATCAAATGATATGACACTTCTGATGTGTACAGTGGTGTTAACTGTTAATATGTGCCAACTCAGTGGTTCCCAACCCTGGTCCTGAAGTACCAACGGCACTGCACAGTTTAGATTTCTCCCTAATCAAACACACCTGATTCAACTCAGCTTGTTAGTAAAGACTCCAAGGAAAAACTCCATCTGAAAAAATGGGCTCGGCAGTGACTTGTTGCCTTGCTGCCCTATCAGGCAATGACTTTGCTGGTAGCATTTGTGCATGAAGTTATCCTACGAAACTGATTTCGGACAGACTTCTGAGGCAGCATAATGGTTTAATGATCTACAGCAAAATAGAGAGATCTTTGGTGATTTCTAACGAATATTTAATTACGTAGTACAATAATAATTTCTCACTAGAAATGACATCAAACGTGGAAAAAGTTGGTCAAAAATGTACATTTACACACAAACTGACCACCAACCGCAACTTTCAGACGCCATCTTTATTTTTTATCTCCACTGTCACAGAATGGAATGCACAGGATTGTGGGATATCAAAGGCAGCGAAGGATACTTCCATGCTGCCTTCAAAAATTGATTGGATGACGGTAGCTCAGGAGACAAGAAGTGAATCTAGCACTGGATTTGAACAAGCCTTTATGCCTTCCTACCTTGGAATGCATTATCTGAAGGCAGCATTTTTAAGCTTTCAGACACAGCCCAAGACAGGGGTGCCCAATCTTTATCCTGGAGATCTACCTTCCTGCAAAGTTTAGCTCCAACCCTGATCAAACACAACTGAACCAGCTAATTAAGATCTTCAGAAGCACTTGATAAATACAGACAGGTGTGTTGAGCAGGGCTGGGGATCTCCAGGAACAGGAATGTCCAAGACCTCAGATGGGTGTGTCAGATAAGAGAGATATCTAAAATGTGCAGTTGGGAACAAGGACAAGGGTTGGGAACCACTGTGCCAACCAATTTATGGAAGGATACAATGACATGCAAACACAGTTTCTGTAATATTTTAAATAATATTACAAAAATAGAATTATTCTTGTTTAACATATTATCAGGCACAAAATGAAGGCTGGTGTATCCCCACAAAAACTCAATCCTGTTAGAAACACCACTCTAGGACACTGTAAATAAATAAAGAAGATAACTATTTAAAGACAACCTCTATTACTGATTAAAAAAGCATTACCTAAATCCCAGGAATGATCTATGTGGCAAACAACAAAGCTATGTGCTTGAAAACATGGTCTGTCATTAAAATATATGGGATGGTGCTAACAGTTTGACTGTGTTTATTACTGCCTGGTGGTGGCAGAAGTTATGTACTGTAACTTTAAAGAGTGCTGATAAACCCAATATCTCACAGAAGATCCATTTATGTTCCAAGTGGAAGCTATTACAAGGCCAAAAGTATATTTTAGTAACTAATGTTCGATTCTGACAGGGGAGGTGAGATTGGAAAAAGGAGGTTTCTGAAATCCCGCCTCAGCTTCATTATTCTGCTAGATACTTTATCACCACCTTCTTCTCCCCAAAAAGAAAATGATGATACTTTATCAAAATCTCCACACATGCTAATAGGCTAATTTGTCTGTTTATGGCCTTCTGCAAACAAACATGTATGGAACATTTGTATCCATAACCAAATACATGCCTGTGATTTTACCTATCAATACAGTCTTCCAGACTGCGACAGTAATTAAGGTGAGGGCACGCACTCATTACCGGCCACTGATGAGGGTGCACGTCGGTCGTTTATGGGCTCGGGTTGGCACAACAGGCTGTGCGCCGTGGGGGTTCGACTCTGGATATAATGACCTATGGGGGCGATGTGGGGTTTTTTAATATTTTTTGCAGTCAGCATGGAAGGACAGCTCTCGACAGATGTGCGGTCCATTAGAGAAGCTCCACTTCCTCCCTCAATCTCTCCTGTCCTCCAGCTCCCTCCTCTCAAATGAAGCCTGTCTTCCAAGCTGTCTGAGGGAATGTCAAGGTAAACAAAATTATGGCAACAGTAAACATGTAAACACCCCACTTTGAGTGCCATGACGGAATCTGAGATGAGCTTGTGCTATCCAATAATGCTTGTACTTTTAGGAGCCTGTACTTGAAAAACTCTGTAAAATGACTCTGTTTTGTTCATTTTAGTAGTAACAGGCTGCAACTTTCTTTTCCTGTTCAATAGAGTGCTGCAGTGATGACATATTTTTGAAGGCCAACTTGTAAGTTTGCATCACCCTGGTTCCCTCGACAAAAACCCAATAGGATTTTTCCATGGTCTTTTGGATTTTTGCAGAAAATAAGCTCTGTAACCAACAATACACATTTTATCATGACGATCTTCACATCTTCTATGAATTTTTGCTAAATATAATCACTAGAAGTGCAAAAAGTTAAACATAGGCTACAAACTGCATACTACACAAGCTTCAGACGACTCTGTCAGTCTTTATTTGAAACCATTTTCCATGAAAGTTTTTTCATGATAGTTTGCAAGAGCATGATTATAAACACAAGGCTGTGAAAGCAGACTTGTGAATAGATGAGTTTACCTGTTCTGATGTTTTATGTCTCTAACAACATCTGAGCCACTTGATAACAATCGCCTTTCTCAGGATAAGTAAAGGCCTTAAAAATATCATGGAGGTGTTACTGAAGTTATAGAATTTGAATATGAAAAATGTCTTGAGCTCGTGTTAACCACAGACTTTATTTCAGGCATTTAACCAAAAATCTATTTAAAAAAACTAACTGGCTGTTACTGTTTCTGGCAACAGGAATCTCTTAAAGGGTTAGTTCATCCAAAAATGAAATTTCTGTCATTAATTACTCACCCTCAAGATGTTCCAAACACGCAAGACCTTCGGTCTTTGTGTCAACACAAATTAAGATTTTTTTTATGAAATCCAAGAGTTTTTTTATTTTTTTTTTTATCCCCCATAGAAAGCAACAAAATTATGTCATTCAAGGTCCAGAAAAGTAGTAAAGACATTGTTACAATAGTCGACATGACTACAGTGGTTCAACCTTAATGTTATGAAGCGACGAGAATACTTTTTGTGCGTAAAATTCAAAACAAAAATTATGACTTTATTCAACAATTTCTTCTCTACCCTGTCAGTATCTTACACAGTTGATGCAGTGCAGCGCTTCTGTTTATGGGAATAATAATTAAAAAAACTCTTGGATTTCATCAAGAATATCTTAATTTGTGTTCCGAAGATGAAAGAAGGTCTTACGGGTTTGGAACATCATGAGGGTAAGTACTTAATGAAAGAAATTTCATTTTTGAGTGAACTAACCCTTTAACGGAGAAAGAGAAGTTTAAAGATTACAGGCTTCGATTCTTTCAAGTCTGCACTCGATGCATTCTTGATATCAAGAACACATCATGTGTTCTCTGTACTTGCGTTCTTGAGTACTGGAATTGAACTTGGACGGATGATGATGACGATGTACTACGAGAACACAGACGCAAAATTAAGAACACATATTGAGAAACGGCCACTGACTTAGGTACAATGCAACCAAAAGTACTAAAATGCCAACTCACTTCTGGATTTTGGCCTATTAATCACTGCAGCAGTCTATAGCTGCCAATCTGTGAGTGATCTTGTTTGCAACAGTTTGTAAAGCACTGTGAAAATAGAAATACCGTTGTGAGGGGTCCACAAACATTTCAGCACGATTACAATCACAAATGTAGCGCAAATGATGACAAATAGGAAAATAACTACCCTGATAGCACCGCACATTCATCCGCTCTACACCTGGCCTCTAATCATCCGGTCAGAACCTGACTCTACACCAGCTTGATATCTCGATTGTTGGAAAACACCTCCACATTTCTGATAAACCTTCTGCTCACATATTTTTTTAATATAATGTGTAATTGAAATGCTTGGGGAGTTATTTTCCACTCACATTAGCAAGTGGAGGAAAATAATCTATTCATCAAGTAAAACTTAACGGCATGCAGATTCCATCACATAAGACGCAGCGGTAGCAATTGCTTTAACACAGAAATTATTCAAGTATCTATTTAAATATTACATATTAATTTCTTTGCACATTTTAGCATATATAAAAGTGTGAAATGCCATGCTGCATTATCTCGCTGTTTGTTCAATTAATGCAATTCAAATTAATCTACATGAAGATGATCTTTAGCAGTTATTTCACAGGTTTGGTAGTTAAACACAAGCAGCGAAGGGATCCAGAAACATAATTACGATTAAAAGAGGAAATGTAATGACCACCCAATAGACACGCTGTACTGATCACATGAAGTTTTGCATTAAAGGGATAGTTCACCCAAAAAATGAAAAAAATCTATCACTATTAAAGATAGACCCAGATTTCTGCTCGGTAACAAATAAAAATGGAATAGAAAAACCCAAAACTCATCCAAAAGAACACATCACCTGTCAGATGGTGGAGTATGCAGATAAAACGTACAATTTGCGATGGGGAAAAAAGTCAGCTACTTTTTCTTTCTCTCTTTGTGGCCTGTTGCCCCCAACTAGACAGCTCTGTTATTCTGAATGTTGTTTTCCCTCTTCTTTTCTTTTATTTTGCCCTCTTTCATGCTTTATTCACTTCTCTACCCCTCCTCTCATCTGTGAAAGACAGAAAAGATCCCTCCCATGCACCCCTCATGTCCCTCGTGTGCAACACGAGCGAGGATCAATCCATGTCAGGAGTCAAACAGTTAGAAGAGACGGTAGTGTAACGTTGACACCCTCCCCTCAGCATGACCTGTATTGGTTAACCTCTTGTTCCCCAAGCTCTCGGTTTAAAAAGACAGCTGAGGGTGTCTGTGAGCATGTGTATGATACATGTCATTTCTGACACATTTCAAACAGACTTCCACATACATTTTTGTGTGTATCGTCTGCTATTTGATGTTGCCAGGAACAACCTCTTCTTGTTTGTCAGTGCAGTACATCTGTGATTGTTACATCTGCATACAGAAAAACAGTGCCATAAACATCCAAGGCTTTGCCACCTTTATACCCATGATGAATATTTTGTCATCATTTACTTAATCTCAAATCATGCCAACCATATATACAGTATATATTTAATTACTTCAAAAAAAGGAGAGCCTCATTACATCATATCTAGGCATGCAACCATATCCACTTTTTTCACAGATCAACAGCAAACTTCACACTGCCTGAGATGAAGTTGACTACACATTCTGAACCTGGAACTCAAAGCTGGGAAAGGTTTGATCTCACTTTAGCTGTGAGAGTTTTGACAAGCAGTCAAGTTTAGTAAACAGCAGAGTTGTTTGGCCCCTGCCTTTGCTTTGTTGCTTACTAAAGCTTCAGGATGTGTGACAAGACTTTTTTCTGTCTGCTGTTTCCATAACATATTAAAGTCAGTCTTCTTTTTCTTTCTGCACGACCTTCCCCAATCAATAGCCTGCTAAAAATGCTATTTCCATCTTCGAGTCACTCAGAGGGACCCTTCGCCAGGCGGGGGAGGCCACATATCATTCCAGCTCTTGTACAGCAACAGATGAAAAATCTGAGCTGACTGTCAGCTGGTGATACTGACTACGAGTGAAAATGTGATCATTTTGTATTAACGCGCCCCAGCACCCTGTTCTGTCAGCCCGACTCTGGGAAATGAATGCCTTCATATTGCACTTAAGAAAAATATAGAGCCGCTGCTTATTTGCCACCTCCCGACAAAGAGGTGCATGCCACTCACGGCCTGGTAATGACTTTCAAAGGGGGCACATGATCCCTGGAATTAGATTAAAGTCATTATTTAACAAGAAGGCTTTTTTCTTTGAGCTTGAATCCTGCTCCCCGCCCTTTTTAGCCTATTTATTACTAGCGGAGACGTTGTTGTAATAAAGCGCAGGGTTTGGCATTTTAAATATCAATTTCTGCCAATTACACTTGTGGTGCTGGATGGGAACAGATAAAAGTGGAGACAGGGAGGGCTCTGGAAAAGATCTGACTGTTATCATATATAAGACACTGCTTAGCTCTGACAAGAGTGAGAACAGGAATGTATTTAACCTCACAAAAGACAGAAAAAGTTTCAATCAAATATTTTTCAACACTATGGTTGGATGTTTCTGTCATCATTTTCTTATGGCATTCCAACACTATATATATATATATATATATATATATATAGATAGATAGATAGATAGATAGATATAGATATAGATAGTGATCAGTGAAATGAGTTTGAAAAGTAACATTTTAAACAATATCTCAATGAACACAAAAACTATTTCCAAAATGTTGACAAGACTAAGTTTAATATAACATCTGTTTAACTTATAACATGAAAGTAAGGTTAATAATATAACTTAGAGAAAACATTTTTCAGTTTTACTCAAATTAGGGTGATGCAAAAATGAATACACCCCACAAAAAAACTACTACATCTAGTAGTTTGCATGGCCTGCATGATTTTTAATGACAGCAAATCTTCTAGGCATGGAATGAACAAGTTGGCGACATTTTGCAACATCTATCTTTTTCCATTCTTCAAGAATGACCTCTTTTAGAGAGGATGGAGAGTGATGCTCAACTTGTCTCTTCAGAATTCCCCATAGGTGTTCGACTGGGTTCAGAACAGGAGCCACTGAATCACTTTCACCCTGTTCTTCTTCAGAAATCCAACAGTGGCCTTAGATGTGTGTTTAGGATCATTTACCCCTTTTCCACCAAGGCAGTTTGAGTGCTGGTTTGGAGCCAGAGCCTAGTTTCAAATCAGTTCTTTGTCTTTCGACACCCAAAGCACCAGCTCCGAACCAGGAAAAGTGGTTTGTAAGTAGCACCAAAACATTGCTGGGCTAGAAGTAAGAACCGCTTGCATCAGAGGCTTGGGCGGGGTTACTGTGACCAACAAGAAACTTGTGACCGCCATTTTTGAAATAGCAGCTAATCGAGCTAATAGCAACTTGATTGTAATCTCCGTCTATATACCAATTACGGTGAGCCGATGTAGGTTCGCAAAGTCATGAGCATCAATAGTAGCGAAGCATCCGCCATTGTTGATGGAAGGCTTGTTCAAGATGCATCGGAGCAGCGCGGACCAATTTGGTGGGTGACATCGTGCCGCAGGTCCGCAGGAGCAGATACAACTCCTTGTACTTTTGGATCGTTTTCGCAGTGCTTTGATGTTATGCGCCAATCGCTCTGCAAGAAGCCGATGCATCTCGAACAAGCTTGGTGTTTGTGTTTGGCACTGCAGCGTTAGCTTTGCTGTGAAATATGAGATGTAAACAGTGACGTAAAACCTGGCTATGTGCTGGCTCTCTAGCCCATGGAAAGGCAAACCGGTTCTTGGAAGGCTCATCAGTTGAACCAACTCCGAACTGGCACTAGCACTAGCTCTGAACTAGCAGCCGGTTCGTGCTGGTGGAAAGGGGGTAATTGTCATGTTGGAAAAGTGCACAACGACCAAGGGCACGGAGTGATGGTAGCATCTTCTCTTTCAGTATAGAGCAGTACATCTGT
This sequence comes from Elopichthys bambusa, assembly GCA_037101425.1. Classification (NCBI taxonomy): domain Eukaryota; kingdom Metazoa; phylum Chordata; class Actinopteri; order Cypriniformes; family Xenocyprididae; genus Elopichthys; species Elopichthys bambusa. The sequence continues at coordinate 8,790,610 of CM074444.1, forward strand.
GAATTCATGATGCCATCAATGAAATGCAGCTCCCCGACACCAGCAGCACTCATGCAGCCCCACATAAGGACACTGCCACCACCATGTTTCACTGTAGGCACCATGCATTTTTCTTTGTATTCCTCATCTTTGCGACGACATACAGTTTTGAAGCCATCAGTTCCAAAAACATTTATCTTGGTCTCATCACTCCAGAGTATAGAGTCCCAGTAGTCTTCGTCATTGTCAGCATGGACCCTGGCAAACTCTAGGCAGGCTTTTTTTGTGCCTGGGCTTTAGGAGAGGCTCCTTTTCTTGGACAGCACCCATGCATGCTATTCCTCTGCAGTGTACGCCGTATTGTGTCATTGGAAATAGTCACCCTAGTTTGGCTTTCTACTTCTTTAGATAACTGCAGTGAACTTGCATTTTTGCATCACCCTAATTTAAGTAAAACTGAACATTTTGTTCTCTAAGTTATATTATTAACCTTACTTTCATGTTATAAGTTAAACAGATGTTATATAAAACTTAATCTTATCAACATTTTAGAAATTGTTTTTGTGTTCATTGAGATATTGTTTAAAATATCGTATTGGCGTTTCGTCCAGACAGATCCAGCGTTTTGAGCCTGAAACTGAGACTTGATTGTCTATAGACGTTTAAAAGGCTGTTGTGTCAACCTTGATTTATTGAAATTTTGAGGTGTTTGGTTTTATTTTGATTATAGAAAATGAATATGATTGCTCTTCTCACAAATCAACTGTTTATTGTGTTTCACTGGAATGTCTCTTTGGTGTTGAGGACTAGTGCATCTTTGAGCCTATATTTAGTATGAGTAAAATACTGTTACTGTTAAAATCAGATACTCTAAGACTTTTACTCAAGTCGTATTGGAATTGGTGACTTGTAACTTGTAATGGAGTCATTTTCCCTGTAAGGTATCTGTACTTTTACTCAAGTATGGTTTCCAGGTACTCTTTACACCTCTGTTAGATTGTAAGAATTAGCCACTAATTTTGCAAAAAGTAAAATAGTTGAAAATTTGCTATGAGATTGTCTGTTTTATTGTACATAAAGCAACACAAAAGAAAAAAAGTCATATAGATTTGGAATGACAAGAGAATAAGTAAACTATGTTGAAATATTCCTAATATATTTAGAAATTTTGCATTTAGGTAGTCTGTCTTAAAAAAAAAAAGTGAAACAATTATATTTTTGCTATTATTAATGTAACAAATTTACACATCCCTCTTTTTATTCAAATTCACATAACTGCTAATGAAACAGTAAAAGTGTAACTATAGAATCTAGCATAGCTTACTTGACAGACAGATTTGCAGAGCTGCTGACCAATCCTGACCACCATCACTTGCCCACAGTGACAGCATGTGGCACGTCCCATAATTACCGCCCGCAGTCAGAGTCACAGAGCAAACCCACGCATCCCCAACCCACAACCCCAATCTTGGCATGATTGAACGCTGCCCCTTCAAAAAATAACCTGTGGCGCCCGGTTATGAGGTGAGAATTTTCCCTTCCTGTTCCAAATTTAATAAATCCTCAACAAGCTCTCCACAATACCTCCACATTCTCTCAATTTGCCCACGGCTGAAGTCCACTCTTAGGCAATAAAACACAATCCTGGGAGGAGGGCAACGGGACCACAAGAACAGGTGACACACAACATGGTCTGGAATACAGTGTTTGTTTTCCTCTGGGTCTGGCTCGCATAAAACTCATAAAACGGTTGGTTTATTATACAACTGGAATGAATAATAAATGGACAGCTGACGATATTTGCAATAATAGTTTCATAAATGATGCACTTATGAAAAATAAATGGCCTAGTTCATTTCCTTCTGTCATTGCTTTTCATGTTTTGAAGGTTCTCTGAATAATCTGGTGCAAATGAAACTTTGGCCAATGTTTATGCTGTTTTATAATATTTGCAGTGGTTTAGGGCATTAATTTGAAAAACAATCTCTGGCGTAAAGTACAGGTGGAAGGGGTTGAATACAAAAAGGGACAGGTGTTGCTATGCGGTTGCTAGGGTATTCAAGTCAAAATAGCTTATTCCCTTCTTCAATAAAAGTTTGCGATTTTTACAAACGCCGCTGGATGAGTTATGCTCCAATGTTTAATATTTATAGTTTTGCTTTTGTTCAAATAGCAAGCATCACAACAAAGAATGTGTATTAGCAGCATGCAATGCTCTTCTGGTATGAAAGCTTCAGTATGCTTGTGCACGAGTGTGCGAAGGAGAGTTTATGTGCGAAGCCCCGAGAGCAACAGAGTAAATCAAGCTAAAGGCTATTTCACCCAGACCTTTTCAAAGGGTCATGAAGGCAACACAGCCATCAAGGCTCGGCTCCTGCTCACACTCAGTTCACGGTCGTGCAACACAGATGTCACAGCACACCTCCATTCTCAATTTTCTCCACACAGTCGACAGGTGAGAACGGCTCTCCATTCTGCTATAAATCAGCCGCTGGAGGTGAATTAAATTCAGCAGAGTTGGTGGAAAAAGGTCTAGTGGCTTTCAGACATCAAGCCAAGTGTCTGGTAATCAAAAGCGATATCCTACGATAGTGTTTCCAGGAGTGACTGCACCTTAATGAACTTGTGTTCAGCTGATGTTTAAGGCCTGTAAATGTAAAGAATCAGATGCATTTGTAGTTTTTACAGTCCATAATCAAATATTTTTATCATAGTGCATATAAAATGCTAAAGTCCTTTCTGTATATGCATACAAAAAATTATTTAAATTAATGTAGAATGTCTGCAATAAAATAGATCTTTACCAAAAACAAGTAAAGACACGCTATGTTCAAAGTAGTATACTAGCATACTATTCCTGCAGTATTGCAGTACACATGTTGTGTTTCTATATTCATTAAAATACCTAGATGACCTAAAATATGCAATTTGCTTAACCCTTAAATGCACAAATTTTTCGCCAATCATTATTACATATTCAGGGCTTTAGCGACCCGGATCTATATCTAACATGGATGGATCCCCACCTGTTTCGATAATATAGAATTCTCCTTATATTACAGTAACAATTACATAAGAATAAAATATTTTTGATTTGATCTTTGAGCAGATGTTTTATGCCATCATCACTGTCCTCGTCAGAGCTCATTTCCCAGTACATCTGACTCATATTCGCGACCTCAAACATATTCTCAAAACTATCATTTTCGACATCTTCAAAATCAATATTTTGATCGCTGACAGCTTCTTCACCAGATCCACCATCAAGTGATATTGACAATCATATTCAGTACTTGCTCTGCAGTAAATCGCTGAGCCAGTTCAAGTGTTGCTGATGATACTTCATATACTTTTGTTTTTGTTTTGATATTTTTAATTAACAATGCACAGTATTCAGTAAAGAGCAAGCTAGTGTTCTCCTCTGAACATAGTCTGCAAGACTGTATGTGTCTGCATAAATGTTCAATCATAACAAAGTGTGCTGAGCAGTGTTTTGGTTGAGCGTTAAAGAAAGGCTAATTAAACAATCATTGTACAGTCGTCCCTTTGAGCCCTGCATCTGCTGTCCCGCTGACTTTGTCATGCCAGTCATCTTGGTCTCCACCACAAAGCAACTCTCCAGGCTCCGGATTCAGAGAGAGGCTTTACCCATAAACCCCTGCTCCTTCCCTCTGCCCATCTCCACAAAAGGAGAAAAAGCAGCAGACATCAAAGCAGGAAGCCTTGAGAGTGTCTGACTAAGAGAGCCAGCTTCACAGTAATTTACCGTTTGGCTTCACAGACACAGCGCGCTATCAGCTCTGATGGGGGGCTGTGGATTGTGAAATGCAGCCTCAAAGACAAAGACATGTTAAAAGTAGATGAAAAATGTGTCGACCGTAAACTTGAAATGCATGCTGTGTATAGGCAGTTACTGGGGACAACTTTAAATGAGTCTTTGTCTATGACTTCAGGTTACCGCAGGTGAGCACACTTCTGGATATCCATTATCCATTAGGAGCATGATGGGAAATACCCACGAATAATTGTTTATTATTTGCTTTTTTATATTTTTAAAGCTTGAATGGTACTCTACAATAGCATAAATTGTACTATTCTACAGACACCAAAGATTATTTATTTTTATTTATTTTTTGTAAGGAAGCCGATTCCATGTCTGAGTAGAAATAGAATAAAAATGTAATTGTGACTTTATTTCTTATTGTGACTTTAGTTTTTATTAGGACTGGAACCAGTAAAGTAACTGTAACTAATAAACTAACACATTACTTTTAAAATTACAACAAAATATCTGAATATCTTCAAAATATCTTTTTCAATGCAAGTTATTTTGGTTTCCCATTTACTGACTGACAGCTCTCCTATCCCCATGTTCAGGTAAGCTTTGTGTTTCTTCTCCTGTGTTCTATTCTTCTGTGATCCAGAATTGCAGTACAGCTGAGATGTTTGTTTGTTTGAGCTGCGCCCTCCACTGTACAGACATGAATTTGCATTTCCTTCAGCATTCAGGCTTATTCATTTCATTTTTGGCCTTTACATTTGCCAAAAAACAAAAAAAAAACAAACAGCCAAGCCCAGATGAGAAAAGTAATGCAAAATTAACGCATTTAGTTACTTTTTTAGGGAGTAATGCAATATTGTAATGCATTATTTTTAAAAGTAACTTTCCTCAACTCTTGTATGTTTATGTTCATCCCTAGTCCCCTCAGTGTTGGTGAAAGTTACTGTTAAAAGTAATGCATTACAATATTGTGTTACTCCCTAAAAAAGTAACTAATTGCATTACTAAGTTAATTTTTATGAAAAATAATGCATTACATTACTTTTGCGTTACTTTTTCTCAAGGCTGAGCTTGCTTGTTTGTTTTTTAATAACAAAAAAAGGTCAATAAATGTGAAAAAGTAATTTGCGTTACTTATTTGAAAAAAAAGTAACTTAGATATTTGTTATAAATTGAAAAAGTAATGCTTTACTTTACTAGTTACATGAAAAAGTAATCTGATTACGTAACTCAAGCTACTTATAATGCGTTACCCTCAACACTGAATCTCCTGTCATGTTTCACACAAAACAAAACTCTAGAGCAGAAGCTAATGGCTAGTATGGCAGCACCACTTAATACAAGCCTACAGATTTTCAGGACTCACAACCGCATTCAGAAACAGTATCAAAAATGGCAATGTCATCGGGAAGTTCTATCAGAATTGACAGCATGTTAGTAAATAAACAAGTCCAATTGAGGTGTGAGTTCATCCATCAAATATTTTAAACAACCAACAAAGACTTTAAATGCTTAGTAAGCGAGTGCAGAGTAAGTTTGAGCAGCATGCCTCACTGCTCAACCACTGCAGTTTCGGTGGATCTGTGGATGAACGCAAATCATTTCTCAGTCTCTGCGAGTAAACTAAACCCATCATGATTATACAGTTCCCTGTGGCTCTCACATTATATGATGTGGAAGACAGCTAGTTGTCCAGTGCAGCTCTGTTCTTTCAGAGCGGGTTTGTCGATAAAGCCCCAGGTATACTTCGTCCGTCCGCGTTTGTGCACCGTCCGCATGGTGCAATTTTCTTAAAATTGTACTGCGCGTGTGTCGAACTTGGTCATCCGCGTGCATCCGCGGTTTAGTATATTTTGAAAGATGCGCGGACACGACTGCGCAAGAGACGCGTCCGGGTGCAGGAAGTGAAGTGTACCCAGGGCTTAATGCAGTTGTGAGTCCTGAAAATGGGCATGTCAGTTCGGCTAAAGAATGAGGTTGTCGCGCTCATAAAAAATAAAACGCTGTATGAACGCAACCGTATTGAGCGGCACTGCCATGCTAGCCATTAGCATCTACTCTAGTTTTGTTTTGTGTGAAACATGACAGGGGATTAGGGATGAACATAAACGTTGACATGTCGTTCCAGTCCTAGTTTTAATAATTGCAAATTCATCTCTTACAATTGTGACTTTATATCACTTAATTCCGAAAAAATGCTACTTTTTATTTCTATAGTTTTGTGTTGTGTTGCTGTGCAGACTGAAAGTCACTGTGTACAGTACAGTGTAAACACAAATTGTAGTCTGTCAAATTGGACCATAAGATGCGAATAAGGAAACATAACCAATCACACAATTTAAAAGGACTCCCCTTTTTTCCTCCTTATAAATTTTGTGTATAGTTATTACAGGATTGTACTCAAGTGCTAGTGCCCATCCCTACGGCAAAGATGTAAAAAAAAGTCTGATAAAAACAACAGCTCCTCAACAAATGTGCAGCATGTAATGGCACAAAACCAATGCGATGAGATATTATGCATCCTAACCATCACTAAAGTCATAGACAAAGAAGGAATATTGTCATTTCAGTTCTAAAATGGTAAGAGAAGAAATGAAATACAAGGACACCTGAAACTATGGTGTAGTATATATATAACAGACAAATAGAAGTACAGACAGAAAAAAAAAAAAAAAATCAAACAACAGAGTAGTTTTGCTTAGTACAGAGCAAATAAGAATGTCTTGAGGGTGGGGTTACAGTCTAATAGCATGAGAACATGACCATCGCTCAGAGTCTTACAAAGAATTTCCATTTGTGTCAATTGATCTGTTAGTCTTGAGTACACCAAAAATTGTGCTATGGATGAAAACACCATCCTGGAGGACCAGAGCCTGAGGATCAGTCATTGTCAGCAAGGCTTTCCTGCCCCTTAGCAGGAAATGCTTAGCTCACATGCTTAGCCGAGCACACGATATCCAGAAACATTTGTCAACCAGCACCCTGTGACAAATGTATGTTTTACATGCCATCTCACCAAGCATCTGACAACAGATTTGGATGGCTGGTCCGATGGAAAAATAAACAGAGCCCCCGCGAAAGGTCCCCTCTAGACACACGGGAGTGAAATTTAATGGAAGTTCTGGAGCAAATGGCCTGCGCTTTGCCACACCCTGTTATGTGCCAGCGCCGGCGGTGGTAGAAACAGCCACAGAGATGGAAGGAGAAATGAGAAAAAGAGAAGGAACGAGAAAGAGAGAAGCAGAGGGAGAGGTGTGGTGAAGGAACAGCTCACTCGTTCGCTCTGCTCAGGATGGATGTTTCCCATCATGCAGCTCAATCACCCACCCAATGATTCATTTCACAGACACTTGGGTAATTATAGGAGTCAGCTCCTCACCCCCAGGAGAAAGAGAGGGGGGACTGACAGAGTACAGAGGAAGTGGAAGAAACAAGAGGAACGAGAGAAAGGCAAGAGCCTGAATGAATGATAGCGGGATACGAAGTGACTAACTGAAGCAGTGAGGGTGAGACAGAGAAGTGTGAAGGAGAGGATGAAAGGACGCCAAGCGGCACAGATGTTTGGATGATGATGATGATGATGACAACATGTTAAATGACGTGCTTGTCCAATTCGGACGAACAATCATTAGGGATTTTTTTAATAACGCTTCCGGATTACCTTGTTGTGGTCATTAGGATGATACAAAGCCATTTTCCAATCTCATTCACTTCAGCATGCTGTGAGAGTGAGTGTTAAATCCACATAAAAATAATTGAGGAGGAAAAGGAGGAAATTGACAGATTATGAAGGACAGATGAGGAAACAAGAGACAAAAGAAAAGGAGAGGAGGGAATGAAACGAAAGATGGGGGCGAGGAGTGTGTGTGACAGACGGCCAAAAGTGGTATTATGGTGAGGCGGCGCTGTGTACACAACTATTTCAAGGGTAAAAGCTCCCCCTGCTGATGAAACATATAATTGTTTCTCAAAGTGCTATGGACGGGCAGCTACTGTACACTGTTGTTGTTTTATGGAAATGTCACATGCAATCAAATGGGCAGCATCAATATAAAAACTATGTTGTGATGTGAACTGTTACTTAACACACCAGAAACAAACCTGGTGGCTAAATGGTTTAAACGTGCAATTACGAGCATAGAGAGAATGAGAGAGAAACTGATTGAGAGTAAAAGTTAGAGAAAGGTTTCACCACTCCCACAAACCCTGCAATTATCACATGATGTTTAGCGATATGAGCAGAAGAGCGGGTTTCCTATTGACTACGGCACGAAGAATAATTACTATGTTTTTAAACCGTGCCGCAGGCCTGGCCGTGGTTTTGTGCACAAACCCGGGCGAGGAGTAAAAAGTGGTCATTGATTTTGCTGCTGTTTTGCTGTCAAACAGACAAAATATTCATGTTGCGGGTGGTGTAGGGGGCTTGTTAAAACGTATCAGATAGAGGCGGCCGACTAATTCAGTTCAGTGGACTGTTTAGTCATTGATTGTACTGCCACAGAGAAAACAAGAAAGCCATTAAGATAGAGACACCCATTCACTGGCCCTACGGAAAGCATTGCAGCTTCACAATTCAGATGCTCCATTTGTATTAAATTTACCAGTCACTGTATGTGAAAAGGTCAGCAGGGCCCTTTTTCCTACACTGCGCCACTGAAGACAGACCATGTGAACTTTTCCAAAATGCATCTGGAAACGACTACGCATTTGGCAGATAATTTTATCCAAAGACAGATAGAACGATAGATAAAGCGATAGATAGATAAACAGACAGATAGATAGAACGACAGACAGACAGATAGATAAAATGAAAGACAGACAGACACAGATAGATAGATATATAGATAGATAGAATAAAAGACAGATAGACAGATATATAGATAGATAGATAAAATGAAAGACAGACACATAGAATGAAAGACAGATGGATAGAATGAAAGACAGACAGACAGAGATAGATAGATAGATAGATAAAATGAAAGACAGATGCACAGAACAACAGACAGACACAGATAGATAAGATGAAAGACAGACAGACACAGATAGATAGATAGAAGGAAAGACAAACAGACAGAGACAGATAGACAGAATTAGATAGATATAGATAGATAAAATGAAAGACAGATAGAATGAAAGATAGACAGACAGATAGAATGAAAGACAGATAGATAGATAGATAGAATGAAAGACAGACAGATAGATATAGATAGATACAATGAAAGATAGACAAACATACAGACAGATAGATAGTTAAAATGAAAGACAGACAGATAGATAGATAGAATGAAAGATAGACAGACAGATAAATAGAATGAAATACAGATAGATAGATAGATAGATAGATAGATAGATAGATAGATAGATAGATAGATAGAAGGAAAGACAGACAGACACAGATAGATAGAAGGAAAGACAGACAGACAGATAGATAGATAGAATGAAAGACAGATAGATAGAATGAAAGACAGACAGACAGACAGATAGATAGATAGATAGATAGATAGATAAAATGAAAGACAGATAGAATGAAAGATAGACAGATAGATAGATAGATAAAATGAAAGACAGATACAGATAGACAGAACAACAGACAGACACAGATAGATAAGATGAAAGACAGACAGACACAGATAGATAGATAGATAGATAGATAGATAGATAGATAGATAGATAGATAGATAGATAGATAGATAGATAGATAGATAGAAGGAAAGACAAACAGACAGAGACAGATAGACAGAATTATAGATAGATATAGATAAAATGAAAGACAGATAGAATGAAAGATAGACAGACAGATAGAATGAAAGATAGATAGAAAGACAGACAGACAGATAGAGATAGATAGATAGATAGATAGATACAATGAAAGATAGACAGACATACAGATAGATAGTTAAAATGAAAGACAGACAGATAGATAGAATGAAAGATAGACAGATAGAATGAAATACAGATAGATAGATAGATAGATAGAATGAAAGACAGACAGACACAGATAGATAGATAGATAGATAGATAGATAGATAGATAGATAGATAGATAGATAGATAGATAGATAGATAGATAAAATGAAAGACAGACAGACACAGATAGATAGATAGATAGATAGATAGATAGATAGATAGATAGATAGATAGAAGGAAAGACAGACAGATAGATAGATAGATAGATAGATAGATAGATAAAATGAAAGACAGATAGAATGAAAGATAGACAGATAGATAGATAGATAGATAGATAGATAGAATGAAAGACAGATAGACAGAACAACAGACAGACACAGATAGATAAGATGAAAGACAGACAGATATAGATAGATAAAAGACAGATAGATAGATAGTCATTTCTATCTGTTTCCTTCACCTCTGTCACTCTCCTTTGCCTTCATGTTTCATACATCTATATTTTCACGACTTTGAGCACTATCAGCATAAACATGACGCTTTTGTTAGATATTTCCAAGGCTGCAGCGAGCAGGTGCAGGGCCATTGTGGTGTTCACAATTTATCGCCTGCTCTGCACCCAGAGAACACATTCAATAATATGCCAGAAAGATTAATCCATCAAAACATATACACACAAATTCGTAAATGTAACAACCACGCACACTTTATTTAAGAGAAAGGAAATGTATGCACACAGCTAGCACAACACGGCAGTTCAGGCTGTAAAAAGACCCGTTTTAGTTATTTCAATTCATTTAATTAGTGCTTAAGCTTTTCAAAATGAAAGCTTACCATTGTACATGAATGGCTGTGGCTGATGCATGGCAGGACTGCTCAAGGTCTGTGTAAAAATCAGCACATTTTCTGTTCAGGGGGCCACAGCTGGCCACTGAACTAGGAGAGCGGTAAATTGAACTTAACTTAATCTCTAACTTTCGAGACACATTGTTCCCATGAGCATAGCTGGACTGAGCGCTGGAGCAGATGCACCCAATACAATTGCATTTTAATCTGATCAACCGCACGACACAACTGCCCCCATTCCAAAGTAGCCAATAGAATGCGTCGGTCTGAAGCTATTAGTTTTTATTTGCTCAGGTTATTTAGCAGGACTGTATTTCTAAACAGTGCACTGCGCCCTGTAATTGGGTTGCAAAGTAATAAGCAATATATTTACATATATATGGCTATATGCAGGTATAAACAGTGTATTTGAGTATCAAATTTTCCAAAACCGGGCAGAAACAGTGCCCTGGTGACTGGTGACATACTCAGCCTTTTCAAGCAGACCAACCGGACTAAACAGACCGCATTAATAACATGTCATAAATTCTGCTGTGCATTCCCTGTGCCTCCTAAAGCTACAGGCAGACACTGATCGGTTGTTCTCACTGACGCCTACGAGAGGCTTGGATCACCCTGGGGCTTACGGCTGGGCAGAATGGCAAACAAGCTGGTAGATTTATGAGACCTGTGTATGTACTGATAGATGAGATAAAAATGCAAGCTTCAGGGCAGCGTCCTAGCAAAACACCAAAGTGTGACAACAACAGAAACACAAGCATTTTCAAAAAAAATAAAAAGTGCTTTTTTTCTTGGGTGTTTTTGGAGCAAAAGCCCAGGTATACGAAGTGACTCACAGCTCGATGCTTTACTTTATTTTTCACCTGTTTCTTACTCCATTTGTAATTGGCTGGCTGTGTTTATATCTCGCAATTCTGACTTTATAACTCTCAATTGCGAGTTTATATCTCACAATTCTTATTTTATAACTCGCAATTCTGACTTTATAACTCGCAATTGCGAGTTTATATCTCACAATTCTTATTTTATAACTCGCAATTGCGAGTTTATATCTCAGAATTCTGATTTTATAACTCGCAACTGTGTTTATATCTCGCAATTCTGACTTTATAACTCGCAATTGCGAGTTTATATCTCAGAATTCTGATTTTATAACTCGCAATTGTGTTTATATCTCAATTCTGATTTTATAACTCGCAAGTGTTTAGATCTCACAATTCTGACTTTATAACTTAATTGCGAGTTTATATCTCACAATTCTGATTTTATAACTCGCAATTGTGTTCATTTCTCGCAATTCTGACTTTATAACTCTCAATTGCGAGTTTATATCTCACAATTCTGATTTTATAACTCGCAATTGTGTTTATTTCTCACAATTCTGACTTTATAACTCGCAATTGTGAGTTTATGTCTCACAATTCTGACTTTATAACACGCAATTGTGAGTTTATATCACGCAATTCTGAGAAAAAAAACAAGTCACCTTTTTTATTATTTATTCAGTGGCGGAAACAAGCATCCATAGACTCATTCTTCTAAAAAAAAAAAAAACATCACCTTCATGTCACTCATGTTTAGCTGCATCTATGACAGTCCTGAAGCTCTTCAGTACATAAACCTCAGTGCATGAGGCACACCAGCAGTTGAGGTCCAGTGGTTTTGGTCTAGCACAAGGCTAAAGGCAGACACGGGAGGGTGGGGTATTGACAGGCCGAGCAGCAGGCAGACAGACATGATGTACAGCCCGGCATAATCAGTTCCCAGGCTCATTAATCTACAGCCACCGCTACTCTTGATGAGAGAGTGATGCATGGGGAAAACAGTTCCTCTCCAATGTCACCCTGAACGAGTCACAGCTTCCTGAGCGGAGGGATGGAACAGGCACCTGGATCTGTGCTGTATGAATCAGAAGCAGAATCAGTGAGTTGAGTGGTAAATAAGCCTTTCAAGATATTAGTATTAATAATTTATTTAGGCTTTGTGAAACAGAACGGCACAAAAATACAGGTACACCATGAACAAATAATAAAATAGACTTTCTTACTTGTGTGCGCTAAGTTGATCCATGCAGTCTTTTACGGTACATTACAGTGTGAAACAAATTCAGTTTGGTTGATTGTCACCGCTTTCATCCGTCTTGCCGCCTGACCTGACAAAAAGCTCATTTATGATCATGAATCAAAGTGAAAGGTCAGATATTTCACGATAATAACAGCTACATTGCCTCTAATCTTGAGGAAGAGAGTCATTAGCCTGTAGGGTGCTCCAGAAGCATTGAATGGGGGGCAGGAGACATTTCGCACGCGGTCCCCATGGAGTTCAGGCATCTCCAGGGAAGGACAGGGCAGCATTCAGATGCACACTTCAAAGGCCAAAGGTCACATGGGCGCTTTTCTTGTGTAATTGTAACATCTCCCAGAGGGCGAGTCACATCAACAACGGCCTGCTCCATCATACTTTTGTGTGTTTATTTTCAGGAAAGGACGTGAGCTCTAATCGAAGCGCCCCTATTAGATTTAACCAGCACGTTTTGGGTCAAGTGGGAAGCCACTCTTTCATCAGGAGTAAAATTCCATTTGAAACTCACCCCATTTCGGTTTCAAAAAGCAATTGCATCTCCAACGAATGAGCCATCAAATTACAAGAAAGTGGGAAAATTGCATGGCCACAGGGGTGCAAAGCAAGATCCTCAAGAGCGCAATTACAAAAATAATATTCCCCTTCAATGCGATGTGGAATTGTCTCTGTTGAAGTGAAAGGTGCACATTAACTATCAGCCATCTTGTTTTTTTTGGGGGTTTTTTTCAAGGTCATCAAAAATAAGTATTTCCAACCAATAGATATTCCTTTTAAGTGAGCATACACTCCATTTTTTTCATTTATATGGAAATGGAGATCATCAGCATTCCTATTAAAGACAAGCCTGGCATTAGACACGAAAGGGAAGGAGTCAATGGGGCTTGCAGCATGATGCAAAAGTCTGCCTGGTTGCTCTGCACAGGGCTATGAAAAGCTGCAAGCTTCAATAATGTTTCATGAACCCAGGAAGTGACAAGTATGACACTGTGCAAGATTTGCTGTCCGTATCATGTGCCACCTCTCCGGTTCAATGACAACAAGGTCATCCCTACAGAGGAATGAGGGCAGACATCTTCAACGACTGGCCCAAACAGTACCTCGTAAACGTGGCCGTAAAGTCATTTGTGGCAGCTCTGGGTTATGTTTCTCGCAGTATGTCTGCTTTATGAAGTCTGCCGATGACAGACAAGACCCGTTACGCTCTGAACCATATATCATATGGTAGCTTGAGCACAGAAGCAATTTCAGAAGGAGCCAAATTTCAAGTGAGAGATGGGGGGCAAAAAAAAATAAGAATTGAAAAAAATATAGACCCGATCACTCCATTAGTCAAACGAAATACAAAAATGGATGGATCACTGACTAGAACAGTTAATTATTTGTTTGCATTTATCATAGAAGGTATTAGTTTACAACACACAAAGAACAATAAAACCAAAAGTGAAAAGTAAAGCAAAATTAATTAATTAGTAAGTTTTATGATAGTGTTTCTTTCAGCTGTCACAGTGCTTTGTCTTGGGAGTTGCTGTGCGTTTCTAGTAAAAAGGTGTCAATAGCGCCACTTAGTGTTAAAGAGGGGAAATGCACTGCTTATTGTACTGTTGGCACTTTGATAAAACATGGATTATACAATTAGTCGGGTAATTACAGTTTCCCTCCCAAATACAATCGTTACTACCGTAAAATCATTATTAATATGTGATATCTTTCAAAAAAAAATGTAAAGCTTTCAGAATAGTTCTGTCATTTCGATGGATTTTTACTTCCACATAACCCATACACCTGTATTACTGAAGTAACTATAATTGTTGTTCTTGTTATTTTGGTTAAAACTATAGTAGCTTACCATGGTACACATTTGTAAGGGCGGACATGCTCGAAATAACATTCATGCCGTTTTAAAACTGTCGTAACGTGCCTGACTATTCTTTCTGAGGTAAAACATTTTGTCAGGTCTAGCCTACACATAACCCAAACTCCAAATATTGCATTTAAATCATAAATATAGCCGCTACGGTGATTATAGCCTAACCAACATCGTTCATACCGCGCTTCCCGCTAATCCCTGTCGTGTTCTGATGAAATTTAGTTTTATAGGCGGAGCTTCAGAAATTACGTCTACAAACAGTTCTCACTCATTATAAAAAATAAAAAAAAAAAAAAAAATAGCATGCATTATAATCATATTTTCTGCCAAAATAACAGTTTCTACAGTCATAGTTACTACAATAAATCAGTAACTTTTTAGGTGCCAATATCATCAGAACATAGCTAAATAACAGGCGCCCTTAAAATAACAGGAGGATTATGAAAGCTTCCCGTATTGTTTACTTTAAAAGACAGGAATTATTAATTTATTATGGCTTTACAAAAGTGAGAATAACTATAGTAACCACTCATGTGTCCCTTTCCTTACAACTACATACAAAATCAATAAAAGTAAAAGTCCAAATATGGAGATTGGAGAAATCAGAGTAGGCAAACAATACACAATTATATACCCTATCCGCTTCTCAATTGTGCATCGAGGGGACAATTTACTATCCAATAATGTCACAGAATGAGCAAATCTGCTCATTATATCAAAATAATTAGAATGGTGGAATGAGTAAATTGCACACTAGCCTACAAGCCAGTAGCAAATTTGTTTCCATGAATTGCCACTAGAGGGCCTCAGTTACTTAGACTTCCTTCATTTGTGCTTCATAAGCATTTCATACCTGAAAATTACTGTCTATTCAAAAAATTAAACAAAATAGAAAACATTTTTAAGCGTTAGTTGCCTTTAAACAACAAAAATCCTTTTTAAGAATCGTTTTGTTGCACCAATGTATAAACTGAACTAGGTGCAAGAGAATAGAACCGGCTGGAAGGCAAAGACAACATGAGGTGAATAATGAATGACACTTCAATGCCGGTGGTGCGATTCCTCTTCATTGTCTCTTCCAGTCGTGTCTTGACACCTGCCCACCGAGAGCATGAAAAACACAGCAGCTAATAGAATCAATCTGGATGACAACCCGTACTCTCTGACGCAGGAGCTTAAAAACATTGCCTGCCCTTTGCCAAAATGTACTTGTTCTCCAGGCCTTTCCATCCATTTATTCTCAGTAATTACCGAAACACAAACGCTATTAGTGAGGTAGCAGGCAGTGGCCCGTCACAGCTGGGCACCAAGAGTCGACTGCTGCGGAGAGTTTCATGGTTGAGGAAAGTTCCACAGTAGTGTGTATAAACATACTCTGAAAGCATTTTGATAGAACTGAAAGCATAAATTAGGACCAATTCTATCTATGGATGGATGGAACTAAAATTTTAAATAAATAAAACTTATAAAATTAGCATTCTTTTACCGTTGAAAGGAGCTATTTTGAATATTCACACAGCAATAACACATTAAAGTATCCTCTTCCAAATTAGCCTTTGTTCTTAAAGTTGTGTTGCGTTCTTGAGCAACAATGACTGTCTGCTTAATGTTGGGTTATGTGTGGGATTGAGCTGAATTCAGTGGCTCATATTCCTACTACAGATGGCCAGTTATCTGAAAATCTCCAAGAGATTTCTCATGCGTTGTGTTAATATGACTCGCGGCCCATGGGGAGCGAAAGGGATCTAAGCTCAGAGAAAAACAAATAGCCATTTGTGATGATAAACAGACATTCTTCCAGCCTTTATCCTTCTATTGTGAGAGAAAGATTTTTAAGTTGAGATGCATTGGTATTGCAAAGCCATCAGTATAGCAGACACACGGAGGCAAGTCTCTGTCTGGCATTAATATCTCTAGAGCACTACACTTTACAAATTGACCCGTGCAGAGCGACAAACGTAGGTCCGGAGTTTTTCACTCCGGATTGTTTTGAATTGCTATTGCTCAGCAGTTCCTCGCTCTGAAATCCATCAGCCTTCCATTTATCTCGTAAAAAATGGCACGGGCCACCGTCTAATGGCTGACTGTGAGCCATTTCAGTGATGAATTCTCAAAATCATCCAAAGATGAGTAAAAGTCTGCTTAGAGGTTTTGCTTTGTGGCAGCAACAGCAATTTTTGACACATACCTCATGCCAATATAGAAGAATGTGCTGCATGGTGGAGAAACGTAATGAATATGAAGTACTCCAATTACTGTTCTTGAAGAGAATTTGCAAGGGTTTGTGTTTTTGATTGCAGTCAAGTGCAGTTTAGGGAAGGCACTTATTATGATAACTGCCCACAAATGCAATCAAAAAAAAATTGTATATAATCATTTAAAGGTTTTCGGGTTACACTTTATTTTAAAGGGTTAGTTCACCCAAATATGAAAATGATGTCATTTATTACTCACCCTCATGTCGTTCTACACCCGTAAGACCGTTCATCTTCAAATTAAGATATTTTTGCTGAAATCCGATGGCTCAGTGAGGCCTCCACTAAAGGTACTAGTAAAGACGTATTTAAAACAGTTCATGCAAGTACAGTGGTTCTACCTTAATATTATAAAGTTACAATAATACTTTTTGTGCGCCAAAAAAACAAACAAAATAATGACTTTTCAATAATATCTAGTGATGGCCAATTTCAAAACACTGCTTTGAAGCTTTATGCATCTTTTGTTTCGAATCAGTGGTTTGGATCGTCTAAACGGAGTCTCGTTTACTGAAATCACGTGACTTTGGCATTCCAAACCACTGATTTGAAACAAAAGATTCGTAAAGCTTCGAAGCAGTGTTTTGAAATCGTAGGTTTTACAGGTGTAGAACGACATGAGGGTGAGTAATAAATGACATTATTTTCATATTTGGGTGAACTAACCTTTTAAGATCTCCATGTTACAGTGTAAATATACATTTATCTACTGAGTAATAATAATTAACTACATACTATAAGGTTAAGGTTAGGATTAGGGTGTGGTTTAGGGTTAGTTGCATGTAATTATTCACAATTTATGGTAATTACTATAGCAACTACATGTAATGTGTAACAAGGACACTTTAAATTAAAGTGTTACCTTTGCAACACCTTCCGATTTATAAATTAAGCACTGCTTTTAGGGTTTCCCACCATGGGATCATTTTATGTGTTTAGTTTTAATTCATTTTAAATTTTAATTAAATTTTATTAATTAAACAGCTCGAAAACATACAGTGCATTATCAGTAGAAAAAAAAATGAATTAACCTGTTAAACAATAAAGTATTATGCAGTATTAATACTTTTAGAACCTTTTTGGTTCTAAAATTGAGTCAAGAACCCTAGGATTCTATATAGAACCCGAATTTTCCAGCCATGTTACTTTGGACCCCAATGACTTTCAGTGTATGGGGGAAAACACTGAGATGTAGCCTATCTCAGAATACATCTGTTTCGCAGAAGAAAAAAAAGAAGGTAATTCAGGATGACATAAGTGTGGGTAATGATGACAAAATACTCTTGTGCGTGTGTGTGTGTCCTTATCCCGTTAATATTTTATGCAACCAGCAACCATTGTATAAAGTTCTCTTTCTATTTTGTGAGTTTAAAACCTACGAGTAAAAAATGTATTTTTTAAAACATCAATGCAGCCTTAAATCAGTCATTGTGAATGATAGTTTCATACACATCCTTATTCCACTTTCCACAGCTTTGAGCAGCAACACTTTATGTCACACTGATCCCAGATCTGTCAAAAAGTGCTGGAAATTGGGACATCCACACCACAAAAAAAGTGCACCTCTCATGCAAGTATTTTTTTTTTTTTTTTTTTTATAAAGCAGTGTGGCAGACAAAGTCGATTCTTAAATAACTATTTTTTACCACGCAAACACTTTAGCACTCAAAACTCCATGTTAGGATCAGGAAATCAAGAATATACCTGTCAGTAGGGATGTGCCCAAAGTCGAATACTATGTTCGGAAAGGAAATGATGCATTCTATGGAGCCCCTAAAGGGACATGGTGATGGAAAAAATGAGATATAAATATATGTTTCAATGCTTTTGCTTTCTCTCGCAATTATATAGTTGGGTAATTACAGTATATTGCATATAATTTGCGTCAGAGAGCCATTATCAATATGTGCGGTATTGAAGTCGCTTTTGAATGTGCGCTCATTATACTTTCACATTCCAATTCAAAATCACACGTGTATAGGGAACGGAAACTGACCACACATTTTACAAGACAAGATATTGGTCTCAGGATCCTCTAACATCGTCCTGTCAGTCATCTCTCCATACTGTCTTCACATGATAAGTGAAATCTGATGCTGTCAGTCTATTAGTGTCAGTTTTCAAGGACTTTCAGTTTCGACTCCACCTTGGGCTATCGCCATGGCTGAGCTCTGGGTCGCACCCACCTGGTCGCTCCTACCCTCGCCTCCATGGATGCTACCTCCGTCTACTCCACCCTGGTCATCATCCTCCGTCTGTCTGCCTGCCCCTGGTACCTACCCCTTGCCACGTCCTCGTCCTTCTCCCAAGCCGCCTCCATCTTTCCTCCACGCCTTCTCGGTTAGTTTTAGTTTTCAAGTTTGTTTTCTATTGTCACGTGTTCCTTTGTTCTGTTTTCCCGCTCTTCATCATTACTTCATTTGTATCACCTGTGTCCCATTAATTACCCTTGTTATGTCTGCTACTTAAGTTCCTCCCGTTCACTCAGTCTTTGTCCGATCACCGTCCATGTAAGTTGTGTTGCACCTGATCGTCTGCCTGTTGGATTTTTCATTAAAATCAATATTTGGATTTATTATCTTCGTCTGTGTCTGCCTTCCTGCAACCAAGCGTGACAGATGCACTGTAATGTAACTGACTACGGCAGCACGCCTAACCATGTCCCTTTTGGGGCTCCATAGAATGCATTTTTCATTTTCTGTGCCTTTCCGGATTTGGATTTAGTCTTTGGGCACATCCCTGCATGTCAAAGAGGTGTTTTTTTTTTTTTGTTTGTTTGTTTCAAATGCAAAGGCCTTTTGCCCATTTAAAAGTTTCAAACGGGATATACAGTTTGGTGGATTTTGGACTGAGTAGGTTTGTTGAAAACATTAAAATTCAATTTTGTTTTATTTTTTTAGTTTTGCAAGAGGAAATTTCTGTCAATCATAAAAACACACTGGTCAAGCTCAGGCTAGTATAACCTAATAATCCTGACCATACATTTTACATTTAAATTTACATTTAAATTTGTCCATCCTGTTACATGACACTTTTTTTCAATGCAATGTGTTACAGGGTGGATACTTTAAGCTAAAAAATCTGATTACTAGCTAGGAAAAAACAACATGCTAGGAGAAGATTAACATAGGACGAACAATAAACATTTTCATGTCCAGTATTACCTGAACCAACAGGGTGGACATGTTATATTTTACGCTATTAGATAAGCCTTCTAAGAAGGAAAAGAGAGAACATTTCATGACTGATACTTATGTTGTTCTTGAAGCTGCATTCTCTCCAAGAAAACTGTCACTTCTAGCAAGTCATGTGATTTTGGGCATACGCTTAAGATTTTAAAGGGAAAATAGGACCAATGTAACAGGGTAGACTAATCTTATTTCTATTCTTAGGTACTAATCCTTATGAATTTCTGTTAACTGGGGTAAATCAATGCATGGGATACCATGTGGCATTAAAGTTGATTAACATATTATGTAAAATATACAGTATTGTTTCATTGGGACATAAAATCCACCAAACTGTAGGAATGACCCAAAAATTAAATAGATGTCATGTCAGAATTTTAAGTTTGTGATTATGAGACAACTTTTGAACAAGTTGTTTTTTATTAAAGGTTATTGTGTCAGGCTCAAATTAGCAGACAGCTCACCTTGACGGGCAGTTGTATCGCAGACATGAGGGTCTGGACTAAACCACAGGGGCTGATAAACAGATGGAACAGTGTCATGTGCACAGAGGTGCTGTCACCTCTACTGCTCCTCTGCATTGAGGCATATTACAATTCACTAGCTCCTTTTACACGTCTGTTTACAGTAAAGAAAAAGACAGTGTAGCCCACATGGGATTCTATAAAATGGAATAAATTCAATTCACATTTATTTGTATAGTGTTTTTCACAATGCATAGTGTTTCAAAGCAGCTTTACAGAAAAATGCATGTTTCTACATTCCAATTTAGAGTAATCTGATATCAGAGGTGACTGTGTCAAAGTGATGTCCATATGTCAAAAATGTACATTTCTAAGATAATTCTTTATATTTGAAAGACAATAACCGATATTGGGCGATAAATCTAAATCCACATTTTTATATAATTTTTGAGAACCTGATTACAAAACAAAAGTCTCGCCATTAAAAGCCATGTCCCAAGCACACAATTATAACATTCTGCTAAGTTTCTTCTTTTGTGTCCCACCGAAGTTCCAACTTTTGTCTGTATTTGAAAGAAAATTATCAGAGTTTAAGCTTCAACTGTATTAAAGAGTTATTAAACATTATTAAAATAATGTCATTTATTAATCACCCTCATGTCCTTCTACACCTGTAAGACCTTCATTCATCTTCGGAAAACAAATTAAGATATTGCTGATGAAATCCGATGGCTCAGCGAGGCCTCTATTGATAGCAAAGCCATTCAAACTCTGAAGATCCATAAAGGTACTAAAAACATACTTGAAACAGTTCATGTAAGTTCAGTGGTTCTATCTTAATATTATAAAGCGTTAAGAATACTTTTTGTGCGCCAAAAAAAAGACTTTTCAACAATATCTATATGGGCCAATTTCAAAACACTGCTTCATGAAGCTTCTGAGCTTTATGAATCTTTTGTTTCTTAGTCAGATCTCCTATCAAACGGCTAAACTGCTGAAATCACGTGACTCTGGTGCTCAGATTCACTGATTCGATTCGTAAAGCTCTGAAGCAGTGTTTTGAAATCGGCCCATATAGATATTGTTGAAAAGTCTTTATTTTGTTTTTTTGGCGCACAAAAAGTATTCTTAACGCTTTATAATATTAAGATCACATGAACTGTTTCAAATATGTTTTTAGTACCTTTATGGACCTTGAGAGTTTGAATGGCTTTGCTCTCAATAGAGGCCTCGCTGAGGCATCGGATTTCATCAACAATATCTTAATTTGTGTTTGGAAGATGAACGAAGATCTTACGGCTTTAGAACGACATGAGGGTGAGTAATAAATGACATTATTTTCATTTTTGGGTGAACTAACCCTTTAAGACCAACCAACAATAATAACCCTGTAAGGGAGCAGGGGATTCTCTGGGATGTCTAGCTAAAATGGTTGGTCTTAATACCAACTAAT
Source organism: Elopichthys bambusa (assembly GCA_037101425.1). Classification (NCBI taxonomy): domain Eukaryota; kingdom Metazoa; phylum Chordata; class Actinopteri; order Cypriniformes; family Xenocyprididae; genus Elopichthys; species Elopichthys bambusa. The sequence goes on from CM074444.1 coordinate 8,812,431, forward strand.
GAACTTTATTGTAAAGTGTTACCTAAAAACTAAAACTGAAATAAAAATAAATTAAAACAAAAAAAAAAACAACAAAAAAAACAATACAGTTTCATAAAATCACTAAAAATGAAACAAAAATGAACTATTAACTTTAACTATTAACAAATTAACTATAATCTCTCTCTCTCTCTCTCTCTCTCTCTATATATATATATATATATATATATATATATATATTATAGTGTGCAAATAATACTAAAATAAGACTCCTCCGTTGCCAAGGTGTCTCTGTCCTGAGAAACTTTATATAGCATTAGTTTCTGCTAACAAAGCTGGCAGACAGCAGTGCCCTGATTCTGTTGGAGGTCCCTCTCTCCGGACCACTAGCTCATCCAGGCAGTAAAAGAAGGCTGACAGGGATACAGATGGTCTTGTATACATATATAAACAACAACTGGCTTATGAAGGTGTCATAAATGCCAGGAGCAGCTGGCTACCAGAGCACAAAGTGGAACGAAAAGAAAAAGAGATATGATAAGATAGAGAGAAAGAACGGGGGAAATTGTTTACAAATGTGCTTGGGTGTGGGCACATATGGGTGTGTAGGGTTTGTGTGTGTGTGTGTGTGTGTGTGTGTGTGTTTGTGCGTGTGTGTGTGTGTGCGTGTGTGTGTGTGTGTGTGTGTGTGTGTGTGTGTGTGTGTGTGTGTGTGTGTGTGTGTGTGCGTGTGTTTTCACCCAGGGACCTGGGGAGAGAATACATCTGGTAGGACAGCTGTTAGCGGTGTACAAGAGTATACTGATGATGGTGAGGAATGATAAATCACAGACTTTGCAGCATTGCAGACAGTGCACCAACATACCTGTGAGTGCAGGTACTCAGGCACTGTCAGAAATGCTAAATAATCAATGACCCTATCCAAACAACTGTCTAAACTGACTTGACAGTGACAACTGCGTAAAGCAAACTGGTCTCGAAATGAACACATTTAAACAACTAGTGTTTAATTACAAAATCGAATCGATTCAAGATTCTATATAGAACCTTTTTCTTCTAAGAGTGGTTTAGTGATTTAAATGAGCACCTAAAGCCACATTTGCGCTACAGACATGAAATATATCTTAAATATTTGTATCAAATAATTTCTTCTCTGCATTTCTCTTCTTTTCTAGCTTGCTTCTAGCTGTCTAATGAACCTGGAACGGCATATTCCTATATTTGTTCCTATTTTGTAAGCCACTTTTAGCATGGTCTGAAGTACCATGAAATTAGTCCGGTAACGTAGGACTGTGCGCAACTTTCCAGTTCCCGCTGGATTTCGTAATCCGCATATAAGCTTAATAAAGTCTGAACCTCGTTGTTGGTCCATCGGCCGTAAACTCCGTTGTTGATTCGAATAGCAGACAACTCTTACTGCACACACTTTTAAAAACAGTCAGTGGTTGAAATAAAATGCTGCGTAGAGTCAACCAATCATAATGCTGCATAAACTCAACCAATCAGCACCTGAGTCCCACCCCCGAAAGTTTCTGAACTTCGAAAAAGTACTACCTCATGAGCAGGGACTTTATGAGAGGGAAATTTTTACCCATAACTTCATTTAGACCCTTGTCCCTGCGGTTGAAACACACAGAGTAACACTCCAAAGTCCCTACATTCTAAAATAAATCCATAAAAACAGGTATACATTTTCCATATTTATTTTGTACAGGTGTTTTACCTGTATTGTGAATTTTGAAATTCATTGCGTAGTGTAAATGTGAATAATACTTTTCTAAGTAATCAGGCTTACTGTTTTCCCCAGAAGATGATAAAATGAGCAACAAAAAAAAAAAAACCCAAACATATCATTGAAACATTGGCAACATCCTGGGCAACCACCCACAACAACCTATTGTAGCACTGAGTCACACTTTAGTGGGTGTTTATTTTGTGTTCAATTAAATTGTTATTCATTTGCTAAAATATCCACATTGTTGTAGTTTTGGTGCAGTGAAACATATTGTGTTCACAGGAATGCATCTTAAAATAAAAGTCAAAATACATACTGTATATTCCACTATAATAAAAATGTTCAGTTGCTCTTTGACAGCTTTAATTGTGCTCTAGCAAACAAAACACCTTGCTACACATGCAATACATCCAACCGTCATCTACAGTATAGGAATGCACCCGCTCTCCATTACATCAAAGTGTGGTTAAGCCTCCTGTGCCTCCAGACAGCAGATCAAGAATCAAAACCCTCAGCACGTTATCCATGCTGATGATCACAAGCAGAAAACATCTCCACTGACCCAAGATCAAATGTGAGGGGCGTTACATTCTCTCCTCCAGTAAAGAGCTGCAACCTGACACAGAGCCACAGTGGAGCCAGAGAGCCCAGGTAACGAAGATGGATGTCCTGTAATGCAGTTAGCTTGCGGCTACTGCGGATAAAGGAATCCGGTCATAGCTGAACATCCCAACATAAACCTCCACAGCGACTACAAATGGGAGATTTGCCTCAAACTGATTGCCGATGTCCTCAAAAGGTATAAACAAAACTGGAAACATTGTTTTCTGGGATAATGGAGCAATAATTAGATTTAGGGAGTCATTTCCAAAAATCCAAAAATGTGATTTACTCTACCTCCACCTATAATTGAGTTTCTCTGGGAAAGGTAAACTTCAGTGGTACTAAAGCAAAGCACAGTTTGTCCCTTGTAACCCTGGACTGCTACTGACAGTCATCAGTCTGTGCTTTTTTGTGGCATTTAACTGAGAAATTTTGGCCTGTAGACTTTTAGAAATTAAACTCCCTTAAAATACTTTTCTCACTTAGTCTACAGGAGGCCGATGTGATATACACTAAAGTTTGGGGTCTGTACGGTTTTTGAAAGAACTTTCTAATGCCCATCAAGACGGCATCTATATGATTAAAAAACACAGTAAAAGCAGTAAAATTGTGAAATATTATTACAATTTTAAATAACTGTTTTCTGTTTTCATATGTTGTAAAATGTAATTTATTCCTGTGATGCAATGGTGTATTTTCAGTATCATTACTCCAGCCTTCAGTGTCACATGATCCCACATAAATCATTCTAATATGCCGATTTGATGCTCAAGAAACATTACTTGTTATTATCAATGTTGAAAACAGTTGAGCTGCTTAATATTTTGTAGAAACCATGATAGAATTTTAGAATTCTATGACAAAGAGGTTTTACAGCATTTATTAGCAAGAGAAAACATTTTAAAAGTATTTACTGTCATTTTAGATCAATTGAATGTGCCATTACTGAATAAAAAAGTATTAATTTCTTTAAAAAAAAAAAAAAAAACCCACATGCAGTTCCCAAACTTTTGATCAGCAGTGTACATTATTTTTACACATAAAATATTTAAATTGTATGTTTATTTCATTAAAGTTACACAGGCAAGAAGCAAAAAAGCTCATAGGAGAAGCAAAAAAGAAAAATGATTACATGGCAGACAAGTTATTCTACGAGTCGCCTCGCACTAAAAATAAACCCTCAGCCACGCATCACAAACTACCAGCGCAACCTGATGTCAGCTTTGTCAAATAATTCTGCCCAGTGAAGCTTCACTACATCCCAGAGGATTTGTTATGCGTTATGTTTGACTTGTTCTTCTTTTCGCTCTCACTCATTCGTTCAAGCCTGTCTCTATCGCCCTCCTGCATATTTTACTTTGGCATATGCCACAGTTGAGTTCCATTAATCAGTCCCTGCATGTATGAGGGCTGAATGTTAAACCCTCGCGCCGTTCCAACTTTCCGCCCAGCTACAAGAAAGCAGGCCTGGCATTAACCTTGTAGAAGGAGGCGGTTCACGCATTCACGGTACTTGGCAATGAAGGGAAAAGGAGAACTTCTCAAATTGTTTCCAGCCTGAGCTGCATGAGCGAACGTGTGTGTATGTGTGGCAGATCCCAGCTCCGCTATAAATAAGCCTGGCTGCTGGAGAGGTGGTAGTCTGCAGAGGAACTGACAGTAGAGGGCAACATGGCCTTGTCTCCCTGGGAGATGCCAATTAAAACTGGACCCGAACCCAAAGTGTGCAACTACTTGAGAGAATGAGAAATGAGTTTTGGCATGAAGCAGATTCGAAGTAAAGGTGCTGTAAAATGTAAGCCAGTCATTTAAGGAGTTTCACTTTGAAAAAAATTGCTCACATGCAGCTTGTAGGCCGTCAAACAGCAGAGTTAAAGTCTTCTGGGAAAGCAGCAATCCCATTGCTGATGATCACCTACAAATGACACTGAGTATATGCTAATACAGGCAGGAAAACCAACACACTGCTGAAGAATAAAGAATAACTTGCTCCCTGTGTTGTGTAAGTTACTCTAAAAAAGTAATGAATTACTAGCTACTAATTACATCTTCAACAGTGTAATTAGATTACTGTACTAATTACACTCTCTAAAAAGTATTGCATTACTAATTACTAAATACTTTCTTAAATTACAGAAACATTAAAAGGGGGTACTATACCACTGGCAGAATGGGCTTTCAATAAAACTTTGCTGCCTATACTGTAGAAAGGCAAAACAATTTTTTAAAAATCGTTGCTACCTTACTAGAAAAAGAGGGTGTTGTCTTCCAATTTACCAAATAAGTAGGAAAACTTCAACACTGGCCATGTTGTCGTCCAGAGCCAATCCCAGTCTATTATAGATAGGCTTACCAGGGTTAAATATCACCTTGCTTTAGTAAGAAATACTTCTTAGCAAACATTTAGTCATAACGGTGTTGACTTCTATTGTTCCCAGGTGCAAGAATTTAGAGTAAATGTTTAGTGGGAGTGACTTACTTTAGGTTTCCATTAGGGATGTTAATTTACAAAAATTCCCATGATCGATCATCATTTAAATTAACGATCAATTAATCGATTAATCGTTAGCCTTAATACTGCCATATGCATCTACTGCAGTGGCTTATAGCCTGCATGACAGGGTGTGACAGGGTGTGAAAATGCTGCTCAAAACGTCATGTTCCTCACCAAATGAATGAGAAGGGGTTTTAGTCTAAATAAAGGGCTAGTAGGATTGTAAAATGAGTCATTGTGATTGATCGTTTATTAAATTACTTATTTAATAATCAAATATTAGGACTAATACAATGCGTCACCAAAGCTGCCTCAGATGTGTTTGAGGGACTCAAACACAACTATTAAAAAGGTTCAAACATTCACTGATGCTCCAGAAGAAAACACAATGCATTAAGAGCTGGGGGGTCCAAATTTGTCTTATTTTGTTTAAATAATTTTTTCATTTAATACTGCCCATTGGAAGCTACAGAAGATACTCACATGTTTCCCGGAAGACAAATTAAGTAAAATTTATCTTGACGTTCAAATTCAGAACGTTTTTACCCCCTGGGTTTTAATGCATCGTGTTTTCTTCTGGAGCATCAGTGAATGTTTGAACCTTTTTTAATAGTTGTGTTTGAGTCCTTCAGTTGTCCTCAGTGTGAAAAGATGGATCTCAAAATCACACAGTCACTGCTGGAAAGGGTTCAAATATGCAAAAGATGCTGGAAAACTGAAGAATCTGCAGGACCTGGAGGATTTTTCTGAAAAATGTTGGGCAGTTTAACTGTTCAGGACAAACAAGAGACTCATGAACAACCATCACAAAACATAAAAACAGTCTTGGATCATCCAGGTAACTACACACAGTATTAAGAATCAAGGGTATGTACATTTTTGAACAGGTCATTTTTATAAATTCAGCTATTTTTTGACTATATGTAAACATCTTTTATGCAAAATATCTTATTCAGGACAGTGCTAAATAAAAAAAATAACACACATTTTGCATGATCCCTCTTATTTTGTTAAAATAATTAACATTTTCAGATTCAACTGTATCATCAGGTGGATTTTTGCTGACAAATAAATGTGAATTTCTTGGTCCTGTTAATGTTTACATGGTGTTTTCAATAAGAGATGAAAACGCACCACTGTTTACGTCTTCATTTTTTAAGCAAACTGCCCTTGTGAAAAAGAAGTGTTAAAATGTATTGAATGCGCACTTGTGTACTTCAAATCTTAAGAGTATATATATATATTTTTTTAAATACAATAAAAGGCCACTAAAGTGTACTTAAAGAGAGTATGCTTTCATGGCTATGTTTCTTAACACACTTAAGTACACTTTTGAAAAGTGCACTTTCATGTCAAATTAATAGTTTTACTTTAAAGTAAATTTTAAATCATTATGTTTTAATTTTGTCATACTTTAAAGCACATATAAAGTATGTGATTATAATCTGATATTGCAATTAAAGATTATATATTTTATTAATACATACTAATATTTTACTAAACATACTAATCTGAAATTTTATCATAGCAAATGTGTAATTAAAATTTATTTCAATACATGACATACAAGTTTCAATAGAAATTACATTCAAGTATGTTTTAGTTCACCATAAATGCTTGTCAAGACATTCAAAAGTATGGTAAAAACCAAAAGGTTCATATACTGTTTTTCCCTGCTGCTGTATCATAAGAAACAAATTGACATGCAGTATGACGTACAACAAAAAATCTGACTCAACAGATTCTTTCAAATTTAAGGTAGCAAAAATCTAGGTTTTCCTAGATTCCTCAAAAAAGAACACAACTGAAGTATTTTACTTGACCTTCAACCTTCAGCTTAAGAACAATGAATGTAAAATCATCCTTAAAAACTTCAGTATCATCACTCCACAACACAAAGCACCAGTCATCTTAGTCAATCTGGCCAAACTTTCACAAAAGCATTAAAGTACCACAGTCTTGCAACATTCGCATTGACATGTGCTTGTAAAATTCGAAGAACAAGCATCTGTGAATGATAAATAAATATTAATTATTACCTTGCCCTTGAGCATCCACTGAGTCTGTGCACAGGATCCACAGGACACAGATAATGAGGAGTGGAGGCCAAGCTAGGACGGCAGTACACCTCGCTCGGTCTGGGTTGGCGGCCATGACATTACTGTCACACAGGAAAGATTGAAAGATTTTTGTCAAGTACATATTTGTACAGTAAGTTGAATAGAATTAACAGTCTAAATAAATAAAAAATACAAAATAAATAAATAGTATTCTAATGTCAGCAGCAGTGTTAGGGTTAATGCATTACAATTGACACAAGTAATGTAATCAGATTACTTTTTTAAAGTAACTAGTAAATTAATGCATTGCTTTTAAATTTACAACAAAATATCCAAGTTACTTTTTCAAATAATTGACGCAAGTTACATTGTCTTCCCATGAATTGACTAACAGCTCTCCTGTCCCCATATTGAGAGAAATCGTGAATAAGTGAAGAGGCGTTGTGTGCGCTGTGTGTGTTCTAGACTAAATGTGAGCATACATTTACTCATTTCACTTGCACAAAAACAGATTCAGTATTCCTCAAAATGAATAAAAACAGTTTGAAACAACCTTTACATTTACCAAAAACCTTTTTTGTCATTAAAAAATAAACAAGTGAGCTCAGCTTGGTGAGAAAAAGTAACACAAAAGTAATGTAATACATTACTTTCCTAAAAAAATTAATTAAGTAATGCAATTGGTTATTTTTTTTTAGGAAGTAACGCAATATTGTAATGGATTACCTTTAAAAGTAACTTTCCCCAACACTGGTCAGCAGTTGACATTACTAAAGTTCATATTTCAAATGCTAAATAAAAGAAAGTACAGTTCCTTTTTGTGTTGTGGGACCATTTTGTCAGTGGTTAAAAATTTAAAAACCTTTTAAATTTATGAATGTAACTGAGACTCGCTACAAGATAAATTCACATTTTTCTTAATATCTCAAAGGATATCTGAAAGTCAAGACATGTTCTGACATTACAAAACATTTATTTAGCAAGACACATGCAATACGTGATTACTTCAATATCCAAGGACTAATTCTGAAAGCCACGCACAATTTATCAGAGGCGACATTCCCGCCATGCAAGACGTAGCCAAGCTTTCTTTTTTAATTCACTGAGAGTAAGACGACTGCTGTGAAATATAACTCACGGTCTGGAATGTCCCACTCATTAAACACAAAGCTTTTATGAACCAACAATTCATCAAATTTTAACGATAAGTTTGTAGAGGCGCATTCAGGCCTAAATTTATGAAGTTACCATTACACTTAATGAAGTATTATGTCTTTATGATACCAATAACTAAAACATGCCCAGCTGACATGGAGTGCGGTTTAAGTGAAAAACTGGCAGAAGTTGCAGCTCACAATTATTACTCAGTACAATATGAAATGGAGGTTACTACACGTAATGTATGAGACATTCCTCATTGTCAGCTGTGGCAGTGACACACAATATTTAAAGTTCCTAACATGCTTAAATGATTGCCATTAATTCAATGCAAATGAAAGAAACAATAGCAAATCCATTTATGTTCCAAACAAATTCATTATTTCCTTTTATTGATTTCTCTCCACTAGCTGTCTGATATGTCAGTCAGTCTGCACAGTGATCAGATATTCTCTCTTTCACAGATACTCAGTCTGGGTCGGTCAGACCAGTGATGTATAATGCCTGACTTGGTTAACTTTGCCATCACTCACCCTTCTCAACATGCTTGCCTTGTAGCAAAGGGTAAATAAAATCAATAAGACTCCATTTCACATCACAGCCATTTATTTCTCCATCAATAGCTCTTTGGCTGGAATTAAAAGTAGTCATTTGCATATACACAACTCAAGACTGAGCAGTACTGAGAATGAAGAAATGAAAGTGGCTATTTTTAGAATGTAGCCACTTTTGACAGAATGCCAAGACCACTGCAAAATTTGCTAGACCAAAAAAAAAAAAAAAAAAAAAAAATTGGGCTGCTTAGGATACTGAAATAAAGTGATATTATGATACTTTTATGGCACTTTTCTTGAAAGTTTCTGCTCTTAAGGGCTGGTTCATACAAAACATTTCATTTTTTAGAAGTTGAAGTGATTTTAACTTGAGCGCCACGTTTTTAGAACACCATAGGGCTTTCCACACTTGAAATAGGTAACCCTGGGTCATTCTAAACCTCTGGTAAACAGAATCCTGGGTTATCTTTATTCACGTTTCACACTGCTCATACTATACCTGGGGTTGACAGTTAATCCTGGGTATTCATAAGCTACCGTTTCTCACTGCACATTCCTAAACCCTGGGATAAAGTCCTTATCTGCATATTTGCGGTGTCAGTGTCACTGACTGGACAAACACAGCATGCGACCTGTTTACATGAATGCTCTAGCATTGCGCGTCCTAATATTACACATTGCTGCTGACTGTAATATCAAGTTTTTTTCCCTGATTCGAAACAAAAGATTCGTAAAGCTTCATGAAGCAGTGTTTTGAAATCGCCCATCACTAGATATTGTCATAAAGTCGTTTTTTTTTTTTTTTGGCGCACAAAAAGTTTTCTCGTCACTTCATAACATTAAGTTTGAACCACTGTGGTCACATGAACTGTTTCAAATATGTCGAAAGCGGTGCTAACCCTGCCCCAGAGCAGGGTTTCATAACACCGGGTAAAAAGCGGTGCTAACCCTGCATCTAAATTACAAGTGTGAAACAATCCTTTACCCAGGGTTAAAAAGCGGTGTTTAGAACGGCAATAACCCGGGGTTAAGCGCAGTATAAAAAGCCCTCATGTCATGTATGAGACACTGTAAAAGATACAAGGTGCGAGCTCAATGGGCAAACACAACCGTCTAGCGTGTTTAGATAAAAATAATGGAAAAGCAGCGCAGTGGAATGGAAAAACATGTTCTTTGTGAATGGCCCCTTAAACTGTATTTAATAATAATAAAAATTATTTTAATATGTTAATTTCAGTATATATATATATATATATATATATATATATATATATATATATATATATATATATTTTTTTTTTTTTTTAAGTTAAAATTTTTTTTATTCCTAATAAGTAAGGGATAATCCATGGCTAGCTGTACAGTAAACAAACAGTTCTGGTTCTCAAATCTGATTGGCTGAGAACCTTTTCCAGCCATGCAATATTCTACCAGTATCACCACGGGAACTGTTTCACTGTTTAGGGCTTTTCACACTGCGCTTAACCCCTGGTTAACATTGTTCTAAACACCGCTTTTAACCCCAGATAAAGGAGCGTTTCACACTTGTAATTTAGATGCAGGGTTAGCACCGCTTTTTACCCAGGGTTATGAAACCCTGCTCTGGAGCTTTTGCGGTGTTAACTCCGCATTGCGATGCCAAACTTGTACAGTGTGAAACGATGCGGTGTGAGAATGTTACAACTAGATGCTTGAAACCAGCAACCAATTGCGTGCCTTATATTCACGCACTTTGGGCAGTTACGGAAACACCACGCGATGTATAAACAGTCGTTTCTGCGTATGATAGTAAAAATGTCAAACACCGATGGAAAATGCAACAACTGGAGTGAAGAAGAGATTCTCTGAAGAAGTCATTCTTACCTTTATAGTTCGAAAAGTTCACTCAGAACAAAACTTGATATTACAGTCAGCAACAATGTGTAATATGAGGACGTGCAATGCTAGAGGCATTTATGTAAACAGGTCACATGCTGTGTTTGTCCAGTCAGTGACACTGACACCGCAAATATGCAAAGGACTTTATCCCGGGGTTTATGGAATGTGCAGTGAGAAACGGTAGCTTATGAATACCCAGGATTAGTTCACCCAAAAATTTTAATTCTGTCATTAATTACTTTTGCGCACAAAAAGTATTCTCGTCACTTCATAACATTAAGGTTGAACCACTGTGGTCACATGAACTGTTTTAAATACATCTTTAGAAGCATTCTGGGCATTGAAAGTGTTAATTGTCTTGCTGGCAATGCAGGCCTCACTGAGCCATCGGATTTTATGAAAAATATCTTAATTTGTGTTCAGAACCCCGGGTATAGTATGAGCGGTGTGAAACATAAATAAAGATAACCCAGGATTTTGTTTACCAGGGATTTAGAATGACCCAGGGTTAACTATTTCAAGTGTGAAAAGCCTTTTTGTGTCTGCTTGCAGCATTTCTCACAGCGAGTGTCATGGCGGACGAGCAAACATGCCATATTTTTACAAATACTACAGTTGTTGTGTCACGGAATGTAGTTTTAAGAGTTTTATTTTAGAAGAGAATGTAGTTATTGAGACCTCAAATATGCAAGTTATATATAAACATATTGCCTACTTGACAATTTGTTTTGATTTTCGGAGATGTGAGCTCAATACTGTCAGCGGCCATTCAGCGCTCATGTACCCGCAGAGAACAGCTTCATCTCGACCAGTCCTTCAGGAATTTACCTCTGGCTCTTATGTAGATAGTGGTTAAACATGAGGTATATTCATTTTGGGTACATCAAATGCGCAATCTTTGGTCTGATTAATTTATTACTCGTTCCAGAGCAAAATAATTTGGCTAAGGGAAAAGTTAAGTTTCATAACTTTATATTTTTATTTAACTGAAATCCCGTAGGCTACTATAAGTGCTTCTTTTGTACTTTTGACTGAACTGTTTGCTTGTGTTCATTTCCTATTATACAAACTTCTTATACTTTAATAATGGCTAATATTGTTTATTTACATTTTTTTTTCAAGAAATACTATTTTATACAAAAAAAACATGCCGTATTTGGTATTGAGAAAGGGTACGTTGGTGATTGTGATTTCGACTTTATTGAAAGGTTACATTATTGATGTAGCCTATTTAGCTTTTTTTATCATTAGATGGAAGCAAAGACTGTCTTTAAAGTGAGTCAGTAGCAAAGACTTATTTTGAAAGTGACTGAAACAAGGTTGTAAACAAGGACATTGTTTTTACTTTAAACAACTTACAAATGCATTGATGTGCGCTGTCATGGGAAATCCCCTTACCAGTTGAAAGGACAAAGAGAAAGATATGCCTTTCCTCAGAGGACATTCAAACTGATTTTGTGATTATAATTATTATGGCTGACCTGAAGAATATCGACTAGAATAATTGACGACGGGCCATGGTCATTTGCCAGCAATGACAAGTTAAATCTGTCACTGATGTTTGCAGCGCTAAAAAATGTTAAAATGGCGGTTATTTTCGTCAGCTACCACTCCTTAGATCCAGCAGACACAGAGATAGTGGTGCGGTAAATGTTACATTTATTTGATTAAATTATAATATTTATTTGACCATATTTGACTGAATTAGCTTATCGAGAGAGAGATGCGCGTGTGAATTACCTGTGCAGCGTCTCTCTACTAGCAATGAAACTGTGAGTTTAAAAACAGCGATGTTACAACATCCTTGCGGAGTAAGATAATGTAGCGTTTCAGTTGCGAAATTAATTATTAATAAAATACGCGCTGCCCCGCGTTGACAACAAGTTTCTCTGTTCCTGTTTCTGTAAGTATACAGCACGACCTACGGTCTCTTGTTCCTGTGCGTTTCAATGAAATCAGCGCATTAATATAGAATGGTGATTAAACTGACTTGTATCGCCCTATACTTGCATTGGGCGATATAAGCTACTATATATCATATTTCAACTGCACGATTGCTTGCATTGTCGCAAAATGTAACTAAAATATATTATTGCCCTATGATCTGCTAAATGCAACTATAAGATATTAAGATATAAGTAAGCAATAATGTACAAGAGGCTGTGCTGTATTGTAAATAAGTCACGGCTGAAGGGCATTGTTAGGCACGACTCGAAGCGGAGTGCCTGCAACCCCTTCAGCTGTGACTTATTCACGATAAAGCACTAGCCTCGAGTACCTTATTGCTTTTATAAAATGGTTACCACACAATACAAATATTAAAGCTAAAAAATATATCAATGCAACTTTCATGAAGTAAAAAGCCATCCTTCCGCCGGAAAAAATAGTCCCTGACCATAAACAGCAGAAGTTATATTATTACACCATTAGATGGCGGCAAAGACTGTCTTTATGAGTGTGTCAGTAGCAAAGACTTTTACATTGAAAAGACTGAACTGTCGTGAACACGGTACACGACGCAACTGACAAATGCTTTGACTATAACTTTCAGATAATACATCAGACATTTAAACAGATGTTTTATTATGAACATAGGACTGACATGAAGGAAAATGCTAAATCTGAATGCAGGTAATAAACTCGCTCACTCGATCTCTTTCTCACAATACTCTTCTACATAATACAGTAAGCTTCAATGAACGATATCAATTGAGAACATAGTTTACGTTGCTAAGAGTTTTTGCTAAGGGTGTTGTGTAGTGATACACAGAACCGTTGGGTGAACCGGTCATAGTAATGTTTTATCGTGAATAAAACACAGCTATTGACCAATCAGAATCAAGGACATGAACTAACCGTTTTATAACAAACATTAACATCTGAAACACGCATTGTAAAAAAGGCGCTATACAAGTATATTTGACTTGATTTGAATAATTTTGTGTTCCAAAAAATCATGCAGATTTGAATATAAGAATTTCAATTTTTCAGTGAACTGTCCCTTTAAAACTTTAAACTAGTATAGTCAATATCACAAGAACCATTCCATTTCAAACCTGCATCTGCACTGACAAAAGTAGGCGCCACAAAGGAGACTAATTCCCTTGATCAATATCTACTTCCACGTTGGGCTGCAGTTCAGCGTGGATGGCAGTGGTCAATGACTCTCGCTTAGAGGTCCAGGGCAGTGCTGGACACAGGCCCAGGAGAGACAGATTGGTGAAGAGTGGGATGGCTACAGCCAGGCGCCTGGATTCCTGTCATCCTCTCCCCCCTCCTTCTGTCTGCTAGATCAACATGAGCCTCGGCTCTCAAACACAACAACCTGTTTGAGATTAGCCATGGAATGGGCTGCTCTGCATAACGACAGCCTTACAGGCATCCACAATTACATTGCTTTTATCTTGTCACGTCAGGATATGTTTAAGTAGGTGTCTGCGCGGAGCTGTCCATGGTTCTGAATGCTGTTGGATCGGTTCACGCTGTGGAGGTGTGGACGCCGCAGACGTGCTGTCCATCGTGCTGTCAGAATGTAATTATGTGGGAGTCTTGGAGTGCCAAGACAGAAAAAAATCCAACACAGTCGAGGTCTTGGAGGGCAAGTGTGCCACCATGGATTTCGGCAAACTCTCCTGAGTGTGGCAGGCCTCTGCCAAATCACAAAACCGTTAGACGCCTCACTCAGCAGAGAGGAGATCTTCAATGGTGATGTTGACACAAACCAATTACATTCTCCTATTCTGTAAGGTTGACATGCTGTGACTATTTATTATGATTTTTAAAACATTTTTTCCCTAGCTTAAATTGTTTTTACCTTGCCTTCGTGAGTCAGACAATAAAAGCATCTAAAAAAAAGTTGTCTTAAACGCAGTAAACTCTAAAAGGTGCATCAGTATACATTCATCACTAATATCTGGGACACTGAATAAGCCCATATTTAAAATGAAATACATAAAAAAGTTAATATTATATAAATAAACCTACAAAATAATATAATATAACATAATTAATATAATATATAATGCATTCATCACTAATATTTGAGATGTTAAATAAGCACACATTAAAAAAGAAATACAAATAAAGTTAATATTGTATAAATAAACCTACAAAATAATGTATATAATATAATATATATTATGCATTTATCACAAATATTTGTGACACTGAATAAGCCCACATTTAAAAAGAGATACCTTAAAAAAAAAAGAAGCTAATATTATATAAATAAACCTACAAAAAAAAAAAAAAACACATAATATAAAATATTATAATATAATATATAATGCATTCATCACTAATATTTGGAATATTTAATAAGCCCACATTTAAAAAGAAATACAGAAGAAGAAAAAAGTTAATATATAAATAAACCTACAAAAAATATAATATAATATAATATAATGCATTCATCACTCATTTCTGGGATGTTGTATACACCCACATTTAATGAAATACTTTAAAAAACAATGTAATATTATATAAATAAACATACAAAACAAAAAATAAAATAAAATAAAATGCATTCATCACTAATATCTTGTTGAGTAAGCCCACATTTAAAAAAGAAATACATTAAAACATTATATAATATTATATAAATATTCCTACATAATAAAATAAAACGCATCTGGGATATTTGTGATGAAAATGATACATTTAAAAAATAAAGTTAATATTATATAAATAAACCTACATAAAATAATGTGTTAATCACTAAATTATTACCTGAATTATTATCTGAATTAGCCCACATTTAAAACAGATATATTTTAAAAATAAGCTAATATTATATAAATGAGCCTATATAAAATAAAGAACTAAAAAAAAAAAAAAAAAAAAAACATATACACCATACACCATATACACACTATGAATCACTGCATATGGTGAACAGGTGTTTTGTGTCATAGCTATATTAACCAGTCAGAAGCCAGACTACTCATTTTAAGCAATATTAATGAGAGTATCAGCATGACTGTGATTCTGTTCTATAAACAAAAAATGAATATTAAAAAAAATCTGGCCAGTTGCTTTTTCCTCCACCAATGAAAATAGTTCCAAAAGAAGCCAAAGCAACAAGGCTTATGTGTCTCCAAGCAACAAACTGTTTTATAATCATACATATAATTCTGGAACCTTTGCAATACTTGGCCCTACGTGAGAGTTTTAGAAAACAACAACAACAACTAGCAAATGTCTTAGCATTAACCACAGTGGTGGGGAGAATCTGGCCAAGACTCAGAATGTACTTACAGAGACTGACAGTGGATTTGCATAAAGTCCAACAATAAAAGTTGACATGTACCAAAGCAGAAAACTGACAGACCACACACTGTATGAATGATATAGAATAGCACATACTATCCACTCTAAAGTACACTTAACAGTAAAGTAAGATCAATGTGAGAGCACTGTGACTGACTTCCATCAACACAACCATGTGACAACTACATTAACCCACATGCACAGACATAAATGAACTTCTTCTCGCCTAGCTTACCTCTGTCAGCAGGTATCTTCAAAGCATAGCTTGAAAACACATTTGCGATGTATTTCCTGTGCACGAGGGAAGCTGCTCTCGGAATAGTTTGCGCACGGTTGGAATTCCTGCCCTCCCTCACACACAACTGGCAAAGCACTCTGCCTTCCTCGCAGGCTCATCCCATCTGCAAAGCGAGGGAGAGATGGGGAGAGATGGAGCTCGCAAGAGAGAGAGAGAGAGAGAGAGCGAGAGAGAGAACCCAAGAAAGTCATCCAGGGAGATGGAGAGAGAGAGAGGATGAGGATGAGGCAAAAGAGAGTAAAGAAGGAGGAGAGAGATTGTTTCGATAATGCATATTGTCATAAGAGAGCTGCATTCCTGGTAATCCAATAGAAGTGAAGTAAAAGCTTCTGTCATTTCAACAGACTTAATGAATACAATTTGATTAGGTGGCCCTGCATCTGCACAGCTTCCTTCAGACTCATTGTTTGGGATTTGTGCCGGCCTGTCTCACTCTCAAATTAACTTGCATTTAAACTTATTTAATGTCTGACTTGAATACTTACACGATTCTTGCTTCAAATGGCTCGGTGGAGGAGAGCCATCCAATTGAAACAGCTATTCTTTGAGTGAAGTGAAACTCAACTGGTACATAATGGTGCTAGCAACATCAAGGTCATGGGTTTGATTCCCTGGGAAAAAGTGTTTACAATGTGGCTTTACCTAATGTTAACAAAGAAAATATGACATCAGTAACCTTGCAAGATCTTAAAACATAATATATACAGAATTAAAAAAAAAATAAAAAAAAATTAAATGTTATTTTAAACAAATCTAGAGGTTTAAACAAATTATCAAGAGGTATTCTTCCATTGGAAGAACTGACCTAAAGATTTTAGACAAAGATTTTAGCAGGATAACTACTCTCTGCGGTAATGTCAGTTGTCATTTAGTCTCAGCCTCAGACGTCACGCCCACGGACCGTTGGCTAAACGTCTGATGCATATGGCACACTTCGGGAGTTTCGAAGTCATCATTTGGTTGGTTGAATTCTACAGGATGTCCGGGAGACGTGTGTGTTGCGTTCTTTAACGGTCCACCTGGAATCAAATGCTGTGATGCCAAACCCCCTCATGGAAGAAGAACGTGTCGTGTTTACAACTGTGACAACAAGCGCTTATCAGGATCAACTAAATGCTGGATTTTCAAAAGTATGTGAAGTTCGCAGCTCCATTGTTGCAGTAAACTTGCACAATGTTTTTATTAGATGCATAGGGACATTTTCACGCCCCTAAACATGACACTGAACAAAAATGAACTGTGATTGGTTGCGTTACATGTCAGTCAAACGTCTTCTTGGGCGGTCCTTGGCCAACGAAAGTCCAGGGCTGCCTTCAGCTCCGATAAAACGTTGCAAAATGTTTTTTAAACGGAAACGGTGGTGCGTTGAACACCCTGTTCTGATGATGCAAGAGTTGCAACTATGGCAGCTGAGAAGGCCATTCTTTGTGTTCTTTTTGAAGAATTTTCTGAGCCTAATGAAATCGGTATAAATATCATCATGTTAATATGCTATATTTTTACTATAAAACTCTTACGACAAACATATCTTCTAATGTCTTCAATTGTTGCATATACTGAGCTGCAGTAGACACATTTGTAAACGACTTTACTGTACTTGGACCCATTGTGCGAGCTGTCTCTTTAATACCGCATGGTTTATATACATGTTGCTGCTGATTGGGCTGACATTTTTGACACACCCACCAAACAAGAGAAAACGTGTCTCAAACCGCGCTGCACACCGGTGCACACCGTTTCCAGGAAACATGTCGTTCAACCCGGAAGCGTTGCGCACCGGTTTGAGCTTGAATGTGCCTGGCTACGCAAAACTAGCTGTCATTCATTCTAAGAGTCTTGTTGCCAATATAAAATGTAACAATTTTCACCACACATCTTGCACCTGATATATAATATGAACACATACAATATTCTGAATGGTATAATTAAAATGAAACAATGTAAAAAAAAAAAAAAAAAATGTTCCAGAACTTTATGCTACAGTCCACCACATTATTCCATTCTCCACTTTGCCTTCCTTGAGTTGCAATGTTAATCAAAACAAAGCAATTATCCCCAATTTAACTGCAGCAAAACTCCTTAATCAATCTCTCCAACATGAGATTTAAACACGACCATGAAAAGTCATGGTTTACAAGTCTCATATTGTAGAAGCTGATGCATTTGTCATCATTACCTTCCAAGCAAGACTGATGATATAGTGCTGCAATGCAAGTAAATGTAAACCAATTAATAACAGCAGCAATTGCATTAAACCATTGTATCCTAAAAAGAAAACCACTGGAATTACTCTAAAATGAACCATTAACTACTTAAAGAATCTCTGTAAAATCCCAGTGGTTTTTTTAAATGCATGAAAACTGTGCAGAGTAGTCCTATAAATCCTGTTTACTCATAGCGTTCAAACTAATATGATCGACAGTTAAGTAATAATTTGCGGATTACGGCAAGTGCATGTTTTTGATATTATCAGCAGATTTAAACATCAAGTGGATTGTCCAGCCGTCAGAGGCTGATGAATGACCACTCATTAGAATTGCAAAGGCGGAGCGGGCCGGCGCTGTCAGCTGCCGCAGCGGAGCATGATTCCAGACGGGGTTTGACAGGGCCACCAGACTCCATCGGGGTAATTAATTTGCCACATTCTAAAGGACGTAGGGTGTACTTCTCGAAATTAGGCCGGTAAAAGAAGTGGCAAAGGGTCATAATCAATTGATTATCATGACAACTGAGATGGAGGCAACATGGCTCTGTAATGATTAATGCTTTTGTTTGTGTGCTTTCAGAGAAACCCTTCCTATGCTAATCAAGTTTTAGTTTAGCTTAAACCAAGTTTGACAAGCTACAAAGCAATGCCAACACATGTATTGTGGTAGCAGAGAACCTAATATGCTGTCTTGTACTATAAACCGATCAGGCATAACATTATGACCACTGACAGGAGAAGTGAATGACACTGATTATCTCTTCATCACGGCATCTGTTAGTGGGTGGAATATATTAGGCAGCAGTATAGCTACTGTAGCTCAAATTGCTCAAGAAGTTAATGCTGGTTCTGATAGAAAGGTGTCAGAATACACAGTGCATCGCAGTTTGTTGCGTATGGGGCTACATAACCGCAGACCAGTCAGAGTGCCCATGCTGACCCCTGTCCACCACGGAAAGCACCAACAGTGGGCATGTGAGCATCAGAACTGGACCACGGAGTAATGAATGAAGGTGGCTTGATCTGATGAATCACGTTTTCTTTTACATCACGTGGATGGCTGGGTGCGTCGTTTACCTGGGGAACACATGGCACCAGGATGCACTATGAGAAAAAGGCAAGCCGGCGGCGGTGTGATGCTTTGGACAATGTTCTACTGGGAAACCTTGGGTCTTGCCATCCATGTGGATGTTACTTTGACACTGTCACACCCTCACCACATGAACTTTCAGTTTGTTTGTTTTCATTAGTCACATGTGCTCCTTTGTTCTGTTTTCCCACCACAATCAGTCACCATGGACACTGCACTAATCATCACAGCTGTCTGTCATTTTAGTTAATCGTCTGTGTATATAAGTTCCTGTCTTTCTCACTTCGGTGTCTGGTCTCGTATTTTACTACCGTTGTGTTCTAGTCCTGCATTCTAGTCCTGTTTGCCTGTTGAATTATCTAGTAAAGACTTATTAAGATTTATCTTCTTCGTCATGTGAGTTCCTACACAGCCACTACGTTACAGACATGTACCACCTACCTAAGCATTGTTGCAGACCGTGTACACTGTGGCCTCTTTCAGCAGGATAATGTGCCCTGCCACAAAGCAGAAATGGTTCAGGAATGGTTTGAGGAGCACAACAATGAGTTTGAGGTGTTGACTTGGCCTCCAAATTCCCTAGATCTCAATCCAATCAAGCATCTGTGGGATGTGCTGAACAAACAAGTCCGATCCATGGAGGCCCCACCTTACTTACAGGACTTAAAGGATCTGCTGCTAACATCTTGGTGCCAGATACCACAGCACACTTTCAGGGGTCTAGTGGGGTCCATGCCTCGACGGGTCAGGGCTGTTTTGGCAGCAAAAGGGGGACCAACACAATATTAGGAAGGTGGTCATAATGTTATGCCTGAGTATGTCGATGGTCAGTGTTGGGGGGTTATGCATGGCAAGTAATGTGCTTTATGTAATTAGATTACTTTTTTTTAATGTAACAAGTAACATTACTTTATAAATTGACACGTTAATGCACATTACTTTTCAGTTTAATTAATTTGAATCAAAATACTTCTATATAAATACTTCTTCTATAAAATATCTTCTCCATAACATAGTCACATGAGCACTAATGTGTGTGCGGTAACAGACAAAAAGTACAAAATTAACAAAACACATTACTTTCAACTTTCAGAGTTGTACAGTTAATAGTAATGTTAAGAGATCCTTTGTATGGCATTCATAGTTCTAGAATCAGGAAATATTCTAAGTGTTCAGAATATAATATTCAAAATATGTTTTTTTAAAAGAAACTGATGGTGTATGTTATATAGGCTATGCTTTGAACGCATTACTGTGTTAAACACTTACAGACAAAGAACTTCTCGGTAAAAAAAACACCTGCAAGGCCTGGAATAAAGCGAGCCTCAGACAGGTCAGAAAAAGTAATGTAACATTACTTTCCATAAAAAGTAATTAAGTAATGTAATTAGTTACTTTTATTTTTTTATTTTTTATTTTTTTTTTTTAGGGAGTGATGCTATATTGTAACACATTACTTTTAAAAATAACTTTCCCCAAGTTTTCATGGTCCAGCTTGTTTTTTTTTTGTTTTTTTTTAAGCATGACAAGAATCATTAAACATTATTAGAGCTCAATAGCGTATCAAGCCACAGAAGTCGCATTGTAAAAGCAGAACTTAAACTGTAATTATCCAAATGAAATGCAACAGTACTGTGTGCTAATGAGTGTTCTCCTTGGGGAGCATCTCTGTTATTGGTGCTGAGTGGGTGGTACAGGCTAATTCCCAGAACAAGATGATACATCAGTAGACAAAAACAAGGCTGGTACAGAGGCACAAAATCACTAATCGGGTCTAGGAGGTGACAACTACATTGTTCCTTTCTGGATTCACCTCTCAAGCTGACATGAGAGAGCTGCTCACTATTTTGGTCTGACGTTTTTCTCAAGAGAAGCTGACTGATTTAAGGCGCACCAATAAAGAATATGGAAAACCTTACGGTGAGTTTCAGATGTTTAGATTTGAATGTCATTATGCATAAAGCTCCAAAAGTGAATTTTTATTACAAATAAAGGGTGTTTTTAGGCACAACTCAAAGTGGAGGGCCTAAAAGGCCCCTACCTGTGGTAAAATCACTGTAACCAATGGATTTGAGTGACTTATTGGTTTTATAAAACTGTGGCAATATGGTAAAAAGATACCAATGTTTAATAACAGTTAAATATTTAAAAATAATTCTAAGAGTAATTTATAAACAATATAGATTCACATTCTATATGAATGAATATATGAATAAATATATTAATAGCAATTAGAATTTAGAGTTGCAACTGTCTGTTTCAGAAATGTTATTATCTAACTGGTAAATTCAATTCATAATTTATATAATTTAGGTATATATACACTACCGTTCAAAAGTGTCTTATGCTCACCAAAGTTGCATCCATTTGAAATATTATTAAATTTTAAAATATATTCAAATAGAAAACAGTTTTACAGTCAAATACATTTTAAAATGTAATTTATTCCTGTAATGGCAAAGCTTAATTGTTAAGCTTTTTTATTATTATTTTTTTTATTTTAATTTAATTTTATTTATTTATTTATTTTACATTTTAATATGCTGATTTGTATTTGTAAGGAAACATTTCTTCTTATAATCAGTGTTGCTGCTTAATATTTTTGTGGAAACTGACCTTTTTTCAGAATCAATTTGAAACAGATCCTTTTTTTTTTCTTTTTTTTTTATAAATGTCTTTACCGTCACTTTTTTCTGAAAGTATTACTTTCATTGAAAAAAAAAATCTGAAAAAACACTTTTGATTGCCAGTGTAATTTATGTAATTTATAATATATATATCATTTATATAATTTCATGGTGAAATACACTAAAAAAGTGTCACCAGTGTCATTAAAATGTAATAAATCTAAACATACAATATTAAACTAAAACTTTTTTGGTTTGCTTCTTGAGGTTATTTCATTGTCTAATGATGGTTTGGTGGGTGTTTTTAACACTTCCCGTGTTCCCCTCTCTTTGAGCAGTCAGACAATTGGCGGGAGATTGTGAACAAAAAGCTTCACTTTCCACCGGAGCTGATCCCTGCCATCCAAGAGGGCAACATGGCCTGGGTGGACAGTCTCCTCTCCCTTGGTGATGGGATCATCCGTCAACTGGACGAGTCTGAGGATCGGTTATGGAGGGAAGCCTTGAACCTCTCCATCCGACTGGGCAGTGAAGATATCATGACTTCCCTTCTTTTGGGCGTCAAGTTTGACTTCCGTCAGATCCATGAAGCTCTACTGGTGGCTGTCGACACCAACCAGCCCAGATTCGTCAAACACCTCCTGGACCGCCTGGATCAGGAAAAAGGCAATAAGATGGACGTTCGCTCCTTTAGCATGGCCATCTTCGATCACTCCATCGACGATTCTCAGTTCGCACCCGGAGTGACGCCACTAACCTTGGCCTGCCAGAAGGACCTGTATGAGATTGTAATGATGCTGACCCAGAGAGGTCATGATATTCCTATGCCTCACTCAATCTCGTGCACGTGCCTGGAGTGCCGTAATGGCAGACAATACGACCTGCTCAAGTTCTCGCTGTCCCGTATAAATACATACAGAGGCATCGCCAGCCGCGCATATTTGTCGATCACCTCAGAAGATGCCATGCTCAGCGCTTTCCACCACAGCCGAGAACTGCGCAAACTGTCTAAGAAAGAACCAGAATTCAAGGTTAGCTCAGAAAAAATGGTCATTCATTTACTGAAAACATCACAAATAACAAATTCAAAAGACAAACTGTCAAAGACAAATTGCTGAACCACTAACAATCTGCTACCAGTAATTGACTTGTTGTTTTTACATGCATGTCCTTTCATAGGTTATGCTTCATAACTTGTCAACATACAGTATAAAGTAATGTAAATGCCTAGTTCTGTCATGAAACTTTATATGGCGCAGGTTGATGTGTCCACAACCCAAGTCGATGACACTTACAGCATTAATTACCGACACAAGCTGATTGGTTCATGTCACATCTGCAGCCAATGAGCTTACTGCTCACAACATTTAAATGGCTGGTTATCATTCACTATAGCAGTTGAAGCGCGCTTTCAGAGTGCACTATTTTTTTGCATTGTCAATGATTTTATCAAGAGCATTTGCTTTTACATGTAAACACACTTATTAATTGATTTTTAACATTTCTTTCTCTTAAACTTTTTACCGATGTTTAGCCTCAGTACCTGGCCTTGGAACTGCTGTGTCAGGAGTTTGCAGTGGAGCTTTTGGGAATGTGCCGGAATCAGAGCGAGGTCTCCACAATCCTCAACAGTGCTGAGGAGGACAGTGAGGATGAAGAACTAGATGAACAGACATTTGAGGAAGGCATCCCCAACCTCGCTCGTCTTCGCCTGGCAGTCAACTACAATCAAAAACAGGTAAATCATCTTGGTTCAGTTGCAGTAACTGATATATGTGATATAAACAACAATTTAAAAAAATAAAAATCTAAAAACTTAATAATAAAGGTGCAGTAAGTGATTTATGAGAAACACTGTTGATATTTGAAATCAGCCCAAACAAACAGCCCTCCCTTCATTGCTCCACCCCAAAATGCATGAACATGCAGTGCAAGAGTGGATGTCTGTTTATCATTGCTGAAGCGAAGCAAAATAATGATTCGCAAAAAATAAATATGATAAACGAACGACAAGTAAATTAACATATAGTGCACAAGAGTATATACTGTACAAACAATGTTGGTTGCCAGCAGCTCCAGACAAACAATGACACTCAAAACTGTCCTGTTAGCTAACATTACAACAACAGCATATCTTGGTTCTGTTACACATAGAAAAACCAATGTTACTCAAGCATGGAGCAATGCAACCTCGGCATCCATTTTCAGGCCTTCCCGCTTAGGTCTCTCCAGCGCTTGAAAGCTTTTCCAATATTAATGCGGGTCCTAAAGCTCTTGCCTGATCAAATCCCTTCTGTTCCCTGTTCCCCTATATTCCTCTGACTTTTTCTCTTTTGTAATGTCTCTCAGCCACCTCTCTTTCTACAGTTTTTCTTAAAATCTCCCTCTTGCTCACTCTCTCTCCTTCCCCATCGTGAGTGGACACACCCCCTACTGCTGATTGGCTACTAGTGTGTTGTGCTACTTGATCTGATCCACTTTCAACAGTTGAAACAGTTTTTTTTTTTTTTTTTCCTTTTTTTTTTCTTTGGTGCACAAAAAGTATTCTCATCACTTCATAACATTAAGGTTGAACCACTGTAGTCACATGAACTGTTTTAAATATGTCTTCAGTAGCTTTATGGTCATTGAAAGTGTTAATCATCTTGCTGGCAATGCAGGCCTCACTGGGCCATTGGATTTCATCAAAAACATCTTAATTTGTGTTCCAAAGATGAACAAATGTCTTACGAGTGTGGAACGACAAGAGGGAGAGTAATTAGTGACAGAAATTTCATTTTTGGGTGAACTAACCTTTTAAGTCTTTTCCTCAAAAATAAAATTAAATGAAATAAAATCAATAATAAGTTCAATCTGATAGTTAGTGGAGTTCAGGTCAGTGTTATTTTAGTATTATTGAGATTATAGTTTTTATTGATATTTTGAGTTTTTATTTAGTTTTAGTTCAATTTTTAGTAATTTTGTTGTTTTTGTCATTTTTATTAGTTTTTTAATGTTTACAAAAAAAATCTATTTTTTATTCATTTTTATTTTCGTTTGAAGATTATGAAGGCACATGAATTACAAAAATAATGATGTGCACCGATAAATAATTTATAATAAATATTGAAATATTCCATAAAAAATAAGAATTGTCAATTTTGTCAATTATCTATAATAAATAGTTTCCCATTTTTCAGTTAACGTTTATTTTATTTCAAGTAATGACTTTTTTTTAATGTTTTTAGTTTTAGTAAACTATAATAACCCTGGTTCAGGTAATACACGGTGTACACTTACACTGCCCACACAGACTGATGGATCTGAGGAGAAACACAGGGCATGTGAACATCATCTTTCAAGAGCGCACAGTCGTTTGACCCCTGTGTTGATGCCGTATGGAATGCCTGATTGATTGGCAGTTGGCTGGGAGGCCTGACTGTTTGTTTTCCTGGTCTAGTTTGTGACTCATCCCATCTGCCAGCAAGTGCTCTCCTCTATTTGGTGCGGGAGCCTGTCCGGTTGGAGGGGAAGTCGAACTGCTTGGAAACTGCTGGTGTCTTTGGGGATTTTCATTACCATGCCGGTTCTATGCCTTGTCTACTGGATCGCCCCTAAGTCCAAGGTAAATTTGAGTCAGTGGTGATCATAGTTAAATAACATTAAAATAATCAAGAAATCCAATGCTAAGGCTGATGTGCCCATTATTAATACAGGTTAACAGGTACAACTCATTATTGGGGCTCTTTTTTTTTCTTCTTTTTTTTCTGCCCACATAACTTGAGTTTTGGAGGTTTACTGGTTAAAAAATGTATGACTTAATACAAAGCATTTCTAATATTTATATTTGTTCTGCCAGCTGGGTAAATTGCTGAAGGTTCCCGTCATTAAGTTCCTGTTACACTCTGCGTCATACATGTGGTTCCTCATCACCCTTTTGGCGGAGTCAATTTTCATGGAGATCTACCGTAGCGATTTCGCCTCCCGAAAGCAGAACATTCTCCACAACTCTCTTCACATGATATGGGTTGCAGGTAGGTTGTGTTGGTAAATAAAAATCCATAGAAAAATCATTTAAAAGCCATTTAAATCTCTGAGTCAAATAAATAATTGGTCATGCAGAATAAGGTGTTAATGTGCTTTATGAGTACTAATAAACAGCCAGTATGCAAGCATTATTCCTGCTAATAAGCAATTAGTTAACATAGATAGATGATTATTATCTGAAAAGGAAGTTTTATTTTTCTATATTGGTAGGTTTCTTCTGGTTTGAGTGTAAGGAAGTTTGGCTGGAGGGTTTGAAGAGTTACTTCTTGGATTTATGGAACATTCTGGATATGATGGTGCTGAGCATGTATCTGGCGTCCTTCACACTACGCATTCTCATCATGCTAAAGGGATATTTCCTCTGTCAGGACTCCAGCACACCAGAGCTGTGTGACTATTTCACCAACACAGGTGACATCTCACATTGAGGCTTTATTTAACATGTTTTGTCTTAAAGGATTTGGTCACCAAAAAAATGAAAATGATGTCATTATTTACTCATCCTCATGTCATTTCAAACTTTCGTTCATCTTCGGAACACAAATGAAGATTTTATAATCATATCTGAGAGCTTTCTGTCCCTCCATTGATAGTCTACGCAACTACAACTTTGGCGCTTCAAAAAGTTCATAAAGAGATCGGAAAAGTAATCCATATGAATCGAACGGTTTGGTACACATTCGAATCAATTTATATGATGAACAGATTAAATTTAGGCTCTTATTCACATATAAACATTGATCAGCGAACATAAACAGAAGCTCAGCTCTACTTGCTTTGACATGCTGAAGCTCAAATGTGCTGTGTAACACATGAAAATAAATGAATGAGGCATTTATATAGCGCTTTACTATGTACCACTGTACACCCAAAGCGCTTTCATACCAGGGGGTCTCTCCTCAACCACCACCACTGAACCTCATTGGTTCTTGTTGAATCTCAAAGGTGCTGCGTAACGCGCGAGAATGAACCTATATGGGGAAAAAAAAAAAAAAATATATATATATATATATATATATATATATATATATATATATATATATATATAAAATGTATTATTATTATTATACATTTGAAATTATTTTAAAAACAATTATTTTGTTTAAAAAGAAAAAAATAATAAATGATATTAAACAATAATTATTGTTATTTAATTTAAAAGATAATTCTAATAATATTATTATTATTACAATAACAAGTATTTTTAGTATTAATAGTAGTAATAGCAGTATAATTGTTGTAATTTTTAGTATTTAATTTTATTAAAAAATACATATTTATGTATTTAAAATACATTTATAATAATAATAATGTATTTAAAATAAAATAATACATGTAAAAATAGTTACACTTCAAACTATTATTATTATTATTATTAATGTATATATATTTTTTCATGTTTCTGAATAGTACGAGAGGACTGGAAACAGGAGGATCCTCAGCTGATTGCAGAGACTCTCTTTGCCGTGACCAGCATGCTGAGTTTCACACGTCTTGCCTACATTCTGCCGGCCCATGAATCCCTGGGAACCCTGCAGATATCCATGGGTAGAATGATCGATGACATGATGAGGTCAGATCTTGGGTTTGATCTTTGCGATTGGATGTCCAATATGCTTACAAGAGGAGACCACGATGAAAGTTGCTTTCATCAAATGTTTTTCTTACTCTACAGGTTCATGTTCATCCTCATGATTATTGGAACAGCATTTTTGTGTGGAATAAACAACATATACGTCCCATATGTTGTTTCCCCACATCTTGGCAGGTGATTAATAACTTATTTGCATGCAATTTCACATGTTTGGTTGGAGATAAATTATAAATGTATTTGTTTTTTTTTTTGTTTGTTTTTTGTTTTTTTTTTAGATTTAATGAGACATTTAACTTCCTCTTCTGGACCATGTTTGGAATGGCAAACCAAGAATATGTAGACATGCCTGATTATGCTCTGGCTGAGTTTGTAGGAAGGATCTTCTATGGGATATTCACACTGCTCATCGTCATAGTGCTCCTGAACATGCTTATTGCCATGATCTCCAATTCATTTCAGAGGATTGAGGTGAGCATGTATTATATGAAAAACAATTTGGTAGGAAACAGTTTTAGCACTCAAAAATGAAAACAGACATTATTTACATGAGGATTCATGTCGCTTCAAACCTCCATGGAATACAAATGAAGATCTTTTTAAGCATATTTATGTATCTTTCGTACAAACGTCTCTTCCTCACAGGATGATGCAGATGTCGAGTGGAAGTTTGCTCGGTCTAAACTCTACCTCAGTTACTTCAGGGAAGGTCTCACTATGCCAGTTCCCTTTAATATCATCCCATCTCCAAAGGCTCTCTTTTATGTCTTAAGGTAAGACACCTTCATAAGAAATGCTAAGTACCATCAAACCTGGTGACAATACAATTTCTGTATTTGAACTTTTATGAGGTTTATTACCGCAGACTTCAGATAATTTAGGACCAGATATAACCTTCATGTTCCTCGCTGTTTTGTATAGAAGCATCTTCCAAAAGATTTGCTGTTGCTGTAACAAGAAAGCCCCAGAATATCCTCCCATCACATCTGTGGTGAGTATCTGAGGGGTTTCTATCTCTAGATCCTCCATAATTCTTGGTTAAATTTGGCTGATGAGGTGTTTTTCATACTTTTTTTTTAGTCTAGCAATACCCTAAATAGCAGCGGAGGTCAAGGTGAGGGCAGAGTGCCATACCGCCTGCAGGTGACCAAGGCTCTAGTGCATCGCTACATCGAAGCCGCACGCAGAGAATTTGAAGAGAGCAAGCGTAAAGGTAGGTCATATTTTCGGCATCTCTGGGTAATAATTGCCTGTTCAGTGTGCTGTGGCCTAGGCTAGTGGTCAAAATATATGTCCTGGTAACCACAAGGTTGTAGGTTCAAACCCCAGAAGAAGAGATCCTTTAGCAAGACACTTCACCACAAGTTTCTCCAGAGGAACAGTCTCTGTAATTAAAGAATATAATATGTTTACTATAAATCAACATGAATATAAGAGTCTGATTATTGAATGCTTACTTGTTTTAAGATAGTTAAGCTACTTCAGACCATCCTGGGTTCAGTCAAAGTCCCTTTAAGGCAGGGGTGTCCAATCCTGCTCCTGGAGGTCCACTGTCCTGCAAAGTTTAGCTCCAACCCCAATTAAACACACCCGAACCAGCTAATCAAGGTCTAGGCATACTAGAAACTTCCAGACAGGTGAGTTGACAGCTAAATTCTGCAGGACAGTGGCCCTCCAGGAATGAGTTTGTATACCCCTACTTTAAGACGAGTCATTTCATTCGGCGGCCATCTTTGAAAAGCCTCTTGGGCATGCAAGTGCAGCTCCTATCTCTTTGAATGTGGAAACATCAAATTCTCCAAGTATTTGATTAAGTTTCATATTTGAAAATCACCAATGAAATCTGACAACAATCATAAATTTTGTTTCTAAACGTTCAAATCATGACAAAAAATCCCGGCATTTTTCAGGCTGATCAAGCTAATGTACATGCGCAGTCCTAAGTGTGCATCTCTATAGAAAGCGCACGTCTGCTTCTATAGTAACCGGAGCTTCTAACGGCTGCTGCAGTGACGTAATGACTTTACCAATCAGCTCTTATTTAGAAGGCGGGACTTATTCCGCCATATTGCGCATTGCACTTTCTCCCATTCAAAACAATACAAGTGACACATTTTGTGTTATTCGATAGTCTTTGGTTCAGTGACAACACTTGTAACGCATACAGTATCATAATTCAGTATACACTATATACTGCATACTAGAGCTGCACGATTAAGGGTTGGTTTGAGATCTTGACACAAACAAACACCCGTGCGATCATATTCCTGAATGGCGACGATTCAGCTATGTCTATTAAACCTTTGACAAGTACGATCACAGCAGAACATTCATCTGTGTTGGCGCTAATGCGGAGCCAGAGATAGCATGTATAAGTATGAAACAGCTTCACAAACAGTTTTTTCAACCTCATAGTATTGCAATAATTCAAATGATCACAGAAGTAGTGGGATAAAAGTTTATAGTTTGAATATAAACACTGATGTCTACGGTAGATGATCAAAATCACCTGAAGGTAACTCCATGTCAAATAAAGATTGTATCAATTATTGTTAAATCAGTAGGTGGCGACAAGTGACTTAAATGTATTTATCATTGAATCATTAATTTAAAAGATTCATCCAGTAATGAAACAAGTGAAGTCTTTATGAAGTCACTGAAACCTTAATTTAAACAGATAAAAAAAATATATTTGATTAATATTTGATTATAATTTGATAATTTTTTTTTTTTTTTGAAAAGTAGTTATGAAACAGTAAGGATTATGCAAAAATAAACACATTTAAATAATAGTATGCTACATTTGTCACATGATCTTATTGTGCAGTTCAGCAAGTGACATTTTTAATTTTTTTTTTTTTTAGCAAGGATGCATTAAATTAATTAAAAATGACAGTAAGGACATTTGTAATGTTACAAAAGATTTATATTTCAAATAAATTATGTTCTTTTGAACATTCTATTCATCAAAGAATCCTGAAATAAAATGGCTGCTGGAAATTCAGCTTTGCCGTCATAGTAATAAGTTACATTTTAAAATATGTTAAAATTATGTAAGCATGTTTCGGCCATTTTATCTCAGAATTCTGACTTTTTTCTTGTAATTGTGAATTTTGTAGGAACAGTATCCTACAATTCTGACTAAAAAGTCCGAATTGCTTACCGAATTGCAGGATAAAAAAACAACAACAACAACAACTCGTAATTGGAAGGAAAAAAGCCAGAATGTGTGATTTTTCTTTTTCTTTTTTTTTTTATTCTGTGGCAGAAACAGTTTAAAATATTATAGTATAAAGATATTTTACAATATTACTATTTTACTGTATTTTCGATCAAATAAATGCAGCCTTGCATAGGAGATTTGTTTTTAAAAAATGCTAGTTTATCTCAGAAATAAGTAGTTATTTCATATTTTGAATCCAATTTTGTGTAAAAATGTCTGAACTCCCAGTCTAATGAAAGTAGAGGAAAACACTTTGGCAACACTTTGTAGTTTGTTGTCCAGGAATTTCATGCATTTAGAAAATGCATACTATTCATGCAGCAATATTGTGAGTATATGCTTTTCTAAACATTGCCATTACTGTAATTGCTGTTATTGTGATGCTCAGATGTCGGGAACAGAATTACCGAGCTGAATAAAGTTGTCGGCCGGCTGCACACCGAGATGAAGGACTTCCACCAGAAGCTGCAGTGGCGGCGCAAAAGCGAACCAGACCAGGCCAACATTCTGGGCAAATACATCATGGGGGCAAGAAACAATTTCCGTGACTTTGATAAGAATGAGGCCATGGGGTGTGAAAATACAGGTCTGCACATCAGTACGCAGCACACAGAGGAAGAGGACGAGGAGAAGAAGGAAGGAGAGATCAAAGCAGGAGAGATGGTCTCAGAGGAGAGGGAGGAGCCAGAGTCCGAGGGCCCCGTTGAGTCCGTCCCAGGAGAAGAAACTACTTTTGAGACTGTTAGCACTCCTGATGGATGAGAAACAAACACTGCACAGCCATTCCGTGACTAAATATCTAGTAAGAAGTTTCTAGATACATTCATATTACTGATCAAATTTGACCTACTGTAAAGTTTAATATGTCATTTGTATCATAATTGATATTTAAATGGCAATGCCTAGACAGATAAATCCATTTAATGAGGTTTAGATGATGTCAAAAATATATGATAGATGAATACATTTGCTGAGTGCTCTGTTTACTTATGGCCATTGTGAAATAGTACTTTAATAGCCTTACATGAAAACAACCCCAGAAAAATTTAATACAACTTATTTTCACAAAATAAAACAAAACATACACTATTTTCACTTTGATAGATGACCACACTTTGTTATACTAAGATTATGAATAACAAAAAAAAAAAAAAAAAAAAAAGCACTTTCCTCGAATAGGATACAAATTATGATTTTTGAAAGAATTTTCTTATTGTCACCAAGGCTGCATTTATTTGATCAAAAATACAGTAAAAACAGCAAATTTGTGAAATATTACAATTTAAAACAGTTTTCTATTTGAATGTATTGTAAAATGTATTCCTGTGATTTCAGCATCATTACTCCAGTCTTCAATGTCACATGATCCTTCAGAAATCATAATAATATGCTGGTTTTCTGCTAAAGAAACATTTCTGATTATTATCAATATTGAAAACAGTTAATATTTTTGTGGTTAATATGTTAAAAGGTTAAAAGGAACAGCATTTATTTAAAATAAAAATATTTTGTAGCTTTTATAAATGTATTTACTATCAATTTTGATCAATTAAAAAAAAAAAAAAAAATCTTACTGACCCCAAAATTTTTAATATTAGTGTACTTCTGAACAACTATTAACTATTAGAAACATTAAATAAACTGGTAACACTTTACAATAAGATTTCATTACTTAAAATTAGTTAACTAATTTAGTTATGATCTAAGAATGAACAATACTTCTACAGTGTTATTAATCTTAGTTACTTAACATGTAGTAAGATTAACAAATGCTGTATAAGTATTGGTCATTATTAGTTCAGGTTTACTAGTGTAGTTACCTAATTTTAACAAATGAAACCTTACCTTACTGTAAAGTGTATCTTTTTTAAATACACTTTTGGAAAATATGTGTATTAACTACTGTGGCAAAGCAACAAAATAATATAATAAAAAAGCAAATATTTAGTTTGAATTCCTGAAATGGGTGAAAAACATTTTTGAAAGACAAAGTACCTCCTTTCACTTAAATTTAAGATTAATTTTGTACCCTATTTGTGGAAAGTGCCAAATATCACATGCTCCTTTGGTGCCTTTTAAAGTCAAAAACATAATCTGAAGTTCAGCAATTATATATAAAGCCAGTCAGGGAGAAATTTTTCACAATGATTGAGGGCTTTAAAACATGTTTCTTTAACTATTACATTGATTGAATCGTGTGCCGAGTCCAACGTATTCCCTGAAGTTTATTTAATAAAATATCTTTACATTATGTAGCCTATATTGTGAATTAGCACACGAAATGCATAAACGAATGACAAGACACATGCTTCCAGAATGAGGGTCTCCCACTGAAAGCATGGCATTATTTTCAAGTAAACGCAGTAAGGTTTACGGTCCCCTGATGATTCAACACTTGACACAGTGTGGTGCACTCCCTCTCACTGGGGATTAGTCAGCTTTTGGTGTTGTTTTTAATTAACCGTGAGCTGTGGTGTGTGTTCCCGGGGCCCTGGTGTGGCAGTGGGCACATCACAGCTTGCTGCACACCTGCTGTTTGCATCAGAAGCCTGGGGAGTCCTCGCACTCTTTCATTACACACAGGCAGAGTGGCCCCGCTGGGACACCGTACCTCCATGAGGGGTAAACATGAGTTTGCCTTGAGAGTTGAGACACCAAAGTGGTACAGTCAGAAAAAAAATTACGTGTCAGATAAAAGCCAACAACTTCAACGGGAATTAAACTTAAGTAAAATAATTCTTCTCAATAAAGTAATATTTTTGTCATGTTTCAAAAAAAAAAAAAAAAAACCTGATGATTTAAGTGACAAATGAGGCAGAAAATGTAACTTTTTTTTTTTTTTTTAAAGTACTTTAATCACATTATATCCACTAGTTTATTAAAAAAAGTCTGTTTGCCCTAAAAAGTTTTATTAAGCCAGCCTGAATAGAGATTTTAAACAGCTTTGCACAGTTAAGTGTGCTTTTTTTTAAAAGAAATGTCAAGCTATCCTGCATTTTTGGTACTGTCAAAACGATTAATCGCGATTAATAGCATCTAACATACGTTTGTGTGTGCGTGTATATATACACATATTTACAAACTTATGTTAGATGCGATTAATCACGATTAATTGCGACTAATCACATCTAACAAAAGTTTGTGCATGTATACACCTATTTACAAACTTTTATGTTAGATGTGATTAATCGATTAATCGCATCTAACTTTGTAAATGTACATGCACACAAACTTTTATTACGATTAGATGCGATTAATCGTGATTATTCGTGATTGATTGCATCTAACAAAAGTTTGTAAATATGTGTATACATACAAACTTTTATGTTCGATGCAATTAATCACGATTAATCGATTTGACAGCACAAAAAAAAAGCAGGATAACTTGACATTTCTTTACAAAAGAATCATGATTAATCACATCTAGCATACGTTTTTTTCGGGTGTGCATGTATACACATATTTGCAAACTTATGTTAGATGTGATTAATCGCGATTAATCAATATGAAAGCTCAAATTTTTGTCTCAATGACACAAAACGAGGATTTAACACTTTACTTTAAGCCTTTATGTACAACGCATTATAAAGGCACTCAATGTTTTTTTTTTTTTTTTTTTATAAATAATTGTAACCAAAGTTAAAATGCATTATAATATTTACAGATTTCTTGTTACATCTAAAATTGGTTGTCATGTTTTAATGCATTATACTTTCTAAAGGTGTAAAAGTGAACAGATAAATATTATAACTGTGTAAGACCATACAATGCATTACAAGGCATAATTAATGCATTAAAAAGACTTTAAGTAAAGTGTTACCAATTATTCCTATTAAAAAGCAAAGGTTAACAAGTGTTTTGTATGGAGGAGATCCACTGAGAATAATGGAAGAATAATAAAATGTTATCTAGTAGTTTCCGTTAGGATTCCTCCTCTTCCTCCCCCTGGGTTTGGCTGGAAGCAGATGTTTGGGATGTTTGGTGGAGTAGTGTTGTCCTCCATTTAAAGAGTCCGAATGCAAACGACAGAGTTCCTATTGCTGCTGCTGAAACTGTGGCAATGAGCTACAGGAACAGAGAAGGATAGCGTAAACATCTACTTGTGAAAATGAGTCCCTTATTATTAGACAATCTAAGAGATGAATCATTATGATGTTAACACAGTAACATCCCCATGAGGTGATCATGCAATTATACACTATTAAACAAATTAAACAACGAGGAGCTCATCCAGGCTGTTTCTTTCTTTCTTTCTTTTTTTCTTTTTTTTTTTAAGTTGTTGAGTGAATGATTTGCATTTTAAATGCACTAAATTGTCCATGCGACAGTATGCTTTTGGACCAGTACAAAGTCAACATTTGTACTTTAACGTTTAATACACAGACCTTTAAAGTAGTATCATGATGTACTTGGAAAGATCGTAGGTGTGCCCTGAACAGTGCCAGTGTGCATGGCAGGTATGCATCGGTGATATTGGTCTCTCTGCATCTACGGAAAAGACAGAGAATAAGACGTACTGTAATAGTTTGTTAGTACAGTACAGTTGAGTTATTTGAAGTGGATAATGGCAGTCTGAATGTTTTATGGTGATTGTGATGTTGTCTTACCTTTGGTACAGAGTGATGAGAAGCTTCTGTCTGTCTGTTAAGTGAAGGTGTAGCAAATTAAGCTCAGAAAGAACACTGAACGGCAGAGACTGTCCGTTTTGGACAAGCAGGCCAAGATTATACCAACCCTGAGGAGACAGAAATGTGAATATGGAAATATGAACATTTTAAATAAGAAATGAATGAACTGAACTGAAAAAAAAAAAAAAAAACTAACAATGAAATAAAAAAATCCTGTTAGAACATATAACTGAATAATATAGTTTGATTAAATGATAGCTTATTAAAACAAACTAATAATAAAATAAATACTTGATAGAACAAATAAATAAAAATAAATACAGCTTGTTAGAATAATAATAATAATATATGTTTGAATAAGCAAATTAATAAATAAATATAGCTTTTTATTATAACAAACATAAATATAGCTTAAAAAACAAATATATGTTTAAAATAATAAATCAAGCTTGTTAGAACAAATAAATATATCTTATTAGAATAAAGTAAATATTTCTGTGAATTAAAAAAATAAAAAATAAATAAGTTAGAATAAATAAATATTTCTGTTAGAAAAAAAGATATTTCTGTTACTAAAAGAATAAAAATAAATATTTGTTAGACTAGAAATAAATATTTCTGTTAGAATAAAAATAAATATTTCTGTCAGACTAAAAGAATAAAAATAGTTGTTAGACTAAAAATAAATATTTATGTTAGACTAAAAATAAATATTTCGGTTAGAATAAAAATAAATATTTCTGTTAGACTAAAATAATAAAAATTAATATTTCAGTTAGAATAAAAATAAATATTTCTGTTAGACTAAAAGAATAAAAAATGAATATTTCAGTTAGACTAAAAGAATAAAAATAAATATTTCTGAATGAATGAATGAGTCTTGAGAAATACAATTAAAGCAGTTTGAAATCAATAAAAATGTGTCAGAACAAACAAACATCATTTGGTAGTACGAACAAACAAACAAACCAATAGAGTGAGTAAGCTTATCTTTTCTCCAAATAATGACTTCAGATTATTCAAATTAATAAATAACTACATTTCCTGATCATTCAAAGTTAGAGCATTTACTGACACTGGTACCTGTGGTTCGTTTTTGAGAGCTGCTTGCTTGTACATCTCTGCAGCATCAGAAACCTCTTTTCTGCCCAAAGCCTGTTCACCATACAACAGATCTCCCATTCTGATCAAAGCTGAGAGGGAAACAAACATCCATCACCGCATGCAGACACTGAAGCTTAAGCTACAGGGAGCATGAGAAAGAGCACATGTCCTGGTGCACTGACGCAGGACATCGAGTCAAACCTCAGCTGCCCTCAGTTCACTGTAAAGACACATGACTGCCGCCATGAATCCCACACTACATTACATTCTTTTTATATTATACTGCACGGGTTGTCAGTCTTTTCAGATCTAATATAAAGCAGGGCCATAACCACACGGACAAGGATGACAAACAATTTTTAAAAAAAAAGTTACATTTAAAGGTATAGTTCACCCAAAAATGAAAATTCTGGCATCATTTACTCACCCTCAAGTAGTTCCAAACCTGTATGAATTTCTTTCTTCTGCTGAACTCAAAGGAAGATATTTGGAACCATTGACTACCATAGTATTTATTTTTCCTCTTATGGTAGTGAATGGGGGGTGAGATCTGTTTGGTTACTGACATTTTTCCAAATATCTTCCTTTGTGTACAGCAGAGCAAAGAAATTCATAGAGGTTTAGAACTACTTGAGGGTGAGTAAATGATGACAGAATTTTCATTTTTGGGTGAACTATCCCACACTGTGGTCGACCACAGTGGTCTAGCAGTGCTTGTCAATGTCAAAATTATTGAGACAGCCAATCAGATAAAAGAAGGCAGGGCTTCCTGTTCACTGAAGACAAGTGCGAATACCAACGCAACACTTTTTTTTTTTCCGTGATAAGATGCAAGTAGCTAAACATTTAATTCTTGACAACTGTTTGTTTACGATAGATATGTTCAATGACCCACAGTAATATACAGTGATGCAAACCACTCAGCATATTTTT
Organism: Elopichthys bambusa; assembly: GCA_037101425.1. Taxonomy (NCBI): domain Eukaryota; kingdom Metazoa; phylum Chordata; class Actinopteri; order Cypriniformes; family Xenocyprididae; genus Elopichthys; species Elopichthys bambusa. Next base: position 8,849,886 of record CM074444.1, read on the forward strand.
AATGCAAAATGGCAAAAGTAAATTAAAAAAAGTTATGGCCTTGATATAAAGGATCAGACTCTATATAATTACTTTGTCATAACATAAAAATATGTATTTTAAAAAATTAAATAAGAATACTTTCCATGAAATTTTGGTATGGTTTATAATACACACACACACACATTTTATATATATATATATATATATATATATATATATATATATATATATATATATATATATATATATATATGTGTGTGTGTGTGTGTGTGTGTGTGTGTGTGTGTGTGTGTGTGTGTATGTATGTATACACACACACACATATATATATATATATATATATATATATATATATATATATATATATATATATATATATATATATATATATATATATATATATATATATATATATATATATATATATATATATATAAAAATGAAGAACTTCATCTTAAATTTGTTAAAATTACCATAAGGAGCTGGAACTTGAGCCTGTATCGACATGTTATAATATCTTAACATGCAGTGAGTCACCAGTGCTGGATCCAAAGACCGCTATAAAAGATATAAAACATATATCAAAGCCAATCGAGTGAATATGTTCATCTGCATCTAAAGCAAGTGTTTAGAACGGACTCACTGAGTTGAGTTCACAAAGGTACGCCACATTAAACTGAGCAGCTTCAAATCCACTCTCTGCCGCACTGAGATAATAAATCAAAGACATGATCCTGCAACAATACGAGAGAGAGAGAGAGAGAGAGAGAGAGAGAGAGAGAGAGAGAATAGAAAGTAGTAAACAATAGAAAGTAGCCTTTGCAACATCCTTTTCTAATGTAAATGAAATCTAAAAGCATACTCATATTGTAATTTAATATTATGATAATTATACATTAAATATCTGCACTCAAACAAAAAGGTTTACCAGTCTCCTTTGAAATAGGCATTCAGCCCGTTCCTCAAGACTGTTCCCAGATATCCATTCTGTTCAGATACCCATTTAACCCAACTAAAGTCCAAAGAGAAAGGAAGATAAAATCCTATCAAGTCACCTTCATTTTTATAGCGCTTTATACAATACAGATTGTTTCAAAGCAGCTTTATAGTGATCAACAGGAAAGAATGGTTCAATCATGCAAACAGAGTTTAATTCAAACGCAAAGGCAAAATGTCAACTAGAAATAGTTTAGTGGTACATACCACATAAGAAAGAATGAATCTCTTTAACCACTAGGGGATTATGGGTAGCAGAGGTATCATGCTCATTCACACTGAGTGAAGCCAATTTTAATAAGTTGCAGGAAGGGTTGATAAAGCTTGGGTCTATTTACAAATAATAATGATATATAATATTATTTTGAGTCACATACAGAACAGCATCTGCTGGGCGTCGAGCAACTTGGCCAGGGATCCCATGAATCCAAATATCAGCCAATTCAATGCCACCGTTTAAGAGTCCTCTCTGGGCTGACTTTAAGTAGTACTTATATGCCTTAAACTGATGAAAAAGCAAAATTATAGTTAAATAAAAACAATATCACAAGTATTTATTTGATTAATATAATAGGTTTAAAAGCACATCAGCGTGTGATTATTTACCTGGTCGACAGGTTCTCCAGGATAAAGACCCTGGGAATAGAAAACTCCCAAATTCATGGCAGCATCGGGGTGACCTTTGGCATCAGCTTCTTCCCACAGATGTACCGCCTTCTCGTAATCCTTCTCATACTGCTCAAAGTACCAGCCCAGAGCTGTGAGAGCGGGAACAGACCCCTGCAGGATGTAAAATCACTTACAGGTTGTCTATTGAGTGACATACAGTCAATATGTCAGTAAAAAAAGAAATACATAAGCATCCATTACATTTAGTAACAGTGTGCATAAACTAATCAAATTATGTTTTTTGTTTTTTTTTTTAAAGCCAAAATACTGGTAGTTCAATATGACAACTATATATATATATATATATATATATATATATATATATATATATATATATATATATATATATATATATATATATATATATAAAATAGTTGTCATATTAAACTACCAGTATTCTGGCTTTAAAAAAAAACAAAAAAAAAAACAATTTGATTAGTATATATATATATATAGAGAGAGAGAGAGAGAGAGAGAGAGAGAGAGCGCTCTCAGATTTCATACAAAAGATCTTCATTTGTGTTCCGAAGATTAACGAAAGTGTTACGAATAGGAACAACATGAGGGTGAGTAATTAATGACAGAATTTTTATATTTGGGTGAACTATCCCTTTAAGACACTTAAAGGATTAGTTCACTTTAAAATGAAAATGTCCCCAAGCTTTACTCACCCTCAAGCTATCTTAAGTGTATATGACTTTCTTCTTTCTGATGAACACAATGCTGAATCCTGACGCATCCAAGCTTTATAATGGCAGTGAATGGAAAACAACGAGTATGAAGCTGAAGAAAGTGCTTCCATCTAAAGCAAAACATACTCCATGCAGCTCGGGGGGTTAATAAAGGCCTTCTGAAGCGAAGCGATGTGTTTGTGTAAGAAAAATATCCATATTTAATAAGTTATAAAGTAAAATAGCTTCTGCCAGACCGCCTTCTGTATACAAGTTAGGAAGAAAGCAGAACTGACGCAACGTTCCCTTGCGATACTACACGAGTAATGCGTCGTTCGTCTTATTAATATTGATTATTAATAAGACAATGGGGAAAACTCATTTTTCTCCGATTCTGAAGCCTTTGTACAATCACGCAGTGTTAACTGCACGCCCATTGGTTCGTGAAGTTAAAGTAAACGAATTAATGACAGCGCGGAATCAACATGCTGGCAAAGAGCCATAGAAGTTGTTCCCCCAGCAATGAGTGAGTCAGGCTTCTACAGCAAGTACTTCCTTGTTCCCAAAAAAGGATGGCAGTCTCAGACCCATCCTCGATCTCAGACATTTGAACAGGGTCCTGATAAAGTGCTCATTCAGAATGATCACTTTGAAGCAGATCTTCCCGCTAATATGCCCGGGAGACTGGTTCTTTACCCTGGATCTAAATGGCGCTTATTTTCACATCCAAATAGCCCCCCCATCACAGGCGATTCGCCTTCAAAGGGGTGGCATATGAATACACTGTCCTTCCGTTCGGGCCATCTCTGGCTCCCCGCACTTTTACGAAGTGCATGGATGCAGCTCTCTCCCCTCTGAGACAGATGTGTGTGCGTATACAGAACTACTTCGACGACTGGCTTGTTCTCGCCCAGTCGGAGGCGGTGCTAATATCCCACAGATCCATCATCCTCAACCACTTAGAGTGCTTGGAGCTCAGGGTCTATTACAAGCAGCTCGTAAAAACCTTTACGCCCGGGGCTTCTCTGCCGCTCAGAAAGTTTCAGAAGATGCTAGGTCTAATGAGTTCAGCATCAGCTGGGCTTGCTTCACATGTGCCCTCTGCAGCTCTGGCTGAAACCACGGGTCTCGCCCCAAGCCTGGCAACATGGTCGTTACTCGCTCAAGGTGAACCAGGCATGTGTCACAACCCTGGCCCCTTGGATGAACCCTTGCTAGTTCAAGCAGGGCGTGGCAAGGGGCGATAGACAAGACGAAGGTCGTCTTCACAGATGCCTCCAAGATGGGTTGGGGAGCTCTGTGCGACAACCGTCTGGCCTTTGGTGCTTGGAACGGCCTGGAAAGCAAGCTACATATCAAACGCCTGGAAATGGCGGTATATCGAGCTTTCCTTCCTCTCCTGGTGGAAAACACGTCTTGGTCAGGTCAGACAGCATGACAGTGGTGTCCTTCATAAATCACCAGGGCGGCAAAGTCCCTCTTCACTCTAGCGAAAACCATCCTGGAGTGGGCTCAGTGCAACCTGCTCTCGTTGAGAGCAGCACATATACAGGGCGTACTGAACATTGGGGCGGACATGTTGTCCCAGAGCAACCTTCCCTCAGAGGAATGGTCACTCCACCCCTGCTCAGTCCAAAAGATTTGGGGCGTCTTCGGGAGGGCAGAGATCGACCTCTTTGCAATCATCACTGCCCAATATATTTCTCGAAAGCCAGAGACACGCTGGCCCACGACTGGCCCAGCCTCCTCCTTTATGCTTTTCCCCCGATCGCGCTGATTCCCCAAGTAATCAGACGAGTCAGGGAAGGTGCTCACAAGGTCCTCCTGGTAGCTCCTCTGTGGAGGACCCAACCATGGTTCTCGGAGCCATCTTGGCTATCGCTCTTGGAGCCATGGCCAATTCCTCTGAGACGGGACCTCCTATAGCAGCCTCTCACGCTCCTATAGCGGGGCAGTCCATAGGGAGAAACGACCTTGTTTGCTTCCTGAAGGGATCCAGGAGGTTAAATCCCCCTCGTCCCCTCACGGTTCCTACCTGGGACCTTTCTGTGGTTCTTAGAGGTCTTAAAGGTCCTCCCTTTGAACCAATCCAGACTGCCGACTTGCCCCTGTCGCTGTAAACTGCCTTACTGCTAGCTTTAGCATCGGTTAAGCATGTGGGAGATTTAAAGGCGCTCTCTGTGAGCCCCTCGTGTCTTGAATTCGGGCCTAACAACTCCAAAATCGTCCTGAAACCGAGACATGGATATGTCCCGAAAGTCCTATCTACCCCCTTTAGGGCGCAGATGGTTGTTCTCTCCACTCTTCCTCCTTCTCAGGATGAACAGGAGTTGAACCTACTCTGTCCTGTCAGGGCCCTGAGGACTTACATTGACTGTTCCGCCTCTTTTCGTCAGACAGAACAGCTTTTTGTCTGCTTCTGTGGCCGCACAATAGGTCTTCCGTTCACGAAGCCCAGGCTTTCCAGATGGATACTATAGACACTATAGCACTATAGCACTCGCTTAGTCCTCCTTAGGCCTTCAATGCCCTTTGGGTGTAAGAGTGCATTCCACGAGAGGTATGGCGTCCTCGTGGGCGTGGTCCTGTGGAGTTTCCATTGCTGACATCTGTGTGGCGCCCGGCTGGGCCTCACCGTCCACATTTGTCAGGTTTTATAATCTAGATGTCCCTGCGCTTCAGAGACAGGTCCTTTCTGCATGAGCCTCCCTGCTGTATCCAGCTTATGGCTTTCCATTACGACCCCGACCATGTCTGGGTGTAATTATGTTCTGTGCCCTCTATATACACCCTAGGCCCCTCTGGTGTCCTAGGTTATGGGCTTGGGAGGATAACTACAGTGTTTCAGTCCCCGTTGTCTGGGCCATCCTGTCTTATAAGTATCTGTCACGAGCCCTTTTTCAAGTGCTCTGCCCCGATGCTCGGCCGTCCCCCTGCGTAGCACAGCGTGATTGTACTGTCCCCATTGTGTCTTGTCTTATTAATAATCAATATTAATTATTAAGACGAACAACGCAGTACTCATGTAGTATCGCAAGGGAACGTACTCGGTTACTGTGTACTTTGCCGCGCTACATGCGAGATGCCTCATGCTGTCGCTTCAGTCGAATTAAATCGATTTGCCATGGTGAGACGGCCGCTTATATAGCCCGATACCCCACCCCTTTTGGCTCGAGAGGGCTTGCTCACCATTGGCTCACGCGATTCTGTGGTTTACTTTAACTTCACGAACCAATGGCCGCGCAGTTAACACTGCGTGATTGTATAAAGGCTTCAGAATCTGAGAAAAAGGAGTTTTCCCAATTGCGTCTTGTCTTATTAATAATCAATATTAATTAATAAGACGAACGACGCAGTACTCGTTCCATATCTAAGGGAACCAAGGTTACGTTAGTAACTGAGTATGTTTTTGTAAGTTGAATAGGGAAGGTGTAGGACGTAGCATAAGCGTTTTGAACTGCGAGAAGCGTTACGCTTTCTTCATAAGTGGAATATGGAAGGTGGTCTGGCAGAAGCTAGATATTTTACTTTATAACTGGTTAAATATGGATATTTTTCTTACACAAATGCATCGCTTCACTTCAGAAGGCCTTTATTAACTCCCCAGAGCTGCATGGAGTACGTTTTGCTTTAGATGGAAGCACTTTCTTCAGCTTCATACTCGTTGTTTCCCATTCACTGCCATGGAATACATTTATAATGGATGGATGTACCTTATTGAGATTCATTCACTGCCATTATAAAGCTCAGATGGGTCAGCATATTTATCAATATAACTCAGATTGTGTTCATCAGAAAGAAGAAAGTTAAATACACATAGGATGGCTTGAGGGTGAGTAAAGCTTGGGCTTTTCATTTTAAAGTGAACTAATCCTTCAACATAGTGGCTAAGTTTATGCAACTGGCCCTAGTCTAAACAAATATATGAAACCAGCAACAAATACCTGTTCTATTGCTTTCTTCAGGAATGTAATGCCTTTCTGAACATCTTTTGAAACTCCTTGACCCTGTTAATACAAGAAATTATGATATTTAGTAACGCTTGATTTAGCTTTCTCTTCAGCAGTATTGACTTCAAATGCTTTGCAAGACTGCCCTCTGCTGGCCAAATCAGATATTCTTTATGAACCATCACATTCTGAAACATTAGATTCTGAACAAATACTTTATGATTCAGGTTTGCATACAAGATATAAAGGTCACTGACCGTAAGGAGCACAATGGCGTAGTCGTACATGGACACGGGGTCATTGAGTTTAATGGCTCCTCTTTCATAGTGTTTCACTGCTGTCTGGATGTCTGGAGACACACCTTGCTGACCCCAGAACAACATACGACCCATTGCTTGCTGAATAAATAAATAAATAAAAACTGTTTTAAACTGGTAATAATAAGAAGTGTTTCTGAAGAATCATATGACACTGAAGACTAAAGTAATGATACTGAAAATTCTGCTTTGCCATCACAGGATTAAACTACATTTTAAAATATATTCAAATAAAAAATTTGTTAGTTTAAATTCTAATAATATTTCACAATATTACTGTTCTTACTGTAGATTTTGTTCAAATAAATGCAGCCTTGGTGAGCATAAGAATAAAATAAAAAATAAAAATAAAATCTTACCAACCTCAAACATTTGAACAAAGACAAACAATGGAATTCAACTTTAAAGACTATAAGAGTGAGTGTTGTCATTTTCATGTCCAAACATGCTCACAGTACAGCGGAAAAACATCAAAATGGAAGACTAAGATTCTGTACATTTTATTGTTTGTTGGATGTGAATTGTAGTACCTCAGCTTCAGCCACCCCACTTCGTGCCTGCAGCTTTAGCCAATGAAATAGATCGTCGTTTTCATTCGTTTGGGCCCTCAGGGTCTCTTCATCATTTAAATGTATTAACTCAACAAACGTCTACAGAGAAGATGAAATGTTATTTAGAAAGCCATTGAAATGGCCTTGCACAGTGTAAAGGAGCATACTGACTACTATTGGACTTATTGTAAACATGTAAGGACTTTTGGAACTTTAGGACTTAATTTCATAATGAGCTTACACAGGTATTACAGAAGATGTCTTTATACAAATTTCTACTGGATAAGACATTTTCAATGTCTCACAGCCTCATTATCTGTTAAAATCAATGTTAATACAACTTAACTTATCCCCCATGAAACTGGATAAAATTTATGGAGCCCTTAAGGGAAAATGGTGGGGAAAAAAAAAATAATAATTTTTTTTATATATATATATATATGAGACTAGTTGAGTACAGATTGTCTAAGTGCATAGTACGTCATTTGGGACACGACTATTGTATTCACTCACAAAAGTATTGTGTTCTCTCGCAAATCTGTAGCATTCCACCAAGAAACATTACGTTCTCTCTGCAGTATTGCGTTCCACTAAGAACTATTGCGTTCTCACAAAAAAACAGAAATACTGTACCTCTCACCTCATATTATTTCCACCACAAAACAAACTCATTAAAATATTATATTTAAATCCCATCTACTTTTTATTACTACCACAATGTCCCTTTAGGGGCTCCATAGAAATTTGAGACTTGTTATACATACAAGTTTGTAACTGGGCTTTACAAAAAAAGGTTACACTTTATTTTAAGGTGACGTTGTTACATTATACTTACTCAAATAAGTACTGAGTAATATTAATTAACTACATGTACTTACTATAGAGTTACAGTTGGGTTTAGGGTTTGGTTTAGGGTTGGTTACTTGTAATTATGCATAATTTACTGTTATTACTAAAGTATGTACATGTAGTAATGTGTAACTATGTCACCTTAAAATAAAGTGTTACCTTTACTTAAAAAGGTCCCTTACTTGCTGTGGGGTGGGTTTCTTCTGATCCATGCTGGTTTGTCTCGCAATATTAATGTAATAAGCATAGGAAAGGTCACGGTCAGGGGTCACCTCCAGGTCACCAACATGGTGCATGTGCCCTAAACGCAGGAGCGCCAATCTCCAGTCCTTCTGAGCTGCCAACAGGGACAACAGCCAAGCCTGCAGTGCCACAGATCAGGTTCCATCAGCTAATTCTCATTCACATTTTGATGTATTATACTGCAATGCTAATTGTTCACAGAGATCATATTACAATAACAAATGTAAGACTAATACTGGAGTGGCCTGATCACCACATAACCCCAAAACACACACCTTGTACGGCTGTCTCTTGACTCCGATTCCACTGCTGTAGAGCACAGAGGACAGATGTAGTGCTCTATAGTCTCCTAAGCAGCCAGAATACAGCAGGAAAGGCATTATCCTGGTTATAACCTCCACACTGTGAGCTGTACTGATCTTACGGAGGACTAGAGCATACAACATCCTACCCACTGCTGTAGCATTCACCCTGCCTACAATAGAGGAAACAATAAAACACAAAACACAAAAGTACAAAGAAACATGCCCGTCTATGCAAAAGTCACTGAAATATCAACCCACTCCTGAATGTCCTACATAATCATCAGACGATCTCTTCTGAGTGGCGAACCGTAAAGCAGCAAGATGCGTGACATAAGAGTAGATAGCGGTAATGCATGATCTAATAAGATGACGCAGCACTGTTTCAATGCATTGCAGGTTCGTCAGAATGTGTGTGTGTGTGGGGGGGTTGAATGTGTGTTTTGAGTGTGTTTAGCTCCAGGTTGCTGTGACTGCACCAGCCAGCCAGCTGTTCAACTTGCTGTGGTGGTTCTCTTCTATATGCAGACTCATCAGTCATCAAAATCCTGGATAAGGCCAATGACTGTGGAGCGTAACAGAGAATTCTTTGGAAGTGCAGTCATTTGTGTAGAAGAAAGAGCAGTGGGGAGAAAATGCAGAGCGTGGAGCGCCAGTGCAGATTTTGCAGGTGTTGGATGTGAATTTTCCCCATCCTCTAGGGCAGTGGTTCTCAAACCTGTCCTGGGGACCCCCCACCACTGCACATTCTGTATGTCTCCATCATAAGACACACTCAATTCAACTCTTGCAGTCTCTACTAATTAGCTGATGACTTGAATCAGGTGTGTTAGATGAGGGAAACAAACAAAAAAAGGTGTTGTGCAGTGGTGGGAGGTACCCAGGACAGGTTTGACAACCACCAATCTAGGGATGCTGCCTGTCTGTCATGAAGCTGGTAATCCACTGACAGATGGAGGAGGAGGGCACAGAGAGCAGAGTTAATTTGAGCAAGAAAAGGTTTGGGATGATAGTGTTGAAGGCCAAGCTGAAGTCCACAAACAGGATCCTCACATAAGTCCCTGGTTTGTCCAGATGTTGCAGTATGTATTGTGGTTCCATGTTGACTGCATCATCCACAGACCTGTTTGCCTGATAAGCAAACTGAAGGGGGTCTAGCAAGGGTCTAGTGATGTCCTTTTGGTCGGCCAACACCAGTCTCTCAAGATGATACACTGATCAGGCATAACATTATGACCACCTTCTTAATATTGTGTTGGTCCCCCTTTTCTAGGGAATTTGGAGGCCAAGTCAACACCTCGAACTCATTGTTGTGCTCCTCAAACCATTTCCGAAACATTTTTGCTTTGTGGCAGAACGCATTATCCTGCTGAAAGAGGCCACAGCCACCAGGGAATACAGTTTCCATGAAAGGGTGTACATGATCTGCAACAATGCTTAGGTAGGTGGTACGTGTCAACGTAACATCCACATAGATGACAGGACCCAAGGTTTCCCATTTAGAACATTGCCCAAAACATCACACTGCCTCCGCCAGCTTGCCTTCTTCCCATAATGCATCCTGGTGCCATGTGTTCCCCAGGTAAGCGACACACATGCACCCAGCCATCCACGTGGTGTAAAAGAAAACATGATCCATCAGACCAGGCCACCTTCTTTTATTACTCCGTGGTCCAGTTCTGATGCTCATGTGCCCACTGTTAGCACTTTCGGTGGTGGACGGGGGTCAGCATGGGCACCCTGACTGGTCTGCGGCTATGCAGCCCCATATGCAACAAACTGTGATGCACTGTGTATTCTGACATCTTTCTATCAGAACCAGCATTAACTTCTTGAGCAATTTGAGCTACAGTAGCTCGTCTATTGGATTGGACCACATAGGCCAGCCTTCACTCCCCACGTGCATCAGTGAGCCTTGGCCGCCCATGACCTTGTCACCGGTTCACCACTGTTCCTTCCTTGGACCACTTTTGATAGATACTGACCACTGCAGACCGGGAACACCCCACAAGAGCTGCAGTTTTGGAGATGCTCTGACCCAGTTGTCTAGCCATTATGATTTGGTCCTTGTCAAACTCGCTCAAATCCTTACACTTGCCTATTTTTCCTGCTTCTAACACATCATCTTTGAGGACAAAATGTTCACTTGCTGCCTAACATATCCCACCCACTAACAGAGATAATCAGTGTTATTCACTTCACCTGTCAGTGGTCATAATGTTATGCCTGATCGATGTATAAGACTTGTATAATAAATAATTTATATAATCTCACCATATTTCTGTGACAGTAGTTTGGTCAACTGTGTAACTTGGTGTCTGTAAGGATTCGTCTGAGATTCGAAGAACATACATTGCTCTGTTGAGTTCACTGTACTGTGATTCAGCAGCAGCTCTGTGTATGTGTCCAAACAGCTGTCTGGATGTGAACATAAATACATACATACATAACTGTAGATAATGACAAAAATACATATTTTAACTTTAGCGCTAACTAGTGGACATCTGTGGTACTTACCTGATAGTCTCTTTAAAGTGAGAGAGTGACTTGGCACAGAGAGTAAAAGCTCGGATTTAAAATTTTGACAAGACTGGAACCATCCAGTTATATTCACCTTTGATATTACATGAGGAAGGTGAATCTCATCCTGTGAAGATATATAAAACATTACTATGCTTAATCCAGGGAATCAGCATGACACTAGAACAACGCCAAAATCCTGGGTTCAATTTCAAGGGAATGCAACAACTGTTAAAACTGTATACTTTCAATGCCATATAAGTCACATTGGTTAAAAGAATCTTTAAGTAATATAAAAATGGTCATATTCTACCGGGTCTGGTGGGATCCCCTGTGTGCGATAGAATGTAGTCGGCCCATAATATCCTTCAATCCCCTGTATGAATTTACCTCCACCAAGCACAAAATAGCCATGCGTGTCATCCAACATGACGTTTATGCCAAATCTGCACAAAACACCAGATCTTTTTTATAGCAACTACTGTGAAACTTAAATATTACTGCTTTAAATGAAGAGTCTTACATGTGCTCATCAGCGCTCATAACAAATTTCTGCTGTTTGTCAGTACATGCAATAGAAACTTTTGCCTACAGGAGAGGAAAATGAGAGAATATAAATTGAAATATGAAAGAACAGAAGCAGTTTGCACTACAATAGTGAGCCAAACTACAGTAGGGAGGTGTACAAATGTTATTGTAATTTACCATTATATATAACAATTAAATAAGTAAAAAAAAAAAAAAAAAAAGTGTGTAATATATATTGTATTTTGAAAAAAAAAAAAAAAAAAACTATTACTATTGCTATATGTCTTAAAACATTTTTTTTCTCTCTCAGATACGTTAAGATATAAGAATAAGATATTTCATTTTTATTTTTCAGGTAGACTATCCATTTAGATTTACAAATGCTTTTGGGCTCCAACTTCACTGCACACCGTGGTTGTGTATGCACTTTTATTAATTTGCTGACCAAGGTATATTTACGATAAACTATTTTCAAAACTCCCCAATTTAAGGAACCAAACCTGCCCCTTTTGTGCCACCAACTAAGATCATTCAGTACTATGTGATCATCACACATTTATGCATCCAGTCACGATCTCACCATTCGTCCCAGAATCTCCAGGTTGATACGACACCACTGATGAAGAGGAACCTTAAACGATGAAAGAAACGCTGATGAGTGCCCGGCATCTCCATGCACCTGGATGTGAATCTTACCTGAACGAATCAGACAAAAGTAAATTAGGTAACTGATTAAAACCAGAAATGAGTGAGAATGGTCGGAGATTGTTACAGTCTTACCAATGTCGGTGAGGAACAAGGTAGGGGTGGCATAATTATTTTTCACGTCAATGTGGTGCAGCAGTCCACATAAACGGTTACTGCAAGGTTTTGTCAACAAAACCCAGAAAGAAACGGCACACCTAAAGAATCATCAGTAACTCAAGTTATTCTGTGAATTAAATGAGTAAACTTAAGCCTGGTTGCCAAATAAGTAGAAATACACAAGCTCTCACCAGGGGTAATAGATGGATTTGATTCTCAGCCTTTCCAAAACTTCATTTCTGAATGGCTGGAGGGTTTTGATGATGCCATAACGCTCACCAGTAGAGGCATACAATGTGGAAAGAAAAGACGTCACCTCTAAGGGGTAAAGAAAAGAGATAAAGATAGTGTGTAAAGATACATTAACATGAACTTTTAACGGTTAAACTTGCAAATAAAAATACTAAAAAAGAAAATTGTGCCATTGATGTATTTTGTGTTGCTTAAATGTATAATATATAATAATACCATTTTCTTCTGCGCACTGTGGCATGCCATCTCTCCTGACTCTCCAGAACAGATCTGTGTCCCAGTTGGCACAAAGCAGGTGTTGTTTGAAGGGTCGACTCAGTGGTGAGTGAATATCGAGGGGAACCGTGACACTGGCTCGAGAAAACATGCCCGGACCGATGGATTCATCAGGGCCGATCCAGCCACGCAATAAACAGCTGAGAACCCAGTCAGAACTGCGTATTATCCAATCGGGTCGGTACACAAGCCAGTCAGGAAAACTCACGATCACCACTCGGGTTCTGACACGTCCGGGCTCGCAGGTCCAGTATTTGTGGAAAACTACTGCGGTAGATCCAGTATCGAAAGAAACCAGAACCTGAACATGTACTTCGGACGACTCATAACAGGTGTACTGAACGCGTAAAGGACAGTTGGAGACTGGCGCGTCAGGTGCGTCGACGAAAGCCACATTACCTGTGCTGGATCGGCTCAGACAGCCAGTTAAAAGCATCTGATTATAAACAAATAAACAAAAGACACATTTAATTATGGATGCAAAATATAGGTATGCCTCTAATTTTCATCTGAATTGTAGTACTGTACTTACAGAAACAATGACATGTAAACAAAACCAATAAAAACTCAAATCTCCCATCATTCGTCTTCAAAAACCAACAACTACCAGAAGATTTGGATTAAACGAAACAACTTGTTATCTAATTAAAATGAAAACACAGACTCGTATCGTTACGTTATTTGGCTGCGGTTGTCATATCCGCGTCAATGACTGTTACACTGCAGAATTTCATGTGATCAAATGTAAAAGCAGGTACCAGAGCACGCAAACAGGCCCGGGATAACATCCTGTTTGAGCTGCAGGTGTAAGAGTTTAAGCAAACAGAACGGTCATTTCCACCCTCTAATGCAAATCTAGCTTACTCATGAATAATTATTCCCATGACAAGTGCTGTATCTGATTCCGGCCTGAATGTAATTCGCATTGGGATGTACAAGTGCTTTTCTATGTGTGTAAACTGTGAAAGAAGAAAAAACATCCAGTGCGGTCTTAAAATGATGCTATGACTGTGCCCTATGCAGACATGCTCATGAATGTTGCGAATTAGCTCCGTTTAGTTCCGTAGTTATGTTAATTAAATCGTCCACACCTACAGGAAGTTGAATTAGAATAACAGGAAGTGGAATTTACTGAATTCAGAAAAATTCGAGTGATAGATCTGTCCGTCTTCCATCTTTTTTGGGATTGTGTTCATGGAGCTACTTTTTCGCGAAAAGTTTGTTTGTACACATCTCTTAGTTTGTATTTGTTGTTTAAGTATGTTTTATTTGGCTTTTATAATGACAAGAATTAAAAAGGTAGCCTATTTTCTAGTAATCTAATAATCACGTTTTTTAAATACATGTATAAATTGTCTATAAAGCTCCTATTTATTCTTTTTTGTAAAGATTTGAATATTATTTGGATATTTCTACTTCCAGCAATATCAGTCTTAAAATCTATCACACGTGTACAATGTATAATATTTATCATTTTTTTTATAATGTACAATTGACTGTGCTGTGTATAAAACAATGACTTGAGGCATCTTTTTTATTTATTGTACTTTTTTTTTTTTTAGTTATATTTTTGTTATTTCGGTTCTGAGTGAGATGTATACATGTATATTTACTTTTGTATAAACTAAAGAAAAAAAAAATTCAGAGAAATTCAGAAGATAATGGGTTTCTGGGAAATTAAGTGCTTTCCACCCTTGTCCATCTATTTATACAAAAGCATAAATAAAGTACATATTCTTACGTGACAACAGATCATTTTACATGTACATTTTCAGACAAGGCTGGAATAAAAAAAACAATTCAAAGTTTCAAAAGAGATAGAATACAATGAATGGAATAATGGAGACCTCACTCATTTTAAAACCTTTTTATTGCTTACATGCAGGAGTGCCATAAAATTTGAAGATTACAGTTTTGAACATTACAGAAGATGCAAAAGTATCATTTTACTGTTTCTCCACCTCTCTGTACAGTATAGGCATAAATATAGCTCAAACGGAGAAGTGAACAGGAATATCTAAATGGGAACAAAGTCTAAAACAGCTCCCGTCTCTTCCCTCTCCGTGTTTGAGAACTGGTGTTGAGAACATGCATCAACACAGGGAAGTGCAGTTTACTGGACCGGACTGACACGCGCGCACTGACATACTTCACTGACAAAAGAGCTTCTTCGTGCAAAAGAGGCACAGATGAGACGGATGCATCTGCATGGTTTTATACCTGTTAAAGACTGATTGGTTGATATACATTTGAATGTGGTCTTGTACCATCTTTCATAAAAGAAATGCCGAAGAAGAAACAGGTGATGTTTTGTGCAGCACTGCTTTGGTTTGCCTCCAGGTTAGTGGATACATTGGACCTTAAAAGCATATGGGTGAAAACTAATAAAATGCATAGTGACATCCCTCACCAAGTATTTTTACTCCTAAACCCCTCTCTTTTCAGAAAGTGTGCTTGTAATTTTCAGTGCTCTGCAATAAAAACAATGTTTATCTTAGTGAACATCATGTAAACCACAAGAAGAACAGCGAGTGGTCTCCACTTCCTCTGAAAATGCACAGTGGTAAAATCCATCTCCCCGAACATCTCACTACTTGAAGGCAAGTCCTCCATTATAACAGCAAATGCGTGTGGTCCAGCCTGCTTTAAAATGTTATAAAAGAGCACCCGAAATCAAAGATTCGGAGGAATTTTATGACCTAATACAAAGATTCTTTATCAACTGGAACAAAATATATCCAAGCTCTCTCTCAAACATGTAAGAAGTAGTAACTCCCACCATCCCACCACAATTTGGATAATATGCACCTTATTGCAAGCCTATTTAAGCTCTGACCTAAGAAAACTGAAATCTGACATTTGGGAAGTGTATACATTTCCTTGACAGTGGCTTTAGTTTGGCACTTTGAATACTTTGAATAAGCGAGGTGTGCGTTCACCTTGTGTTTTCTTGGGATCTTGGATGATGTCATCAGAAACAGAAGACAAGGGCAAGGTTAATTGTAAAAGCTCAAAAACATTCATGTGCGTATTCATAAGCCACCTTGTATTTTCTATATGATTTGGAATGATCCACAAAGATCAAAAGTTCTAATCGCTTAATTATTCTACATCCCAGAAATCCCTGAAGCCTTGGAGATGCGTTCAATGTCTTGATTTGTGTAAACGTTTAGTGCGTGTTCCAGCATATTCTAAATTATCTTAACAAAACCGACAAATTAACATTTAGAAATAGTGCAAAATATTTGAGGGGAGTTTCACACTAGTTCAGCCCTTTTACAGTTTCTCTGACCATCGACAAACACTGACCAAAGAGTACCGTTAGACATTCAGCTGACAATTCATTTTAACTCGAAAGACAAAGGAGTGTGCTGATTAAAACGAAAGAACCAGGCTATTTTGCGTTTTAAGCAAAGGAGAACAAGAACCAAGCAAACATCTAGGAGCATTCAAAGTTCAATCAAACAAAGGCGAAGACATGCAAACTGATAAGGATTATACAAGGAAAAAAAAATTTCATCAGAGGGAAGATTCCTTTGAAAGTCTGGCACTGTCTCCTGCTGAATAAATAGTTACATCCCCCCCCCCCCCAAAAAAAATAGTCCACCCCGTTTCCACTGGTGTTTCATTCCCACCCACCCCCCAAATCATGCTTGTTCCTAAGTGTTCCTCTGAAAAAGCAAACATTACTATAAAGACCTTGGAAAGGTGTTTGGTTGTGCCGTAACTTCTCACCAGAAGGGGGGTAAATAAATCAAAACATTTATATCAACAATAAGACAATAAGAAATGTAAGGGAAAAATGAAACAGTTGTCTTATTTCTTCTGTTTTTTGAAGATCTTGAAGGTGTGTTTCTTGCGACTGGCAACAGAGTCAGTGTCTTCACCTGTAGAGCCGCTGTCCTCCTCTGGGGGGCTCTTTTTCGAGGAGGTCTGGGGTATGCGGTTTCCAGCCAGTCCAGTGGGGGACGGCGTGTCGGGTTCAGTGGAGTTTGGGCTTAAGGAGCGTGACGATTCTGACATAGACATCACCGCCTGAGAGACAAGGATCTCACTCATACTGGCAGATTTCTCAATGCCATACACCTTCTTCATTAATATGGGACTATCGGAACTTCCTTCGGGAGATGCGCCCCCGTCATGAACTCTGTTGCCTCCATTATGGGTGTGAGAGTGGGCTCCCTCTTCAGAGCGAGAGTGGGGGCCATGCAGGAGTGAAGTGGGCTTCACAGGGAAGCTTTTAGAACTGTAGGACAAGCGTAGCTGTTCGCCGGTCTGGGATATACACAAAGAGGAATCGGAGTCGGAGCGATTCAAGTCCCTGTGAAGGAAACGATGAGATTAGCATTGAGAAATGTGAGAGATCAGACCAGTCCTAAATAACCAAGACAACTTGCTGGTTATATGTAAGGCAACACTGCATTTACTGATACTTGAACTCATCAGTGAGTTGTACAACCTTCAGAGAGTTAAGCAGGCAACATTTTCAAACTCAAAAGTTGTCCAAACTGAAGCACAACATGCCAAGACTCAACTACCCAGAGGTAAAGAAGTGAAAGCTATACATAGAGCAGGGGAGTCCAGAGTTTAGCTCCAACTCTAATTTTACACACCTAACCCAAAGAGATGTGTTGTTGCAGGTTTGAGCTAAACTCTGCAGGAAGGTGGTCCTCTAGGAACAGGATTGGACAACAACAAGGGTGTCCAATTCTGCTCCTGGAGTGCCACTGTACTGCAGAGTTTAGCACCAACCCCAATTAAGCAACCCTCAACCGGCTAATTAAGGTATTCGGGATTACTAGAAACATCCAGGCAGGTGTGTTGTGGCATGTTGGAGCTAAACCAGTGGTGCCCAATCCTGTTCCTGCAGAGTTCAGCTCCAGCCCTGTCTGTAATTATCAAGTGCTCCTGAAGATCTCAATTAGCTGGTTAAGGTGTGTATGATCAGGGTTGGAGCTGAACTTTGCGGGAAGGTAGATCTCCAGGAAGAAGATTGGGCACCCCTGAGCTAAACCAACTACAGTCCTACAGGACCGGTGTCTTGCAGACTTAAGTTCCAACCCAAACTAAACACAAGCTTATCACGGTGTTCAGATTTACTTGCAATTTACAGACCATTGTATTTAATTAGGGCTAGAACTAAAGTCTGCAGGACACCGGCCTTCAAGGACTGGAGTAAAAGGGACCCGGGCATGCATGTGTAAGAATAGTTTAAAATGAGAGGCAAATTGTGTAAGAATAGTTTAAAATGAGAGGCAAATTGTGTAAGAACAGATTAAGCAACCATGTAGAATATCACAGGAAGTAACTGCCAAGTTGCAAGATGCAGAGTCATGAACTGTAGTGAGTACAGCCAATTACAGCAACAAACCCCACAAGTAGTGATTCACCACAAAGTGCGAGGTAAAAGAGTTCTGTTAAGTGTTTTGGACAAAGTCCCAAGATCATGCCAGGTGAGAAGCACAACACAAGCACAACAGAATGAAGCGATACCCATAGCTACCGCAACGGTGGGGGCGGTCTGGGCTGGCATCATAGGGGAGGTCTGGGATGGTGTCCATGGGCTGGAAATATGAAGAGTGATAGTGGGATGCATGAGGGGCAGTGGCGACGGAAGAGGAGTGGGGACCATGGGATGAGGCGGCGGAGTAGATAGAGGGATGAGACATAGCTGAGGAAAGCGGAGGCAGTCCCAGAGAGTCGAACTGCCCGTAAGAGTGGCTGTGCGACTGGCGTAGCGCAGTCCTAGATCTGGACGAGTATGAGCTACCCTCCCCTTCCTGCCCACAAAGTGCAAGACAACTCTCTACCAACCTCTGCGAACCCAGGGCCAGCTGCGGGTCAATGTGGCGTTGCCGGAGTGACATCATACTGGGAGCTGTGGGGGCACATAACAATAAGGTCACTCAGTAAAATGTTTCAGAGCATGCAGACATTGAAATAACGGGTGACGGGTGGCAGGCTGGAGAAGGTGAAGCAAGAAACTTTGTGACTCAGGTGGGTGCTAAGAAGGAAAAATGGACAGGTGTGTACAGGCTTAATGGCTTTTCTCAGTAATAGGCACAAAAGGGAAGTTGTGGACAAGCTTGGACCCTAACCAACCAATCATGCATTTCTTTATATTGCATTTCCTGTTTCTGTTGAAATTGCTTTAGGCCATAAATTCCTAATGTTGCTGTAAGATTCAAATGTTTCCGTATTAGGTACGCTGAGGCGTTTATTACACTTTGCACACATACAGAAAAACTATCCAATAACATAATATGCTCTTTAGTCTTTGATAATTAAAGTCAACATGAAATGCCGTTCATGACCCATTTTACTTCCAAAACATATTTCAGAGCAAAACAGAATATTCAGTGAGAAAATACATCGTAGGACATTGTTTTATTCATCAGGATTTGTTTGGATTGTGAAAAGTAAAAGGGCTTGAAGTAGTCTTATAAGAAACGGTTACTACATTTTAATGAAACATTACAAAGATTATTTTTATACTTATAAATAATGCTTACTAATGAATTATTCATGATAAGACCTGGAATATGCATTAAGGAAGTAAAAATGGTCTAGTTTTTATTTCATATTGACTAATTAAGTTGCATAAATCATAAAACAGTATCATGTAAATTTTCTTCATGATAGAAAAAGATCAGCTATTTTAAAGTAAGCCATTTCACAGCTGTGGACAAGAACAAGATTGAGACGTGTAGGACTGGGAGAGTTTCTGGCCAGTTTCCCTTTGCGGTATCTAGGGTAATGGGCAGCATACCGCTTTAAGAGAGTGGTTCATGAAAACAAGAGGAAGTGAGAGGAGTGGTAAGGGTAAAGGGCATGGTAGTTTATAGCCCACCAGAATACTTCCAAAACGACTGGCAATCCGAATTCAAAGACCAGAGATCACTTGCTCGACGGCCCATTAGCAACGCTGCATCTGGAGGGGGTAAGGGGCAAGGGTAGGTAGCGACTGTTAATAAGTGCTACAGAACAGATGTCTACAATTCAATTATTATAATTATGGCAAAGATTTAGATTTTTAGAAGGATGTAAATCCTTGAGCCATCTAGTCTCTAGAACTTTGAGTTCTTGATAGTTACGAAAAGTGTGATCAGCAATGCAAATATCAAATTTAATACACTTTACCCAATAAACACCAGTTTTATTTCATGCTTTGCACCTGGGAAAACAACTAATTTTTTTTTTTTTAGCTTATTTCACAAATTCAGATGGAGCATTACAATTACAACAATCAACCTCAGACTTCCATTGGACCTATAATATTAACTCACACATGCTTCTTCTGGCCTACTCCGTAACCCTCCATCAAATGTAATACAATAAACTGAAGAAAAAAAAAAAAAAAAAGATCTGTACAAAAAGTGCATAGCTGCTATTTCAAAAACATATGACAACAATGCGTAATGAAGATCTTGAAGTACTCCCCTCTGTGTAAAACAGACCTGCAGATGAGGGGGAAAAACACTCCAACTGAAAGAGTAAATAAGAATTGTGCAAACACACTCTGCATACAACTGTTTCTGACAGATCTTGCTCATAAACAAACTAAATGGCTCAAAACTAGGGATTTTTGGGTTTGGTCAAAAGGTCACAAGGTCCTTGCTGGCCTTTGGCTGACCGTGGCTTATCCCTATCGCTGTCCGGCAAGCCCTTACATTGGAGGGTTCCAGGTGCCACTATGTCCTCGTCCATGTCATCCATGTCGTCGGACAAGAAGTGCTGGGGTGTGCTGCGGCCGCCCATGAAGCTGGGGTCCAGGTTGAGGGCGGAGGCCAGAGAGGGCAGGCCTGGGTTATTTACCAGCGTGAAGCCTGTTAAGATCTCAATCTGCTGCCAGCGATGGAGTCTCTCTCTCAGAGCTGCTGTTACCTCACCCAGAGCTTGCCTGGAGAGAAAGACAAACAATTCTTCCAATTATTTATTTATTTTTTAAATTAGGCATTCACCAAGAGAAAAGTCTGTGTGACTTACTTGGCTGCAAGTATTTTGTGATCGACATCATCCAGTGAAGAACTGTGTGCCACATGGAACGTCCCGAATAAAGTATTTCTCTTCTTCTTAATCTTTTCTGCCTAAGAAACCATGTCACATTTTTAAAGAAAATAATAGTAATAATATTATTATAGTTATTATATACTTTATAATAAATTATATTATATATAACATTATATTCCATTTTAAATTCATCTACTGATCCCTCACAAATCTAGCAAAGGTTTCGTCTCACCAAATCATACAAGTTTTTTTTCTTAGTGTTTGACTAGCATCCTAGTCAAACCTGATAATACATATAAATAAATAATCTATTTTCTGACATTAAAATATATACTTTATTATTATTATTATTATCTATTAGTTGCATTCCACTATCTTCTTAAATCATTTAAAATTACTATTTTACAGTCTTGGTAACCTCATTCTAGAGTTAACAAATTGGTACTGTCATGTTTTTTTTACCATTGTTCCATCTTAGCTAAATGAATGACTGCGACAGATGCTGCTCACCCCCTCTTTGGCCACCTGCAGCTGTCTCTCTGCGTTTTGTTTCTTGATGTTGTAGTACTGCACCTCCACCTCATGAGTGAGCTGCAGCCATTTCTGCAGGGCTCCAGGAGGAGACCAGCTGCTGCGAGACTCCAGCTCCTTCTCAGCCTTCTTCAGGGCCATGCGCACCTGCAGGGGGCGCCAGAGGCAGTTCAGAAAGCAAAAAAGCAGCTTTAAAGCAAACCTTATAAGGATGGGAGTACTTTTTAATTAAAGAAAGTGCTTTTATTGATGAAAATACAGATACAATTACAAAATCGGACCTTGCCATATAATACTATATATATATATATATATATATATATATATATATATATATATATATATTTTAGTTGTGCATTTGTCATTTGTATTAGTTTTTAATATATCTATATAGTTTTCATTTATTTCAGTTTTAGTTGTAGTTATTTTAGTACTTTAGTACTTCAACTATAGCAAATAAAATATATAGAAATAAAATAAATTTTATATTATTTCAGTTAACATTTTATTTCACATAGAACCCTACAAAAAACTGTAAACACTACAAAATAACCCAAATGCTTAAAGACTGAAATTGCAAGATAGTATTTAACCTTTCAACCTCAAATTTGCATGTGTGATTATGACAATTAGCTAATTTACATGACTCATGAATGAATCATTTGGCAAGCTAATGAGAATAAACAGCATAAATTACACTGCCTGAAACATTTTGTTGCAACGCAAACGAGATGCAAATTATTTAGCCACAAATAAGCTTAACACCATAACCTAACTAAGATAAACACAATTAACCAACTGCATTACAGTGGTAAATAAGCAGATCTCATCCAACAAAGGCCTTGGGAAGTGGGCTGAGGGGTCGGAGAGCCGAAAGGCCCCATTTTCTTATGGAACAGCGCTAATGAGCTTCAAACCCACAGAGATTTGTACTGCCCTCTGACCCAGAATAACCACTTAGCGCCTGTGTTTTAATAGGCCAACATGGGGTGCCTATGCAAAAAATCCAATTCAGGTTTAGTTTAGTTCAGAGGTGGATTTTGTACACATTATATAAACAAACTGAAAACAAATATGGTCACAAAAGAAATCACTTTGCTGTCGTTGACATATTGGAGCTTGTTACAATCCTCTAATCAGGTTCTGCAAAGGTTCTTCTCCTTACAAACCTAAAGTGTTAAACTGCCCCTTATGCAACAGCACTGCGGTAATTACGCAGTCAAGCTCTGGACACTGCACTGGGAAAATACTCAAATGCATCAACAACAATTTTCCTGTACTGATAAAGTTTGAGATCATCTTGCAGCCATTTCCACCCACTTCCTTTCCATTATTTCATGAAGAATGCCCACCCAATTTGAATCAAAATATGGCAGCACATTGTGAGATCTAGACAACTAACATCAGTGATATCTAACCACACTTGAACATCTTGCATATTTATTAGAGGATTTTTACCTGCTCCAGCTCCTCCTCTGCGTATTTCTGTCGGCTCAGCTCGTTCACAGTTCCCTCCCGAAGCTCCTTTAGCCTTTGCGCCTCCTGTTTGGCAGCGTTGATCTCATCCCTCAGCTTCTGCTCCAGGTTCACCTTCTCTACCTCTACTGAGCGGTGCTCCTCCTGAGCAATCTGTAACCTGTGAGGAGACGAGATAAAGAAAAAACAAATGAATTAGGTCACAGCTGAACATGGTGCTAGCTACACTAGGGTCATGGGTTCAATTCCCAGGGAATGCATGAATGTTATGCAAGTCGCTTTGGATTAAAGCATGTGCCAAATGCATGAATGTAAAATGTAAATGTAGTCACATCATAGAAGTCATAACAAAGGCTTAAATCATTAAACTTATGACCAAACAGCTAAACTTCAAGAGTGTTTTCTGAAAGTTTTTTTTTTTTTTTTTTTAAATCTATTTGAATATATCCGTTACTATTTAAAGCCACGTTTTAGATCCATGTTCTTATGACCTTGATTTTACTGATCCCTTCGGGAACTCTAGTAAACATACTCTTGTAAATAAACACTGCAGAACACAAAACTGCAACAAACCAACAGTAAAACACTGCTAACATAAGAGCTGTGGCCTAGTGGTTACTGTATGTGCTCTGATAAGGTGTTCATGCAGGCAGTACAAATTTGAACTTGGGCCTCATGTGTGAATGGGGAGCAGGTGTGTTAAATTTGGTGTTATCGCTCTCACTCTCTCATACTGGTCACTGAAAGTTTAACATGGCACCTCATGACAAAGAACTCTGAGGATCTGAAAAAAAAGAAAGAATTGTTGCTCTACATAAAGATGGCATAGGCTATAAGAAGATTGCCAAGACCCTGAAACTGAGCTGCAGCACGGTGGCCAAGACCATACAGCGGTTTAACAGGACAGGTTCCACTCAGAACAGGCCTCGCCATGGTCGACCAAAGAAGTTGTGCACATGCTCAGTGTCATATCCAGAGGTAGTGTTTGGGAAATAGACGTACGAGTGCTGCCAGCATTACTGCAGAGGTTGAAGGGGTGGGGGTCAGCCTGTCAGTGCTCAGATCATACGGAATGTTTTGGGTCATTGTCATGTTGCATAGACCACATCCGCTTCAATTTTTGGACAGATGGTCTTACATTTTCCTCAAGTAACCTCTGATACAATGAAGAATTCATACTGGATTCTACTGGCCAGGCCCTGCTGCAGCAAAGCAGCCCCAAACCATGACATTCCACCCCCATGCTTCACAGTTGGTATGAGGTTCTTGTGCTCAAATGCTGTCTTTGGTTTGCACCACACGTCTTCTGCTAACTTTGGATTCATCTGTCCAAAGCATATTGTTCCAGAAGTCCTGGACTTTGTCTAGGTGTTCTCTGACAAACTTTAGTTTGTTTTGTTTTTTTTTTGTTTTTTTTTGACACCTTGCACATCTTGCATGCAAATCAAACTTGTGCAGTCTCTTTCTTATGGTAGATGCATGTACTTTGACATCAACTGTGGCAAGAGTTACCTGTATGTCCCGAGATGACATTTTAGAATTGTTTTTTTTCTTTAAGCATCTTGCGGTCTGCCCTTGGGCTGAACTTGCTAGGACGGCCTGACTTGGGCATGTTGGAAGTTGTTTTAAATGTTCTCCACTTGTAAATTATTTTCTGGACAGTGGAATGGCTGATTTTGAGTAGTTTGGAGATTTTTTAAATCCCTTCCCACATTCATATGCATCTACAACCTTCTTTCTGAAGGCCTCAGAGAGCTCTTTTGATCTCACCATGGTGATTTCACTCATTTCAACAATCAAGAGCAAATCCACAATCGCTCCTCCACAATCCTCTCTAACGATGTTCTAATCTTTTGCACGACGTGGCACAGCGGATTCTAATTTTATGCATTAAAGTAGTAAATAAATGTGGAGGTGTCCTATCTTTTTCCTCACCAAATATTGCATTTCTATTAAGTAAATGTTACATTTTTCTTCAGTTTTATTAGTTTTTAGTATTATTTATATTACCTCCACCTCTCAATATTGTTAAAAAGAAGATCCGATGTCCATATGTTGAAAAAGAAAGGTTTTCATGGGGTGTCTCATCTTTTTCGCATGACAGTCTTAAACTATGTGACTAAGAGCTTTTTTATTTAAAACCAGAAAAAAACAAAAATTCTGCATTTTAGCATCAGTAGTTGGAGCAGGTTTAAGCTAATCACATGATGTCTCACTCCTTTTGTGCCAATTAAAACTGTGTGTCTACAGTTCAGCAAAAAGATACCCATGTAACAAAGATGCAAGGATTAAGATGCTAAAATGAAACATAACTGATGACAGGAAACTAAGGCATGCTTGATAAAATTCCTGTCAGACAAACAACACGGATTAGCTTTCAGATGGTAAATCACAGCAGAGCCTTAAACCCAGCTGTGCTCTTTTTAGCTTTAGGGACAGCGAGTCGTTGTTGAAGGTTCAAAGAGGTTAAAAACTCAAAAGCAGGACAGTTTTACAGCATCTTAAGCACAGTAAAGACAATTAGCTGCTTTACAAGTAGTATTGAAAAAAAAAAAGCCAGGTCATAACTGATGCAGTCTGTCAACTGGACAGAACTTTGTTCAATGATGGACTGAACTGTATCCTACAACTGCAGTTAGTGGTTATGCGCTATCAATGGCCGATATGTAGAGAACAGGGTAGTCCCAATGCCTGATAACACTGGGGTCCAGACATCTGAAAGCACAATGAAAACCGTTTTTGTTTTGTTTTGTTTTAAACACAGCTGAAGTTCGTGAGTTTGAAAAGTAAAAAAACTGATAATAATAATGCATGTTTACACATTTCAGAATAACCAGAATAATAATAATATCTGGAAACAGAATGTGATGTCTGTAGAACTCTGAAACGAGCTGAGAATGAATGAAAGAAAACAAAATGTGAATAATTCTGAAGCCACTTATGATCTCAAAAAGCTCAACTATTGATCAATTAATTGGCCTAGCTAATATATATTAGTCTATCACTAACTGCAATTACCCATTTTGGTAACAGGTTTTGGAAAAACTCTCAAAAACAAGTCACATCAGGTCATTATAAAAATCCATTATAAACAGCCCATTTGCAGGATAAAAGCTCTAAAGTTTATCTGGGTTTTTTAAGTCTGTACATATATTTTCAGGCACATTTCCAACAACTTCAGCCGGAAACTGCATTAACTGGAAACTCTTATTGTAAAACATGGAGGCGTCATCATCAAAATGGTGATGATGCAATAAGCAGGAAGGGGGAGCGGAAACATAACTGACAGCCAAACTCTAGGCTCTCCTGAGCTACGACGGGATTAATGATTTTTCCTGGCGAAAGAGAGAGGAAACGTAGGGCCCCTGATTCAATCAGTCATGTCTATATAAATCCAGATCAATCTTCCCTTAAAGGAAGAGGCTTTATCCTGGCTATACCCTGTCTGGGGGCTTCGCTTGAAGCATATCGAATGACAATGGTTTAGGGGACCACTGGACTGACTCTGGTGACATGATATGAATTCCTCCAGGATTATGGGTACCAAGTTTAAATCAAATTAACATCACCTAATGTTTGAACTCATGGCAGGTCTGTTTTGAAAAGTTTGTTATTGTTAAAAATCAATTTGTCTATGGAGAAAATGAATGGGATTTTATACTTCTTGAACCCTACTGCTTAGAAAAGAATGGATATGGTTGTTAAATGGCTCATGCAGTTCCGTTGGTATCCAGAAGATGGCAGACAGAAGGACTGACGGAAAAAGAAACAGGTGGATTGGGGGAGAAGTTTTTCATTGAGTGAAGGACTAGTGTAAGTTGATCTGAACTTACAGCTACAGTAATATGGGAAATCTACAACCCCCAACCCTGACCTCTGCCATTCACCATCCTCCAAAACAAGTAATTGAATCTCAGTCCTACAAGCCAACAACAAAGACCTAAGCAAGGCAAGTCCTCTCATTTTTCAAATCTCACAATTTTTATGATTGTATAGTCTGAGATCTAAAGTTAATTGTTTTCAATCTTTCATTCACCAGCTTTTACATATACAATCAAAACATTTAGTCTGACTTATCTTCGCAAAGAACTCGAACAACTACTGTTTGTTTTACTCATACATTTAAACACATTCCTTTGTGCTGGTGAAAGTGCGACTATGAAAACAAAAGAGCCAAAACAATAGACTAGACTATGCATGCGATGATTAATTAAACTTTTCTTTTCTTCCTCTCCTACAAACGTGCACCTGCAGCCTTAGATAAGCACGATTCACTGTAAAGTGCATGTGAAGAACATTCTCTCTCACGTCTGACTTTACGAGGGTCAAACAAGCATGTGAGAGATGTGGAAGAGAACAAGAGTTGGTCTCTAAGATTGAGAGTCATGTGCGCTTGTCTCAAACACAAAGGAATTTAAATTGCATTCTCAATACTATTTAAAAAAAAAAAAAAAAAAAAAGTCAACAAAAGTAATTTGTCCGAGAGTGCAGGTCACAGTAAAGACAGAAGTAAAGACAGTTTCTATTGAACTCTTTGATTACAATGGTTTTTAGCTTTAAAGTCGCCCTGTGGTGAAAACCAAGTTATTAATATTGTTCATATGTCTATGTGGTGTTTTTAATGTGCTTTAAGACAAACCATGTGCAAATTCATAAGTCAACACCATTGCTGAGTATTTTCTCCTTAAATCTGCAGTGAAAAAAAAACCAAAAAAAAAACCCACGGTTTGAAATCGCTGTTGTTTCTGACATCACAAACTACCTTGTAACCAATCACGTCAACATGTCTGCAGGCTTTAGCATATCATTAACACAAGGGAGTCTCAAAATAATGTTATCCCGGTATATTTTTCTGTTGATATAAAAATTCAAAATGGCAATATGGTGGGTTTATGATGCATATTACGATGTTATGATGAACTATATGCCTTTCTCCACTGACATTGAATTGTTCAAAGCATTTCTAAGGATACTGATTGTAAGAAGGCAGCTGTCTGACTCGTGAATGTGTACATTGTTTGTGTAACATAAGCAACACATTATTAGCTGTTTGATAATGTAGTCAAGCAAAACGCTAATCATATTACCGTTATGTGTCCGACATTGTAAAAAAGCAACGCCACTGTGCAGCGTTTACCTCAGTAAGTTCACCGAGTGGATCTCGTCTGAGTGAGTGGAGGCAGGGCTAATTATCATATTCATAGATCAAGGGTGCAGAGTAACATTCAAGCTATTTTAAGGCATTACGAATTTTTTTTTTTTCCACAGGAAAAATGTATATATATGTAATTTTGGTGATCAAAGATGAGTTTTAAGGGATACAATTATTGACTACAGGGGGACTTTTGAGGCCCTGGAGAAGTTTTGACATGCCCTGACGTGTGCTTTTTTCAGTTGTTCATAAACATATTAATGGAAAAAGTGTCATTACACTGTATTTAGCATGAACTAGGCTACAATAATATGTGAGCAACATGTATGTACATGTTTGTGTTTTTGAAGGAATAACGTTTATGCGTAGTTATTGAAAAAACTAAAAACTTGAGTCACTGAAATAAGGCCAAAAAAATTATATTAAATCTGTGTTCACAAGACTTCTGGGTATTGGAGGTTCTAGACTAGAGTTTTTGCTTCAAAATTATGTAAAAATTATCCTGCCTACTCGTTCATATAAAACAATAGAGAAATTTACATTTTCTAAGACACTTTTTGTCAAGAAACACAGTATGCGTGGAGGTGTGAATCATCACGAATAACGCTGTGATTCACACCTGAGACGACAAAAGATCTGCATAATGACCTGCATAATAATGAGCTCTTTCAGTCAGGTAAGCTATGTGAAAAAACCCTCTGTGATCATGCTGATAACAGGATTAATGTCCACGCTCGACAAAAAACAAAAACATGATTTTTGTGATCTCATGCACGTATTATTGCACATAATGTAAAGAAAATTTTGTATAGGCCTATGTTAAATTACAGTACCAGTCAAAAGATTGGACGCATTGCCATTATGTTTTTAAAAGAAGTCTCGAGTCTCTAACCAAATAATGGTTTTCTATTTTAATATACTTTAAAATATAATGTATTTCTGTGATGCATAAAGTTTTTGAAAGCGTTTTTTACGTACAGACGACAACATTGTCAAAATCCATGTTCACACGGATCTGCGAAAGTGACTAAAAACGCTGTATTCTGCAGCAAGGCCAGTAGTTGGCAATGTCAGTAGTTGGCAATGTCACTTAGTAAAGAAACACTACGTGCCTATCCACCTTATTTTTTAGGTAAGAGCGGGCACGGTCATTTGTAAATGTGTCTGGCTTCCGGTGTCATTCGCTTTCAGTTATTTTTAGCTGTACAAAACAGCTTGTTATGCTGCTTTAATCCTTATTGAAGTTACAAAAGTTATTCAGTCAAGAGCAGTGAGTGAATTTTCTTTGTCTTTTGTTGTTTGATGAACATTAAAAATGCAGACAGCAGCAGGATTATTAGGATGCTGTCACTTTAAGACCAAATGCACGGATCCAGTATATTTATACTGTTGCACATGCATCGTCTTTCTTTACGTTTTCTACTGTTTACGTTCACTTAAGCCATAATCGACTATGTTTCCTAGGATACTTGCTGAGATGGGTATTTTTGCCATAATTTTGTGTGAATTTGTCTGTTCAAGTGCAAGACGACGTGAAAGAGTTCAATTCAAATTTTGCACGCTGTCTGAAATGCGGCTTTCGGGGCATGCACTTCGGAGGTGTGCACACAAAACTTTCCACACAGGGAGCAAGTAACAAATTGAATTCCCCTTCACAGCATATTGCGCTTGAATATTTAAACTGCCAGCGCTTAAACTTTTGTGAAGTTGCAATGTTGGCCCGTCAATTGTCCAGAGTGTCCTTCACGTTTGTTTACATTCATGTTCTCACAACATTGCGTTGTTAGAACTGTTACCTGCCAACTGGCAATTGACATATACTCTCCAATGCCAATTTTTACTTGCCTTTAGTTACTTGACAAGTGTTAATTTTAAGCCCTGGGTGTCATGTAAACAGCCCCTGAGACTCGTTTTTGACTTGGGCCATAATACAATGATCTAAACATCCTACCGATTTCCATTGCAGCTACCCAGAATGACTTGGCAACCTCACTAAACAGTGATACACTAAAGCAGCTGGAAAGCAATGCCACCCACATACACCACTCTAGTTGTGGTAGTGCGTTTTCTATGGGCAAGCATAGCAGATTTTCTTCTGCAAATGTAAACTTGTACTTTATAACATGCGATTCTAATCAAATTGAATTGTAAATTGCCATGCAGAAGGGGCAGTTTATATGATGCTTCATTTCTGACTCAGAATGAATGGACAGGGATGTGGTAATTTGGCAGCGTTTGAGAAGAGGTTTGTCTGGTGTGAAATGCATCAACACACCTACACAGGAAACTGCTGGAAAGCCTGACTCAACTGCTGCGGCCTTGATAAGCATTTACAATACGTCTCAAACTGAAGAAAAAAAAAAAAAAAAGCCTACATACAAATGACCACTATAGCTTGCTTAAAGGGCAAACTGACATTTCGTTTCACCTCAAAATGTTCCCAAAACAAGCTTACATCAAATAAAATCTACTTTTATGAAACGACAGCCCACAAGGACCTGCATTCATGTGTGACATAACTGGCCGAGGCATTTACTTTATTTTTATCCTTGAGTTTTAGCTGAGATGATTCAAAGTATCCGGGGGTTAATCACCTCCCTTAGGGGCGACCGAAGCACTGCAGGCCTCTCACCCACCAATCACCAGAGACGTAACCCAATGACTCTACTGGTTATGTCAGAACACAACATGTTGGATGTCCTCCACTGTAGCAAACACACTCTGCATTGTTTCCACTGCCCTGTCCCCTTCACACACACTCTCACACTTCATTCACATGTTTAAGGGATACACGGACCCCTCCGGACACACAGGCTCCTGTGTCTTTCTCTCAAAGGTGACAGACAATGCTGACAGTGACAGTTGACAGGTGACAGTCTGCATAAGGACTTCAACATTATCCAAGTTCCCACATTTAACCAAAATTTTGGTTTTACCGAATGACACTTTTGGTTATACTAAATAGCTAAAACCAATGACGGTATTTTCAAACAATGCTAACAGGCTTATATCTAGATAGCTAGCTAACTAAAGGACAATAAAATATTTTATATTTAATACAAGTTTTTAAAACATTTTCCATGTTTTATAGTGGTTGTACCAAATGACCTGATGTTTCGGGATATGCGTATGAGCGAATTGATCCAAAATGGTCTCTTTATACTGGTTACTCCAAATGACATCAATTAAATTCATTTTTCCAGTCATTCTTACTCATAACAAAGCAACAAATTCTTCACACAATTTTAATACCATTTTGCACTTTTGATATATGATGTTATAAAATCGTGTCAGAATAAAGAAATATGTACATTTATTACATTTTAAGATATTTTAATCACAAATGAAATGGCTGTATAGGCCTTTGGATGCTTTTTGACACTTCAAAATCTTTAAAATACCTTTATATGTAGCAAAATATAATTAAAACCTTTAGGATTCAATAAAAGAGATCTAGTTGTACTGCCTTACATACTTTGGATGTCATATCTTTGTTTTTTTATTATTAAGGCCTTTGGAGGAAAAAACAAAAAACAAAAACAAAAACGGATCACTTCATTGACCCGTTTACTAAATGTACAAAATGTATTGTTGATATTTCAACAAATATGCACTTTTCATTTGTCAGTTTACCATAGAAAATCATGAAATCAGCAGCGCCTGGGGACAGAACTTCAAGTCTTTCAAAATATAATCAATTAAACTAACTAAAAATGTGTTTTATTTTAATAAAATGTTAATTTGCTTTTATAGCAAGAAACAACTAGGCCCTGTTTACACCTGGTATTAAGAAGCGTTTTCGTCAATTTGATCACAACTGGACGACACTAAATACAGGTGTAAATGGGGTCTAAAACATTTTCAACTCATCCACTTTCGACCACTTCCAGAGTTAGTCAAAAACTCATTCGACCGGATTGCTTTCATGGTGTAAAGGTTCAAGTGGTTGAATGCGTTTGAACAGCTACAAAAGACCTGCCCACTCCCTGTCTACTGACTTAATGCGTAAACATTAAGCGTGCTAGCCAGAAGACCCAAGTTTGGTTTTAAGAAATCAGGACCAAAGTGGATGAAAGTGGACAAAAGAGACATATTTAAAACATGGGGTGTAAATGGGTATGTGTCTCACTCATCTACTTGTGATCCGATCAAACAAAACGCATCTTAATACCAGGTGTAAACAGGGCCTTGGAAACAAATGGGTGAGGGCTGGCCAAAAAAAGGCATCCTCATAATAAAAGTAAAAGAAAAAAATGTTTCTAGTATGTTTGATGCATTAAGAAAATGCACAAATGAAAAATATGGATGGACAGGGAAAACTTTTTTTTTTGTAGAATTACCAATTATGGTTACAATTATAGCAGAGGCTTCAAGAATATGGCTTTGTTTGGCATTTTAAATGTAAATGAAGCAGAAAGAAAATGCTGAAATTAAGTTCCTAATTTCCTAGCCATTCCTCTCTCTCTCAAACAGATGTTCTCTCTTGCAGATTATTCCCATGCGGCTCCATATCCTGTTCCCTCAGAAGGAAAGCCCAGGATCACTAAACACTGATGTCCGATAGATTTGTCACTGATTTTACAAAGCTCATAGGCACTCCATTTAGACCGTAACTGCAAATCATATGCAATGCCATCCTCACTTTATGAGCTCCTGAGCTTAAAACATATTTCAGTATTTTTGTCCACCATAAGCTGGAGGTCTAGGTTACAGCATATCCTGGTCATTTTGAATATCAAAGCAAGTTGCACAAGTTCCCAAAAGTTCAACAACATAATTTACCATCATGCAACTTAAAACTGTGGTGGTTATGGCATTAAACACATTGCATCAACAAAAGACTTCGACTGACAATGCAATGCCTTACACCTGAGCCAAGTGCTTTGAAAGCCGCCACCACCACAGAGTTTTTCACACTCATTCAAGAATCTAAAAATAAAGAAAGAACAACAGGTTCTCACTTTTGCTGTAGGTCATGAAGGCTCTGTTCTGCCCGATGGAGGCTCTCAAGGTCTTTCATCATCTTCTTCATGTGGTCTTTAGAGTGGCGGTTCTGGATGTAAGCGAACCAGCAACCTCCCATTCCGATGACTATGGACACCACCAGCATGAAGTCCTTCAGATGGTTATGTCTGTTCACTGTGAAACAAACCAATACATACTTCAGACAAGAATTCATTTATCAAACCAAGGGAATAACCCAGGCGTGTTTTTCTCACAGACACTATGAACTGATGAACACATTATTTGCAACATTTCTAATAAGACACTTTCAGCAAATATGCCCGCATATCAGTGCATACTACTAAAATGACCTTGGACATTTCTTTACACAAAGATTTACACTAGAATAGGCAGAAAGAATCAGCGCACAAATGTCTTTCAAAACCTAGTAAGCGGTCTACATAGGCATCTGCCTTCTAAGGCAGCATCCTAATTGAAATGAAATGCAAAAGTAAACATTTTGGATGCTCTACATAGGTAGCAACCCTACACCAGTTAGTTATTTAGGCTATATACTAGGGGCGTAACGGTACACGTATTTGTACCAAACCGTTTCGGTACAGTGCACGTGTGTACCGAATGCATTACATTGCAACATTGTAGCCTAACCACCATTAACCACCAACAACAGCTCTGCGTTTTGTTTCTTTCGATAAGAAACAAAGTATCATCCTTAAAAAAAAAAAAAAAAAAAAAAGTCCACAAAATCAAGAAATTTAAACAGAAAATGCCGTTTTGACGCTCTTTAATGTGGCATGTCAGATCACTGTACAGGCGCCTCAGTTTAACCGGCAGCACAGAGTGCAAGTGAACGTGATCATCTCTTCCTTTTTAATACAATACTACTTGCAGAATAAACATGAATGAACATCTGAAGGTATTTTGAAAAATACAGTACAACTTACTGAAACGGTCATATCTCGTGTATTTGCATGGTGTTTCAACGGTGGAAAGACATCAATAAACAGCTTGTAAACAATATGTCAAGTAGCATTTACCTCAGAAAAGCCATTCAGTGTCTCTTTCGCTTAATATATGTTCTGTTTTAGCCTATATATTAATTATATTTTACTTAACCTGTTAGTGATGTCTTGATTATTTAATGTATGTTTAAATAAATCTGTAATGAAAATGACAGTCACTGTATATAAGTTATTATATTTCAACAATGTATTGAAGTAAAATAATTTTATAATTAGATTTAGAAGTTAATGCAAAAACTGCCTTATATGCAGCTTACATTTTTGCATACAACTTGTTATTTGAGTGTTGATTATTATATCTAAAAATAAAAAGCAATTGAATTTAGGCTAATAGTTTGGGCTCAGTTGTTAACCTTTAATATTATAGTAGCATAATGTTCAAGTAAGGGCTCCCTACATAGTTTATAGCATTAGCAAAGAATTTTTTTATCCTTAAGAAACTTTGTTATAATTTAATTTAATATATTTAAAGACAAAAACACAATTTGTTCAGTATACCACTGTTTAATAATAATTTAGCAATTTTATGTTTAGTTTTCTCCCCACCTACTGTACCGAACCGTGACTTCAAAACAAAGGTATGTACCGAACCGTGAGTTTGTGTACCGTTACACCCATACTATATACTATTAGTATTTATTAATATTTTGAATATTTTTTTATTTTTATACTTTCAGTTTTTATTTGAATTTGGGTTTCATTTTTCTATATAGCTTTAATTATTATTTTTAGTTTTAGTACAAACTTATTTCAATTAGTCACCAAGGCAACATTTCTAATTTTCATTAAGTTTTTTTAAGGTTAAGTTTTTCATCTAATATTTAGATTATATTTGAACCTTATTACCAAAAAAAGATTAATAGTTTTAGTTTACAATAACCACACTGCTTCATGCATCATATCGCATTCTTCGGACAAGGTACGTGTTTTCAAATGAGTCAATTGTTAGCATGTTGTAATGTGTTGAGATTGACTTACTGACTAGCACCTGATAGGCGTTCACACGCTCAACAGATATTATTATGTTATTGACTACAATGTTCAACGCTTTTAAAAACACACTACAAACAGAAACCTTCGACGCTCAGAGCTCTCAAACAAACACGAACAAGGGCATTTGAAAGCAGCGTCTATCAGCAAGGACCGA